>CANSNZ010000927.1:2320000-2590000 GCA_947646795.1 Beta lomatogona | reverse complement strand
ATTAAAATGAGCAAATTTCATATTTTCTCATTACTAGCATTAAGGTCAGTAGCATCATGTATATGTAAAATGAGTTTAAAACATTAAAAATGAACAAAAAACTACTTAATATGAGTAAAATAAACCTTAAAATGAGCAAATTTTATTTTTGCTCAGTTTACTAGTATTAGAGTCAGTAGCATTAGCTACATGAAAAATGAGCAAATAATTTTGAAATGACTAAAAAAATTCTTAAAATGACCTAACTTTTTTTGAAATGAGCAAAAACTTCTTAAAATGAGCAAATATCATTATAGTTGAAATTGTTAGTCTTATGGCCAGTAGCATCATGTATATGTAAAATGAGCAAACAATTTTTAAAATGAGCAGAACAAACTCAAAATGAGCAAATTTTATTTTTGCTCAGTTTGCTAGTATTAGATTCAGTAGCATTAGCTACGTGAAAAATGAGCAAATAATTTTGAAATGACTAAAAAAATTCTTGAAATGAGCAAACTTTTCTTAAAATGAGCAGAACAGATGTTAAAATGAGAAAATATCATTATAGCTGAAATTGTTAGTCTTATGGCCAGTAGCATCATGTATATGTAAAATGAGCAGAACAAACTCAAAATGAGCAGATTTTATTTTTGCTCAGTTTGATAGTATTAGAGTCAGTAGTATCAGGTACACAAAAACTGAGCAAATAATTTTTAAAATGAGTAAATAAATTCTTAAAATGAGCAAAAGAAACTTTTCAATGAGCAAATTTCATTTTTTATTATATAAACAATGAAAAGTTTATATGCTTACTGATTATTTTTATTTGCACTCCTATGAACAGGAAGGTTTTTTTGGGAGTAGTGATACAGGAAAATGGAAGACAAAGAATTTGCTACAACTCCAACTCCATGTGTCAATACAACTCCCATTGCAATTGCAACTACAACTCAAACCCAAACTCCTTGTGTTGATACAACTCAAAGTGTTGCTACTAAAACTTCAAATGCTTAGACAACAAATTTGACATTCATTCCTCGTCCATGCTACACACCAAGAGGTACAAAAGAATGGATTCCTTGCTGCCCCCCTGAGGTGAAACCAACTGTGGGTATGCCTTTTGATTCTATAGCTGATGGTATTTGAGTTTTATAAAGCTTATGCTCACTTTTGTGGTTTTGTCGAAAGATTGGCTACTGAAAAAAAGGATAAGGAAGGCAATATTTACTTGAAATACATCTATTGTAATAAACAAGGATTTAAAGAAGATGGTGAGAGTATAGCAAAAAGTAAAGCTACAACAAGTTCTAATTCTCGAAAAAGAAGTATAAATCGTGGTGGTTGTCAAGCAAGGATAGGTTTGAGAAAGCGTAGTGATGGAAAATTCATGGTATATCTTTTTCATGAATCTCATAACCATCTATTCGCCACTCCTAAAAGCATGCATTTTCTTAAAAATTCTCGAAACATGACTCTTTTTCACAAGAACTTCATATTTGATAATTCAAGATTAAATGTTGGACCAAACAAATCTTTTAGATTGATAAAAGAGCATGTAGGTGGATATGAGAATGTAGGAGCGTCATTAGTTGATTTTAAGAACTTTAGTCGGGATGTCAAAGCTTACATACGAGATGTTAATGCTGATATGTTTATAAATAATTTCAAATAAAAGGTAAGCAATAATGGTGGAGGGTTCTTCTTCGACTATTGTTTAGATGAAGATCGACATTTGACTAGAGTATTTTGGGGGGACGCCATTAGTAGGAAAAACTACTCTCTTTTTGGTGATATGGTTTCATTTGATACAACATTTGATACCAACAAATATTGTATGGTTCTAGGCCCATTTACGGGAGTTGATCATCATGGAAAATGCGTCACTTTTGGTATGGGTCTACTTGCAAAGGAAGATATAGAATCTTTTGTTTGGTTGTTTGAATGTTTTATAAAGGCTATGGGTAATTGTCAACCTACTTGTCTTATTACCGATCAAGACGCGGCCATGAAACAAGCAATTGTAAGAGATTTTGATAAGACAATTCATAGACTTTGCATGTGGCATATCATGAAAAAAGTGCCTGTAAAAGTAGGTCCAAATATGTGCCAAAGAACGAAGTTTCTTGAGAAGTTGAATGCAGTTTTTTGGGATAGAGACCTTGAGCCGGATGAATTTGACAAAGGGTGGCATTCTGTGATGTGTGAATTTGGCTTAGAGAATGATTTAAAGTTTACTGATATGTTTAGCATAAGACGTATGTGTATCCCTTCTTACTTTCGAGATCTTTTCATGGGTGGTATTTTGAGGTCCACAAAGATTTCAGAGTATGAGAACAACTTTTTCACTTTGTTTACAAATGCAAATCTGCTTCTAGTTGAGTTATAGTTTCACATAGAATCTGCCATGGATGCACAAAGACATGCCCATGATAAACTCAACTCTGATTCTAAGAATTCAATTCCCCGTCTCATTACCCCTCTTCCTTTAGAGAAGCACGCATCTCTTGTGTACACACACAACATGTTCTATAAGTTCCAAAGGGAGTTTCAAATTGCAATTTTTCAATTGTGGAGTTTACAAAGTACAAATGGAGGAAGGGGTTGAGGAGTTTCAAGTTGCGGATAATACAAGATAGAAAACATACCATATAACTTACATTCCTGATTCTCAAGATTGTTTTTGTTCCTTTAAGATGTTTGAATCCATGGGAATATATGATAGGAGGAAATTTTTTGACTGAAATTCCAAAGCAGTACATATTGCATCGGTGGACTAAAGATGCTTCAAAAAAGCCCATCTTCAACATTTGTGAGGACTTGGATAGTATATAAAATAATCAGAAGAAAAGAGTTGTTGGGGATATTTGGTCCAAATTCTTCTCATGTATAAGCCTTGCTGAAAGTAACACTAACCATCTTGAGTCATTATTGGAAAGGTTATGTGCTTTTGAAAAGGAGATGAAATCTGGAAAATAAAATGATGAGCAACAAGCTAAAGACAAACATATTGAGTTGTTTGTTGGTTCTAATATAGTATCAAGTGATAAACTTCCTCCAAAGAAGTCTTCAAACAAAGGAAGTGGTACGGGAAAAAGAAAAAAAAAGTGATCAAGAGATAGCTATTGAAGCGAGCAACAAAAAGGAGAGACTTTGTAGATCGTGTGGTCAACTCTCAACTCATGATAGTCGTAACTGTCCTCTAAAAAAGAGAAACATAGAATGAGGTACGTTAAGAATAGAAGTAGAATCAATACCAACTATCAATATGCTAATTCTAAAATAGCAAATACTAAAACCTTATTTGATTTTATGCAGGTAGTAAGAATTGATCAGCTAAAGAGAATACTTGAAGAGAAGAAAGGGATAGGCAACAAGGATTATTAATATTTCTAATTTATTGTTTTACACCACTTAGATTGCACTACTTCATTCTTACACTATTGTATTGATCTATTAGCAGGACTTAAAAAAAAAAAAAAAAACAAGTAACACCCAAAGATTTTACGACATATTGACAATTTTAACCTCACTCCATATATGCTAGGGCCAACATTAGCTTAGCACGGCCCACCACAATAGCACAACTTCCTAGTTCCTAGCTCATCATCATCCCTCACGGGCTCTATCAGAAATATGCTCATTTGCTATAACTACTTGCAGTAACATTAGTATATGAAAAATACTCATCTACAATAGGTGGGTAGCAATTCAAAAAAAAAAAGAGCAAAATATTTTTTAAAATGATGAACAACTTTTTAATATGAGCAAATTTAACTATAGCTTAAATTGTTAGTCATATGGCCAGTAACATCAGATTTATGTAAAATGAGCAAATAATTTTCAAAATGAGCAAAAACGTACTAAAATGAGCAGAACAAACCTCAAAATGAGCAAATTTCATTATTGCTCAGAATGCTTGTATTAGAGTCAGTAGCATCAGGTACATGAAAAATGAGCAAATAATTTTAAAATGAGTAAAAATTTGTTAAAATGAGCAAAAGAAACCTTAAAATGCGCAAATTTCATTTTTACTCAGATTGCTAATATTAAAGTCAGTAGCATCAGATATATGAAAAATGAGCAACTAATTATGAAAATGAGTAAAACGTTAATAAAATGAGCAAAACAATCCTTAAAATGAGCAAATTTCATTTATGCTCATATGCATGAGGTATTATCTAAAATGATAAAAAACATGAATAAAATATAAGCAAAAACGTACTTAGTATAGGCAAAAACATCTCTACTAAAAACATGAGATAAAATATAAGAGAAATGTACTTATATTTAGCCAAAAAAATGAGTTGAAAAACTCATATCTCCAAGTTAATGAAATTCATAATCGTTCACAAAATGGAATTCACAGTATTAGACCAAAAACTTCTTATAACTACACCTAAACACTTCAAAGCTAAGATTGAATTTGATTCACATCACTATAATTCACAGTACTAGACCAAAAACTTCTTATAATTACACCTAAACACTTCAAAGCTAAGATTGAATTTGATTCACATCACTCCTAACAATCTCGGCACAATACTTGTTCCGAAGTCTGTTCAAGCTCCTCAAATCGTTCTTCTTAAGACCACAATCCCACTTCTTCAAACCCATAAAAGTTTCCATGTGTCTCATTAAATAAATTCCGCAGTTGCTATGATCATCAACGTTTTTCCAACCAATATCAACACAACACGAACTAAAGCTTGTAATGTCTTGGGAAAAGATGAGACCTTGAACAGTACCACGAAATTGCATCAAACCAGAAAATGCACTTTTCTGCATATATAAATAATGAAAAGTTTGTAAAAAAAAACAAAAACACTAAAGGATTTGATTATAAAAAAAATATGAGATTGAATAATGTACCAAGTGTTTAAGAGGATTGTTGTAATTTGGTGACCCTTCATCATAATCAATCAATTGCATAACACCAGTTGTCATATTGAAGCAAATCATGAAATAATGTCCATTTTGGTGTACTGGGAAAATGAACAATTCCACCTCCTTCAAGTCACAGGAAAAGGCGTCAAGCTCTTTAGTTGCAACATCAATAAACTTCTTCTTCCTCAATTTTGCACTCTCTTTACTGTACATCTAAATCATATCCTAGTAAAGTGCATCAACCACACAAAAATTAAGTTAACTCCTACATGAAATAAGTGTGTTTTTAATGTAACACGTATGAGTTCTCTTATGACATGATAGTGTAAATAACTTTTAGAACAATAAAGTTAACAACTAGAAAACACCTTCATGAAATTATTAGCAAAGTTTTTAAAATGAGCAAAAGTCCCTCAAAATGATCAAAAATTCCTTAAAAAGAGCAAAAACTTATCAAATTGAGCAAAAAGTCTGATTTTTTGCACATTGGCTAAATTTACTGACAATTGCATCACTTTTGAAATAAATGAGCAGAAAATCCTTAAATGACCCTAAAGTTCCATCAAATTTTTGTATCTTACATTTTATTATTTAACTACTAACACAAAAGTTCATGACTACTTAGAATTACAACATCAACATATACATATGAAAAATTTCAAACATGAACTTAATTTACTAATACTTACACACGGAAGAGTAGTGAAGAAGAATCATTGTGGAGATGATTCCGATTTGAACCGTTCCTTAAAATTGAGGATCACTGACCACGCATCAATCACAAAAGTTGAAACAGATATGTCTTTTTTGAGTGTTTGAAGTTCAGACGTCAACAAAAGTATCTTCATGCCATAGACCTCAAATGAAAACATTGGTTGTCTGAATTAAATGTGAAAAAAAAATGAAAACAATATTAGGTGAAAGAACATAAAGATATCCAACTCATGAAGATTAATTCACACAATACCCAATAAGAGAAAATACCACCCAATATCTTGTGTTCATATCCCCCCAATATCATAAAAATCAAGTCCAAACAAGATGCCAATATAGTGTTCAAACAACACTAAAAAAGAAAAGTTAGAAAAAAAAAATCACATAAAAATAAGATAAGGAAAAAGATATTTAAAAGGTCATGGGATTACCTTCTTGAACCACAAGCAAATACAGAACTCACGATCATCTTGTGAGCAGCCAAAAGAGGTGTTTGGATGCAAACCATACGATTCTTAAATGGTGAACGATGTTTTTCTGCCAAGAGAACATCTCGTTTTCGCCTCTTATGTGAGGCACATCTGTCATCATCAACTCCACCCTTTCTTTTAAGTGAATATTGAAGATGTTTAGTCAATTTTCTTGCGAAGCTCTGACTTTTGTAATCAACAAAAGTTTCTCGATTGCAACTGTCTTCAACATCAATATCCAAGGTAACCTTACATGTTGAAGTAGACATCGGCATTTGATTCTCAACATCTTTCCTAACTTCTTTTGGTTTCTTTGGTCTTCTTTTCTTCTTCTGATAAACCACTATCGACTTCTCACAAGAAGAATTATCTACCTTCGAAGTACCACAATCATTTGGTTGCTCTACTTTATTGGAATCATAAATCATGGTAGAGTTCTCCTTTTCAGATTTCTCAACCTTCTCTAACTTATTCCTTGCAGCATCTTCTTCAACACTTTCTTCACACATTGTTGCAATCTCTCTTGCTATTTCATTTATACTCACTGCAGCACCTTCATTATGCTCTTTTCTTGCACCACTGTTTTTTACTATTGCTTCAATAATAGTATCAATAGCTTCTAAAACTTTAGGATCTTTCCAATATTCTTCATCTTGGCTAAAAGAATTAACTTCCTCCTTTCTATGATCACTATACTCAATATGTAAATCTGTAGCAACTTTTAACAAACTCTTTACGGCTTTATTGTTTGGAAACATCATGGATGCAATATGAGACTTTGCTTGAAAGTCAAGCATCGCATAGCCAAGTTTTGTTGCGGCTTCTGCAAGATCAAATATACATATCTGCACAAAAAAGGAGGATGACAATAGAAAAGTACAACAAAAATTAATTACACTAAAATATCAAATAGGTACTTCCAAAAAAGTAAATGCAACATAAGACTTAAGGTATTCAATGAGTACCTTCTTCAAAACAGATTCACTATTATATGACTCTTCCTCTTGAATTGAACTAGTTTCATACATCTTCTTTGGGCTTGAATTAACCTTACCAAACAACCACCAATTTAAACATTTACTTAAATTAGAGGTAAAATGAGCAAAAGCTTCTTAAAATGAGCAAATTTCATTTTTACTCAATTGTTATAATTAGAGGTATACCGACATCATATATATGTAAAATGAGCAAAAACTTCGTAAAATGAGCAAAACGAACCATAAAATGAACAAAACGAACCATAAAATGAGCAAATCTCATTTTTGCTCAAATGGCTAGTATTAAGTTCAGTAACATCAGACATATGTAAAATGAGTAAAAACAATTTAAAATGAGCAAAAATTTCGTAAAATGAACAAAACGAACCATAAAATGAGCAAATTTTATTTTTGCTCAAATTGCTAGTATTAAATTCAGTAACATCAGGAATATGTAAAATGAGTAAAAACAATTCAAAATGAGCAAAAACTTTGTAAAATAAGCAAAACGAACCATAAAATGAGCAAATCTCATTTTTGCTCTAATTGCTAGTATTAAATTCAGTAACATCAGGAATATGTAAAATGGGTAAAAGCAATTTAAAATGAGCAAAAACTTGATCGAATGAGCCAATTGTACCTAAGAATAAGCAAATAATGTAAAATGAGTAAAAACAAATGCAAAAAAAGGAAAAACTTCTTAAAATGAGTATGAACAAAAAAAAAAGAGCAAATCTCATTTTTTTTTTCAATTATTATCATTAGGGACAGTAACATCATATGTCTATAAAATAAGCAACAACTTTTTAAAATGAGCATAACAAACCTTAAAATGAGCAAATGTAAGCCTCCCTTTCTCAATTTCTAGTTCTTCTCGCGTTGCTAACATCCTTATAGTCCATCCTTTGATAATAGGAAGCTCCCTTTTAGCTCGAACATCTTCTAATACAACCCGATCAACATAAAAGAGCTATAATATGAAATAAATTTAAATTAAAAACATAAAACATATACTATAACCAGAAGCAAATAATAAAATAATACATTAACCAGTATAAAAAAGCTCTTTAAATGAGCAAAAAAATCGTAGATACCATAAAATTGTTTTTATTACCATCAAAAATAAAAGAGGTCCAGCAAAATATCTATTCTCCTTCTCATCCCAATAATGTTTAGGCTGAACTAAGCTAGAAAAAATGAATTTGCACCAGTACAAGGACTTGATTTGATGAACATCACATAGAGAACTCAAAATTCGATAGTTCAATAGTTCACAAATCGGTTCTGATTTCCATTCATGAGAATTGAAACACATAAAACAACAAAATTTCGTTTAAACATAACACCACCACGCTTACTTTCCACCAACTTCTTTGACAACGCAGCAATTGGAATAGACAAACTATCTGAGTCAAACTGCTTCTTGAATTCTTTAACAACATCAGATTGCTTCTCATTGTCTAAAACGATATCGTCCCCCTCAAATGGCAATCCAAGAACCTCATGCACATAATCTTCAGTTATTTGCAAGGGGTCACAACTCAAAATACACAAACTACATTCATTAGCATCAAAGTGGCGAACAAGCCAATAACCTTATTGCAATGGAATTTGCGTAACCTTCAACTCCAACAAGGGTCCAAAACCAATGTCAATGATGTCCTTCTTTTGTTCTTTTGTTAACTTAGAAATAACCCTCACTAGAGAAATAGGAGACATGCGAGACATCAAAGACTTATAATCTGCCTTTTTACACTTGTCATCTTTCGAAGGCTCTTTTTCAAACTCTCCTTCTTCCTTGATTACTAACTGCTCCTCCTTAATATTTTCAGAATTCCTAAAATGATCAATATCAATTACAATGTACATAAACTCAGAAAACAATAATAAACATTACATTACAGTCATGAGATAAAGAATAATTTATAGATTAAGAAGGATAACTAAATACATAATATGGATAACTAATAATTATTCAAAATAAACTAGTAATTTCTAAAAGGAACATACATCTTCTTGTTGTGAACATGTTTTGATTGTTCTATGATCTCCTTGTTCTTCTTCATCTGACCAGTAGAAATAACCATATGTTCATGTTGTTCACCAATACTACGCTCACAATTAAGATCACTATCATCTCCATCATCATCATCATCCTCAGGTTCATCATCTAACAAAATCAATTTTACAAAAAAAATAAATATAAAAAAGACAATGCACACATAATAAAAAGTGAGGAAACAAGAAGTTAATCCTAATCTAAACCCTAACATTTTAAAAATTGCAAAAAAAAAAAAAAAAAAAAAAAAAAATGAAGAACGAAAAATACAGCAACTAACCGTCAAATTCAGAAGCATGTATAAGTTGTACTTCAACATCATCATTTTTCTTCTCTCCACCAAATTTTCGAACTGATTTTCTCTTCATTATCCTACAAAAAAACGTAACCTAAGTTAAGCCTAACATAATCCAAATTTCAACAAATTCGGGAAAAATCTAATACCATCAAGAAGAATAGCACAAAAATTTGCAGAAGAACATGAAAGAAAATTGCAATTGATTTTAAAACCTTAGAAAAATTGGGGAAAAAACTCAACTAGAGCAAAATTGAGTTGAAATTAGCGATTTGCAAATGTGAAAAATGAAAAAATTAAACAAATGCTTACCGAAATTTCGAATCATTGAAGGATTAACACCGATTAAAGGTGAGAATTGAGAGCATGAGAGAATCGGCCTTTTAGAAACTTTAGGACAGATGAATCACGTTTTGAGAGCTGAGGAGAGATAAAGTTTTTGGGTAAAAAAAATGGATTTTAAATGAACGGTATTCACCGCACGATGAAGAATAAACGGTCAGATTAGATTAATTGATTTATGTCCGCACGATGAAAGATCAACGGCTGAGATTCATTGTTTCATTTTTCAGCCTAAAGATGGTTTTCACGAGATCTCATTCTTATATATATATATATATATATATATATATATATATATATATATATATATATATATATATATATATATATATATATATATATTTGGGCTCACATGAGAATAATATGGTTATATGAGAATACCTAGTTATATGAGAATAAATAAAATGAGCCATTGGATCACTCTAATCTAATGGCCCTCATTATCGTGTTTCATTAATCCAAAAACAACTGTCGTGCTTCCTTCATCTAACTACAGTAGCTCGACCTACTGCAATATGTAGCCAACCAACAATTTCATCCTCCATTATCAAAGCTCGAACAAGATTCAAAACTAGCAATTTCATCATGTTCAATTGAAGCTCGTACAAGTAGCGAGATTCAAAGATCTCCATTGAAGCTCGAGGAAAATTCAAAGTGGTATTTTTTTGGAATTTTAAGCTCTATTTTTTAGTTATTTATCAGATGTTAGGGTTTTGTTGTCATAATTTTGATGTTGTTACTCTGAAATTAAGCTATGGAAAATGTGATTCTCATTTTGCTTGTTTGTTTTACTTGATTCGTATTATTTTATTTTTCGATTTTGATCATTGTAAGGTAAAACTTCCATCTTTTTTTAGTTAATATGGGGTTTATGTGTTTTAATTTGTATTTGTAATTGGTGATGTAATTTTAAGCAACTCGTGATGCACTTTACGCCACGGGTGATGTATTTGTAAGCCACCATTAGTTATATCAGTTGATAATCAATCATGGATAATTGATGATAATTATTGATAATGTAAATAAAGATTATTGATAATATCTTGTTCTAATGTTTAAGTAGATTTAGAATTCAATTTTTTTTCTGAACTTTTTACTCAGTGATAAGCTCAAAAAAATTCCAGATTTGGACTTAGATGAATGAAGAAATAGAATTGATTTTGACTAATTGAAGGATTTTTTCGACAAGACGCCCAATTGAATGATAGAAATATAACCCATCCAATTCTAGTTGATTCGGTGGAATCACTCAAGCTAAGTAAAGTAAAAATAGGGTAAAGCTTTACAAGTTAGTGATAAGAGGTTTTTAGTGTGTCGTTAAGGCACCAAAAATCGCTTTTCAAACAATATTTATAACTCCTAACAAGCAATTACTAAGAACGTAGTAAAGGCAAGTCAAGGGTCAATCCACAGGGAAAAAGGGATTAATTAAAGTCTATCAAGTCTAAATTACTTAATTGAAGGGTTTTTAGGGGGTTTTAAAATGATTTAGTATCAACTAATAACTAACTACTATCAAAGTACTAGCAAGTAAAATGAGAAGAAAATATGAATAAGGAAGACACTAGAGTTAAGGTTACTAGTATGAATCAAAGTGGACAACGATTATTAATGCAATTGTGATTCAAAGGCAACGATTACGCAAGGTTTAATTTTCCTCTAAAATACTCGAGTCCTCTCTCGAATGGTCCTCGAGAATGATCGCTTAATCAATCGACTAAATCCTCTCTCGAATGGTCTTTAGTCAATTGATTAAGAGATCCAATGAATTTGGAAAACCCCTAATTTAGGATCCCCTTAATTTCTACCCAATATCTTGGTCTAGAAATTAAGTTGATTCATGGGGATGATAAAAGAGTTCATAATTCAATTAAGAACATTTGAAATCAAAATACCAAAGCACAAATGTGATCAATATCTATCCTAAGGCCTCAAAATACCAAGATCAATGCATAAACGTCTTTAAATCATCACAATCACATTAACAATACATTTAAACCCTAATCCATACTTTCACCCCAACCCTAGATGGGAAACTACTCACTAATCATGGATTCTAAGCAATAAAACATGAAATCTATGACTAATCTAGGGCTAAACATGATTAAGAGTTAATTAATCTAATGAAAGTAACAACTATGAAACTATAATAAAGTATATCTAATAAAAGGGAAGAACAAATAATAGCAATGAAAAGAGATAATAAAAACCGAAACTTTGAAATTAAATCGAATAAAAGTACCTTCAATGTTGTAGAAATCACAAACTATAATCTACGAATCTCAAATCTTGATCAAAAACTAAGTGTTTATCTCTCTAATATGAACCCTAATAATCCTCTCTAAACTCCAGAATAAAAGCATCAGTTCAAAAACTAATCAACTCCAATGTTATTAAGGCAAGCCTCGTTTTTTTCCTTCGCGGATTTGAATGGTGCGGGCGCACCAAAACTAGGTGCGAGCGCACCATTTCTCCTGACTTTTGGGTTTCAAAAGTTCCAGATGGTGCGGGCGCACCTCAGTAAGTGGTGCGGGCGCACCAAAATAAGGTGCGGACTCACCAAAATCAGGTGCGGGCGCACCATTTCCTCTGCTCTGGTCGGACAGTTCAACTTAAAACGCGCATAACGCTTTCGTTTTAGATCCAAATCAAGCTTATGACCAGTCGTCGGAAAGCTATCGAAACAAGATTTCACCTCCAACTGAAATTACCTTCATCCGATTTGTGATTTGAAAGTTATGTCCATTTTAAGTTCTCTGTTCAAGATTATATTGCGCAATGTGCTCCGTTGTGCGAGCGGACAAGGGGCATGGTGCAAGCGCACCACTTCTCAATGTGTGCTATTTTCATTACTTTCTTTGCCGAGTTTATAACTCGTAGCCATCTTAGTTAGTTCCACCTATATTGAGAACATGGCAAAACAGGATGAAAGCAAATGTACTAGAAATTTGGTCAAAAATGACTAAAAATCTAGCAAAAAGTCACTATGATCAAGAATGATCAAGTGAATGAAATAGAAGGGGAAAGGGAGAAGAAATAGGGAAGAAAGGGGAGAAAGAGGATCAAAATGAGCTAAAAAGGAGTGCATAAAGTGCGTTAGAAATGCACTTATCAAACTCCCCCAAGCTTAGCATTTTACTTGTCCTCAAGTAAAACAAGAATGAGAGAGAAGAAAGAGAAGAGGAGAAAAAGATGAAAAAGAAAAACCATGCAACAAACTAATCTAAATGATCTATATGCAAAGCTACAAACATGACATGCAAGCTGAGTTCATAATAAGATTTAGGAGACCAACCAAACACAAGAGGAAAGATGACTAGGAAGCACAGGAGTGACTTAAGGGATCTAATCCACCGATCAACCGAGTCCCCTTGAAAAATAGGCTTTCTAAGAGTGATTTCTCACTCCTCTCCACTTCCAAGTCCCGAGTTTGACACCCCCCTAGGGATGCTCAACCATAATAGCTCGCCTCTACCACATTTTGATGACCCTCATCATGACTTGCACAAAATCTCACCCGCCACTACCAATTGACCAAGCTCAATTTAGAAGTCAAAAGGGACTTTATTGAGGTTGTAACGGGGCTAGGTTCAAGGTGTGGATAACAATTTAGGAATGTGGTCCAAAAAGGGTAAAGTGGAGTACACACTAAGGGGTAAAAACTCCCCCAAGCTAGTCCAAACACCACCTCAAATCAAAATCTCACACATCTTTGATTATCACTTTGATTTTTACTTTTTGGAACACATTTTTTTTTTTATTTTTTTCTCAAAAATTTGCTCTTTTTTTCTTTTCAATAGAAATCTAAATGAAGCACTAAGAGCATTCTTTCGTTCTTTTTTTTTTTCTTTCCTTTCTCACAATTTTCCTCAACTTTTGCAAATATACACGCACATTAATTCACTCTCAACCAAAGACTTAGTATCAAAACAACTCAACTCAACACAAGCTAGACATGTACTCCACTTTGGGGAAAGTTTGGCCATGACTTATTATGAGGGTTAAACAAAAATAGGACATAAAGGCTCAAATGGGTTGAGAAGCGGATAATTATGCAGGTATAAAAGCTTTTTGGCTTTTGAGCTCCTATTTCTAACAAAAAGAAAAGCCCTGAATCATTCTTCTATAGGCTCGATCTTATGCAATCTTGGGGAGCTAAAATGTAAGTCACAAGTTAGGCGATCAATGGTGAGGGTTGTAAATGAGTCTTACGAGGTTCGTGCCCCTCCTTTGGGGTTCACCGCACAAGGGACAAGGCAATCCAAAGAACCAAATCGCCTAGTTTCAAAAAGACTCTACCAAAAGTTATCGTTCTCAAAGATCACCTAAAGTCACACCAAGGCTTCCAAAACCATCAAGTCGAATGCAGGGAAGGTCTTCGAAACAAGTTATGAACACTCTTAGCCACAAATCATGCATGCAACCAACTAATCTAAATGCATAAAAATGGAAAAAAAAAGTACGAAAAGAGAAAGAAATTCTTTTTTGTTAGTTTCTTTTATGCAAACCTAACATGCAAATACACTAATATGAACCTAATTACAAAAAGGAGGAAGAAAATGTTGAGATAGAGAGAACACATGTTAACTCCCCCAAACTTAATACAAACTCCGTCCCCGGGGTTGATAAGGAAAGAGAAAGTAAGGGCACAAAATCAAGCAAAAATCCAAACCAAATAAGATAAGGAGAAATGTCTCATAATACCTGCCAGAAAGTGCTCTTTTAGGATCTCTAGCTAGACCTTACCACTAAATAATTTGACAATGATCTCAATAGTTTATCATAAGCATTAGCACACATTTCACAGTGGATCAAATAGGTATGACATAAACAAAAGAGCACGCACAAATTTCAATGGGTCTATATGCTTACCAAGTGATGAGTGTCGAAAATTATGAAATTTCTGAGAAAATCCTGGAAAGTATGAAGAACAAACATCAAAATTCAAATAAAAAGATCAAAACAATGAGTTCTCCTTTTCATGGTCCTTGCAAATTTTAAGCTCGATCCCGTCCTCGATGACTTCCATTTGAGTCTTGTGAAGGTTTAAAGAGGCCAAAGGCTCTTCCAATGGTGAAACTTTGAGAAGTGGGAATAAGACGGGGAAGGAAGGAACGAAGTCAAGTTTCCTTGAAAAGGGAATATGAAGAGGACGAGTGGAAATAAAAGTCTCATCAACTACTTCTTCAACATCATTAGACTCTATAGTGTAAACTTTCTCAACAAATGATTCCTCTACTACAGGGTTCTCATCCATATCCCAATCATCATCATCATCTTCATTGATTATTGTCATGCAAGAGCGATTTTGATTATTGATAATTCAACCCAAAGTTTCGATTGATCTTTTGCTAGATTCGACAAAGTTTTCCATCATGGAATCACACCTATTTAACAAGCACATATTTTCTTTGAGTGAATCAAGAATTTCAGAATATATATGTACTTCACAACTAGAGACATTTTCTAAATTTGAGAAAGTAGTATTTCTATGGTCCCACTCATAAGTGTCTCTAGATAGCCACCCAAAGAAACCCCATGCTTCATCAAAGTGTTGGCATATTCACCATTAAACATAGACTCCACCACTTCTCTTGTATGCATATTCAGACCTTCATACATCACCTCACACATCTCCCAAATCACAAGTCTATACTTAGTTAGAAGAGTGTTCTCAAATCTCTGAAAATAATTCCAAAATGGTTCATCCTCATATTGAGGAAAAAAGAAGTTTGCCATTTTTTTTTTGGAATTCTCTTAAAAGAAGAAAAAAAAATTATATACAAATTCCTAGACTCATATACACGACACTTACCAAATAAAATAAAACAAGATAAAAAAAAAAGCCAATAAAGAAAAGCAAAAAAAAAAAAAAAAAAAAAAAAATTCAATTAAGCAATTTCAAACTAAAAAAAACTTCAATCAATAGTACAATTTCCCCGGCAACGGCGCCATTTTGATAAGAGGTTTTTAGTGTGCCGTTAAGGTACCAAAAATCGCTTTTCAAACAATATTTATAACTCCTAACAAGCAATTACTAAGAACGTAGTAAAGGCAAGTCAAGGTCGATCCACAGGGGAAAAATGGATTAATTAAAGTCTATCAAGTTTAAATTACTTAATTGAAGGATTTTTGGGGGGTTTTAAAATGATTTAGTATCAACTAATGACTAACTACTATCAAAGTACTAGCAAGTAAAATGAGAAGAAAATATGAATAAGGAAGACACTAGAGTTAAGGTTACTAGTATGGATCAAAGTGGACAACGATTATTGATGCAATTGTGATTCAAAGGCAACGATTACGCAAGGTTTAGTTTTCCTCTAAAATACTCGAGTTCTCTCTCGAATGGTCCTCGAGAATGATCGCTTAATCAATCGACTAAATCCTCTCTCGAATGGTCTTTAGTCAATTGATTAAGAGATCCAATGAATTTGGAAAACCCCTAATTTAGGATCCCCTTAATTTCTACCCAATATCTTGGTCTAGAAATTAAGTTGATTCACGGGGATGATAAAAGAGTTCATAATTCAATTAAGAACATTTGAAATTAAAATACCAAAGCACAAATTTGATCAATATCTATCCTAAGGCCTCAAAACACCAAGATCAATGCATAAACGTCTTTCAATCATCACAATCACATTAACAATACATTTAAACCCTAATCCATACTTTCACCCCAACCCTAGATGGGAAACTACTCACTAATCATGGATTCTAAGCAATAAAACATGAAATCTATGACTAATCTAGGGCTAAACATGATTAAGAGCTAATGAATCTAATGAAAGTAACAACTATGAAACTATAATAAAGTAGATCTAATAAAAGGGAAGAACAAATAATAGCAATGAAAAGAGATAATAAAAACCGAAACTTTGAAATTAAATCGAATAAAAGTACCTTCAATGTTGTAGAAATCACAAACTATAATCTACGAATCTCAAATCTTGATAAAAAACTAAGTGTTTATCTCTCTAATATGAACCCTAATAATCCTCTCTAAACTCCAGAATAAAAGCATCAGTTCAAAAACTAATCAACTCCAATGTTATTAAGGCAAGCCTCGTTTTTTTCCTTCGCGGATTTGAAAGGTGCGGGCGCACCAAAATTAGGTGCAGGCGCACCATTTCTCCTGACTTTTGGGTTTCAAAAGTTCCAGATGGTGCGGGCGCACCTCCGTAAGTGGTGCGGGCGCACCAAAATAAGGTGCGGACTCACCAAAATCAGGTGCGGGCGCACCATTTCCTCTGCTCTGGTCGGACAGTTCAACTTAAAACGCGAATAACTCTTTCGTTTTTGATGCAAATCAAGCTTATGACTAGTCGTCGGAAAGCTATCGAAACAAGCTTTCACCTCCAACTAGAATTACCTTCATCTGATTTGTGATTTGAATGTTATGTCCATTTGAAGTTCTCTGTTCAAGATTATATTGCGCAATGTGCTCCGTTGTGCGAGCGGACAAGGGGCATGGTGCAAGCGCACCACTTCTCAACGTGTGCTATTTTCATTGCTTTCTTGGCCGACTTTATAACTCGTAGCCATCTTAGTTAGTTCCACCTATATTGAGAACATGGCAAAACAGGATGAAAGCAAATGTACTAGAAATTCGGTCAAAAATGACTGAAAATCTAGCAAAAAGTCACTATGATCAAGAATGATCAAGTGAATGAAATAGAAGGGGAAAGGGAGAAGAAAGAGGGAAGAAAGGGGAGAAAGAGGATCAAAATGAGCTAAAAAGGAGTCCATAAAGTGCGTTAGAAATGCACTTATTATCAGTTAGCTAGTCGCTTCCTTTCTGAAAATTGACGCTGATTCGACAAGCTAAATGAATAACTCGTCCATCCCCATCTCAAGCTCTATAATTCATGTGATATTTATTGATTATATCTCCTGCATAGAGTGAGCACATCATATGTGGACATCTAACCAAATTGCTTCAAAAGTGCTGCTGCAAATTTCATTTCTGTTTCTATTATTTTTCTTTTCCTTTCTTACAAAAATTAATTTACCATATCACATAGTTTCTATTTCACATGCTGCATATTAGTTATGAATTAGTATAAGTTGTTTTTATGATTTTCATGAGGGTTGATTTTCTATATCATATTTCTAAGGAGGAATTTGAAAATAAAGATTATACTCGTAAGTTTGGATGAATTCGTATGTCTCCATTCGGACTTCATTCTATTAACTAAAGGATTAGTGCTGAACAAAAACAAGCTGCCAAAGATATATGGATTAGTGTTTTTCTTGATTTGGGCTTTGGGGTCTCTAAACAACAGGCCAAGACTTTAGCTTATTGAGAACTTCGACTCATATCACTAGTAGAAAAACGACGATTTGCGTCTCACCATCTGCGTCGCACAATAGGACAAACGCCGCAGAAGACTCATTTGCGTCGCATGCAGCAGGGAATCGATGCAAAAGACGAAATATGTGCGTCGTATTTAACTAGCATGCGACGCAGATAGTCATCTACGTCGGATGTTAATTAGGGTGAGATGCAGATGATTCCACTTAAATTCCTCTTTCACGAGCTCAAAAAAGGCAGAAATTAATGATTTGGGCTTATCTGCGTCGCATGGCTATATGTGCGACGCAGATATGGCTCAAAAAAATGCAAAAATTAATGATTTGGGCTTATCTGCGTCGCATGGGCTATATGTGCGACGCAGATAAGGCTGCAGGCCCGCGCGCTTCATTCCCTTATATTTCAAACCCTAACTTCTTTGTCTAGCTTCTTCAGCCGTTCTTCTCTCTCTATCCCTCTCTCCCTCTCTCTCTTTCTCATACCACCAGTTCATCATCAACAACTTCATCATCAACCACTGCCGTTCATATTTTTCTCTTTCTCCTTCACATGCAACGAATTCACGAATTCAAGAACGGCGTGTTTGAATTATCCACAACAATGCAAGTGCAGAGGAGAGAGAAAATGGCAAAGAAAACCACTCTGAAAAACTCCAACCCTAAATCAGGAGGGAAAAATCGGTTAGGAGGAGACAAAAGACTGAAGAAAAGCACCGGCCCTCGCTTGCCGTCGACGTTTAGGAAGCGACTCGATAACTTCATTGCTTCAGCCGGAATTCCTCGTTGCGATTCTCACCATCGATTCTCTCTCTCCTCCCCCTGCCACTGCCATGTCACTCCCCCTGCCCCTGCCCTTGCCGCTGCGAGTTCTCACTAAACTCCGTCTAGCCCATTGCCACGTCATAACATTTCCGTTTTCCGGCGAGCGGCGAGAATTCGTTTTGACTGGTTTGAATTTCGTTTTTCATTTTTAGATCTGATTTTTTATTTTAATTTTCAAACCTGAAAATTCCGTTTTTCATATTCAGATCTGAAAAATATGAACTTTTATATCTGAAAATTCGATCTTTAATTTTCAGTAAATTTTAGTTCTTTTTAGTTAACTTATGGGTTTACTTGCTATTTGTATCAGATTTTCAAGAAGTCTACATCATTGCAAAGTTGAAGAATGAGATTTTCAAGCAAGGTTCCAGAATTTAGGTTTAGTTTTCATTTTTTAGGAAGTTTCTAGTGTTGTAAGTTACTTTTAATTTTTTTTTTGGATCTGGTAAAATTTGTAAGCCATATGTGTAAATTACAGTTTTTTAATGAAATTAAGGTACATTCATCTTTTCGTTCTCGATTTTCTTGTGAATACTTACTGGATTTTTTTTCTTTTTTGAGATGTGATAAAAATTAGAGTTGGACTAGGAAAGAACATATCTATTAACATTTGTGAAGATTCAGTGGTCTGGTCTGGAGTATAAATCATGGGTTGATAAGCCTCATGTGCGTCGCACATAGCACTACATGCGACGCACATGAGTGAGGCTGGGCCATCTGCGTCACACTTTACTCTTCATGCGACGCAGATGAGTCTTTGCAGCGAGGATTCATCTGCGTCGCATGAAGAGTAAAGTGCGACGCAGATGGCTAATCAACTGCGTCTCGTCGGATACGACGCAGATCCTGTATCCTGATCTGCGTCGAGGCCTGTGCCATCGGACCTATGTCCGACTCAAATAGGCGCCTTGCATCTGACGCAAATCGTCTATTCTGTATTAGAGTATAGTCGTACGTTATATGTGTGAGATGGGAAGATCAACATTGATCAAGAAGATGTCCAAGTATTTGGATTTCCTATGGGTCCAGAGGCTGTGAAGGAAGCGATGAAGGATGATGACAATGAAGGTTTTAGTGATAATTGTGTAGTTACATTGAACGAGTATTGTGCCCACGTCTCATAAGAACATATATTTTGCACTCTGAATTTGTTTGTACAAATTAAAACTGATTTATACAATCCATTATTGTTTTTCTTATATGAAGTTATTGAATTTTACTTAATGTACATCATATCTTTACTGCATATACATCATTGGTGCACTACATGTACATTGACATGCTTCTATGAGTACTGTACACCTTGCAATGCTTTGTCATTTCAAATATCTAATGGAATTTCTTATATGTAAGATACATTATTGTTTTTCTTATATGTACATTTCAAAACTTATTTCTGGTAGTTATGTTTATCGAACTCCATTGTAACTATTGTTGCAGATTACAGAACTGAACATTTATAATAAGTGGTGTACTTTTAAGCCATCTTTGATGTACTTCTAAGTCATAAGTGATGTACTTTTAAGCCATTGGTGTTGTACTTTTAATAAAGAAAGGAAAATGGTGTTTAATTAGTTTGACATGGTGCAGGCCATGTACAGCAGGGCTCAAACATCTAATTTTTACTGCTGATTACAAATCAGAAGATGCGGGCAGCAACTCTTAGTGCTGCGATGTGGCATCCTCCACCATCGGGTGTGTTCAAGACAACAAGGGGTAGGGAATCAGCTTGGCAAGTTGTTTTCAGGAACACGAATGTTATTGGATTTCATTGCATGAGACGTGTATGTCATGCACTCATGTTGAATGCGACGATGGTGGATATCATGTATACTTCATTGCATTAGCCTGCTTTAGGGACAAGAAATGGAATGCATATATATCTTTTTCTCCCTAAGAGTAATGTATAGTTGGCGATATGTACTGATATGTTTTCAATCTGTTTTGGCTCTTTCCATGAATCTTAGACAATAATATATAGTATATATGGATGGAAATATTGATGAGAACATTGAATTTCTCATTAAGCGTTACATTTTTCTTCCATATCTGAAGATTATCTTTATTCTGAAGAAAAGATTCGAAGTTGGAGAAGGCAATTTCATTCCTCTTTAGTGTTGTTGATTATGTATTTGTGGCATAGCAATGCGTATACCTTACCCATATCTGTATGAAGAATTTTGATATTGGAAATATCTTAAGTATAATCTGTTCATCTGTTGTATCATCTTTTAAGATATTTTTGTCTACGTACTCTTTTTTTTGTCTACGTACTCTGACTTCCCAGTTTTGAATTTGTCACTTCTGACCTTCTCTTGAGAATATGTCTAAGAAACAAAAACTATTCCCATAATAAAACAAATAGAGATAGACAATACAATGATAATTTAGTGAATTGACATACACCCACAATATGGAAAGTTACTATCACAGATACAAGAAATACTCAACTGCTATGGATTTTAAATAACTGCATACTAGTAGAGTTATAGTGCTACTAATATTCCGCCTCACCGTAAAAAGGGAAAGTATACAAATATTTAAAAACTAACTTCTGAGCTTATAAGAACTAAGCTAAATTTACAAGTATTTTCACTGATTAATATCGCTAGTCACGCAAACATCATTACAGAGCTGTGCGTCATGGAATATACGCAATCTCTGGGTCTTTGAGAAGAAACATCTCGACATAAAGGTGGCTTGTGACAGAGTTGTGCGTCACATGGATGCGTATCCGCAAGCTGTTAACATGGATGGGGAGGGAACTCTGGACACACAGCCTAGCATTGCTTCAAGTGTGTGGTGCCCCCCAACATAAGGATGGACCAAGCTCAACTCGCATGCGACTGTTACAAAAGAAGGTAAGGTGGGCCTAGGGATGGTTGTGCGGGATAATGATGGGGATGTCCTTATGATGGCTGGAAGAACGGGCTACTACTATCTTTCTCGGAATGAAGCGAGCGCATGAGGCTGGATTTCGAAGGCTGGAAATTGAGAGTGACTCCCTTTCTGTGGTCAATCTCATTCTGGGAAAAGCTAGTGAACAAACCATCACCTAAGTCATTGTAAACAATGTTAAAGCACTTCTTTGTAGAGTTAATTTTGCTAAAAGAACATGTAATAAGGTAGCTCATGCCATGGCTAGTTTGTCTCTCTCTTTTGATGAGGAGCTAGTATGGATGGAATAATGCTCTTTGGATGTATTTCCGCTTGTATTAGCGGACAAATCTACCATTGAATGAGAGTGACTGAGCTTTTTCCCGTAAAAAAAAAAATATCTCGCTAGTCAAATGTTAGTTTCGATAATTCTCTACGAGATAACAGATTTAACATTCAAGAGAGGAATTCAGAATTACGAACTGCTGCTCAACAAAGACATCCTGTCAGTTAAACAGTCGTAAGTTTGCCATTACAGTAGACTTAAGAGTAGCCTAGCAAAAAACAGTATGCATTAGTAGATAGCAACCACAAAGTCACAGAACCTTATTCTTTATATTGCATCACAACATATACCACAACTAACGAACACTAATTTTAGTCATAGTGCACTAACCTGAAGGTGAGTCTCAACTTTCAATCTTACAGAATAAGTCATGTTCTAAAACCAAGGGTCGTGGAAGCAACAAATTTTTTCCCCTGTCCAAAACATAGGATGCTCAAGCTCCACTTTCCCAAATCTCACAGAAGCATATCTTCATTCTCCATCACCCTTCTTCGAGGGATCATAGCCCATATTCAGTCTATTTCGCAAATGGCGGCAAACACTTTTTGAATACCATTACTTTTTCTGCAGCACTGATGCCAAAGAAACAACATCCATAAAAAAAGTTCAAACCAGAGAACTTTGTCACTTTCTTGTTCCCTTGTTGTCTCTCTCTCATGATGTGAATTTGTTTAACAACGCCTTTCCTGATTACTGAGTCAGATCCTCTAGTCACTTTGTGGTGAGCTTGCATTCAATTCAGAAACAACGCACCTAAATCCTTCTTATGAATTTCAGTTGGGTGAGCTAATCCTTTTTTTATAGCTACTCTGCTGAGTAGATTCATTGATCAAGTGTGACAATTCTGTATGTCACAATGCCTATCTATGATCGGTAAGATTAGTTGATCCAAATAATGCTCTAGGTTGTCACTAAATAATTAATGCACCATGTAAAGAGTGGTGGACAGAGAGGTATGCATCAGGGAAAGATATTATCAGAGCATAAACTAAAGGTGTGTTCGTATAAAGCTATTATTTAGTTCAAGTATCTTGCAAAATAAATAAAAACAATACCAAACGAATCTTGTTCCTATTACATCTTATCACTAGCACAAAAGAAAAAGAGAAAGTTCCTAAGATCACGTGGTTACATCGCAACTTAACAAGGTATAGTTTCTTCAAGTAAATTGACAAGTTGATCAAAGAGTGATTTCATAAAGTTTCTTCAGCTCCCTTGTTTTGCTAACCACTACTTTATGTAAATAAACAATCATCCAAAAGTTCAGGCTGTCCAGTTTGTTAATTAAAGTACCTACAAAAGCTACTTGATTCACACGGAGGGCATTCTCTATGAACTAACAAGAAGAGATGTAGTATAATATAATTCGAAGCTAAACTATTGTCAAGAAAAACTATCAAATATTCATCATTTCTTAAGCTTGCAAAGATTTATTGGCAAGTAAGCCTCAAAGAAAAGAAATTTACTACTTGATCCTAATCTTAGCAACTCAAAGTTATTTGCAAAGCACGCATATGTGGTTTACTCACTGCTTTCTAAATTGACTTTTTTCCTTATTTTTTTTGAAGGTATTTGATTTGATTTAGGCCTTTATGATGACTTTTTGCATAAGAGTTGCTTAATCGGATATTTGAAATATCTCATAAAGATGATGTATATATATGAGATTTAATGTACATGTAGTATACCAATAATGTATATGTAGTAAACATATGATCTACATTACACAAAGTAGACATCAGGCATCTGTATAAATGGAAATCCTCAACTCATAACCATAATTGACCAACCCAACACATTGAACCAAAATTTCAGCTTGCACAACTCAACTAACCAAGTTACCACATAAACCACCAAAGTTCAAGAGCAACAATTTGAATGTTATAGTACCAATAAGACAAATCCTTGAAAAGCAAGATGTTATTATCTAACCATACATAAATATTATCGAGAAGCTAGGAAAATCATCAGCAAGCACAAGTAACTAAACTTGTCTATGTATTAGGCACTAGTTTCCTTCAACTTGTACTTATTTTTTATTTATCTCAAAAACTTCCAACTTAATTTCGTATTCAAATGTACTACTCCTATAATAAAACAAAACCTATCAATTTAGTAGATTTAACAAAACGCTGTCAAATTAATCATATAAGTATATATGATATTTAAAGTACTTATAGTGTACAGGTGATGTATATGTAGTAAACATCTGATGAACATGGCCAAACTCATAAATTTTCAGTTCGCCCACAAAATACACACCTATAACAAATCACTTATTACCAATCACCAATCACGAATATTCACAAGATGATATTCGTCGGACTTTTTCATGCTATTATCTAGTGAATACAATATTTACAAGATAATATTCAGAATATCTTCAATGATTATTTCGACTCAATTGCAGCAACTAATGATGTCTATGAACTAAATTTATAATTCAATTGCAGCAAAAAAATTGTTTAATTTTGAGAATTTCGTATCTGATGATTGGAAAAACAAGGTTGTATAAATTGATGAATTGAACAAATAATTGATGGATGAATTTTGATCAACGAGAAAGGTTCAGATGTTTGTCTACAATCAATTGATGATGAAAGATGTGAAATTTTCAATTTTTCCTCATTTTTAAGCTGCTGTTTTTTCATGCAATACTTTGAATTATCGTGTTGCCGCGGGATTGAGTCTGGAAGAGATAGGTGTAGACACATAATCGTGTCTCCCCATTTAAGGGTCCAATGATGAAATATACCGCGGTCTTAGTTGGCATGGCCCAATGGAGGAGCAGTCCGAATAACCAAGCAATGTGTGTTTTAAAATAATATTATAAAAGCTCAATTAATAATTCATGATGATTAATTGTAAGTTCAACCCGTAACATGCTTTCTAAAGTCTATTTTAAAAGCCCAACTGAACATTTATTATTCATGAATGTTTTTTATAATATTTATTGTTTTGATAAATATTTTCCTAAAAGCTTTTATTATCATCTTTTATCCATAAAACAGATTTTTAACCCGGACAATTCAATCTCCGGATTTTTAGAGATAAAAAAGGTATCTTGAAAGCACGCGTAGTTGTAACAACCCGCACTTCCGAGCTGCTAGCTAATCACACTTAACAATCGTAAACTTCAATTATCATTCATTAACCTTGATTACACAATCACCTTGTAGCGGAATGTAATTCAAAATACGCTTCTAGTTCTTTTATCGTCCACAATACATCAGCCCACAATAGTATATATACAACTTCAAAAACTAAACCAATTAAATCTCCAAATAGATACAATCATACATTATAAGAATAATTCTCAAAAACGTATAATCTCCATCTCGGGTTGAACTGGACACCGCTCATATCATAACTAACGATCATCAATCCATTCTGAAGCGTGCTTGCCTGCATAATTTCTAACAACGAACTCTGCCCCCACCAGGACAGGTTCCAAGAACAAAATCAGATAAACTGAGTACACATTGTCCAACCAGAAAATCTTTTGGTGGCTTAAAACATATTTATAGAATTAAGATTATCATACGAATATTAGAAATCAAGATATAAAAAAGTCATAAGAAAAAGAATCATATAACAAATACTTCAATACAATTAATGTTACTTCTTGTTTCAATATAATAATACGAATATCTCGTAACATATGCAGTATATACCTCAATTAGCGGAACCATGATAATTCAATAGAACTAATCCGATTTTCTAAAATCAATTCCAACTCTAACATACTTTATGTCATAAGAATATCTCCCTCTTCTGTGTCTCAGATATAAAAACTTTCAATCAAATATGTATACCGTAGCTAACTCCTTTCATAAATTCCTAACGGGTTCCTTGATAAATCATTCCCATATTCGGCAGATAAATTCCATAACTTTTGATGAGTAAAACATTACTTCGGAAATAAAGTTCAAAATTCACGAATCACTTGTATATTCAAATGCACATTCTACTTTCTTTCAGAAATCATACTTAAATGCATATTCTACTTTCTTTTAGAAATCATATTATACTGGGGAAGAGAACACGAATAGAGTTGCCATTCTGGCGCATTCTCTAAACTTTTACAAGGGACGTCTCCCTATTCCGTTATGTAATGCTTGCAAGACTTTTCAGGACATGTCCCCAGAATACAGAAAGTACAGAATATTGTTCAACACTGCTCTAGCAGCTTCTTCCCCTTACGGAAACAGAATCAAAATACAAAATTTATAACTTATTCATATTTTTCGAAATTCATTATTCTCAAATGCAATATACTCAGATCTCATAACACAATTGCATTATGGTACTCCATAACAAAACTTAAATTACTTGATAAACATAATATACTTAGAGTTTCTGACAACTTAACATAAATCAAGGTTTGACAAAATCAAAAATTACTTAATTTCAGTTTAGAAATGTAGTCCAAAATATAACTTAGCTATCAAAGTCTCAAATTGGAGTATAAGTCTTATACACTTTATACTTTTGTTACGAAATTCTATATTGTGAGACACCTTCCACTTAAATCTTATCAACCAACCTACACAGCTCATAACCTGAGCAAATCTCAATGTTCGTACTTACGTTGGTCACGCTAATTATAATATCCTTGTCATATCTCAATGGAACATTATCCTTTTCCAATAACCGTCATGAGGTTAAAATAATGTAGCATCAAATTCTAAGTCGCACATATCCATAGTCTTCAAAGTACATATCATATATATATATATATATATATATATATATATACCCAAAGCTTACGACGTACAACATCTTAGGATCCGTTTATGTAATTTAGATACACAAGAATATATAGCTTCTTGAGCTTTAACTTATATTTATAATGATTGTTGATACTTCTTCCAACACGACTTACTTATTAATTCCACATCTTAATGATTGAATCCGTCATGTTTAAGCTTCTGATTTTCTAGTAATTCAACTAGTATAACATCTGGAAACAACTTTATTACCTCAAGTTTAATGTCACATAAATCTTGTTTATATTCCCAACATTATTCCTTTTTCCCAGACTCAATTACTTGTTTGAACTTTGTAATCCCAGTTATATAAACTTACATCCATAATTGAACTCTCATCTCATTTCCTTAACCTTAGTATCGATCGTTATTTTTATTCCCGACTTTCTTGCCACAATACTTCATACTTCTATGACTCTATTATACCATACTTTATAATCTACAATTATTATTGTAAGTCAAAACATCTTATTTCATTTTTATGTGTCATGAATATATGTACTATGCTTCAGCTATCCGTTTGAAATTTTATCATTTAACTTAAACTCATAGCCTATATTAATTTTAATTCTATAACCATAACAACACTTCACAAACATTTAACTCCATGTTCATATATATTAATCTTAACACCTTATTTATTTTATTATTAAATCATATCACTAATTCCCGCATTAGCTAAGGTTTATATTTCCCCGACTTTCCCATTCTTCAACTTATCCTTACAATTACAGGATGACATCTATGAACCCTTTTATTTGTCCCTGTTCAATACTCATAGTATGTCGAAGGTTCCCCATTCGGATATAGTTTCTCCCAACTTAGATGATACAACACATTATACTATTATTCTACTCCTTCAATCTATCACTCGTCTCTTGAGCCATTTATTACTAATATAAACCTCACATATTCATTTTACTTCTCCATACTTGATTTATACTTGGTTTAACGAACCATGAAGTTTTTGAAACAAATTCTTTTAATCTACTAATCGACATTTAAACTCTGAAACTTACTTTCCAACTACAATCTTAATTGTCCAACTTGACTTTTTCAGACAACAACTTACATTCTGGAGTAGAATTCCTCAACAAGCAACTTATCCTACGACCATTCTGACATAGATTTTAATCTTATAAAACCCAATTCAAAGGTTCTCCAAAGATACCTCTAAATAATGTAATTTAATAAACTTCTTGTCTTCATAATAACAAAAATAAGAAGCTTACTTTATAACTTTATCAATTTACCCCCCCATCTAATATCTCAAAGGACCAATAATTATCATAATACAAAGATATAGCTAAATCTTCCACAAGTCATAATTTGCACTATATCTAACATCTCCAAACACTAGTTTACTTTCAAAATTTCAACCCTTGAACTTTCCATGACCCAAATAATTTCATGCACACGAAACTCATAATAAGATATATCTCAAAATTCTGTAATATAGTCATACTTTCAAACTCATATTCTCCAATCGTGAAGTACACATTCCTCAAAGTGATAACCATTATATGTAAAATCTTCTGTTTCGTGAACATAATTCGGAATTTACATAGAAAGCTTGAATCATAAACACTTTACTATTATAATATGTTCAGATTCTCAATAACATTCTATAAGTGAAACTATAGGTTCCACGAACTTATCAGTCCTATTGACTTGAGTTTATTACTCATTGCAAAGTATACGAAAGCGCTCACAACATCTCATGCGTATGTCGAGATTTATAGCATCAATTCTTACTCAAATACTTATAATCAGCATACATATGTAATCTTCATATAATACTTTCGAATGTGGGTCATTGCTTAACTGATACTTTAGGTCTCAAAAACCAAATTCTTCAATACCAATTACGAAACAATGTTGACTTAGTATATAACATAAGCTGATATCATTGGATAACTTTTACCTCAAAATAAAGCTAATCCACGAAGCCCAAACTTATAAATATATCTCAAATCATGATCAGAAATCAATGCTAAACTCGTTATAATCAAATAATTGACGTTAAATCATTTCTTCCTAAATCAGATAAACATAGTGCTTAAGAATCACGCTTTCAAATGAGTTGAACTTTATAATCATAAAACCATAACAGATTCAAATCATAACTCAAATCCCTTTTAGGAAATTCATGAAATTCATACGACTTCCAATAGCACAAACACAGTTTAGTTATAAGGTGGAGGGACAATGTGTACCTTATACCCATCTTGGAATATCGCATAATCCACATTCCATTACTAAGAATCCATAACGTCGCTCCTCGAAGGAGACTTGAATTCCACCAATATTCACCTCACAACAATTGCATAATTGTTAACCATTGTCAAACTTATCTCATTCAACTACTATTCTTTAAATAGATACTAGCTCACTTAAATCTCATATGCCTATTTCCAATTCCATCATCAGCACTAAACTTCTCAACAAAAGAATCTATAGTCTAATTAATCCCTTTTTTCATATTCTAAAAACTGATTTTTGTAAACTAACTTAACAAAGAATCTGAACTTGGATTGCAAAGCTTTAAAACACATCTCAATGTACTAACCAAGGAGTAAAGATTAAATATTTATATTTAGAAATTGATTTTGCTAATCAACACAAGATTCGGAGCTCAAATACCAGTGAAATTCTAGATAATTAAACCCATATAGAATCATATTTCAATTGATGGAATAAGAGTAAGAATTAACTCCAAAATTGTACCTTCCCCAAAGAAATCAGATCGGGCAGAGCTTAACAAGAACGACGGCATCGACAGAATTCCGACGAGCGGCAGCGATTCCGACGAAGCTGCAGCAACACCAACAGAACTCGAAGAAGAGAGAGGAAATGACTGCGGCGACGGTGGCTGCAACGCCGGCAGAACCACCACCAACAACACCAGCGCACAACAACAACAACAACAACAACAACACGAGGGAAGCAGCAGCGCAAATAGATGAAACAACAACCCAAACCAAGAAGAGAGGAAAGAAATTAGGAGTTTTGATTCTTCAACCCATTTGAACGTGAAACTCGAATTTTTGGATCTTCAAGTTGTTGAGTTTCTAAATTTCATATGTGATAGAGAGGAGCTTTTTCTTTCTAAGGGAATTGCAATTGACAACTCAAAGTCTTGAAGGACTCTTTGCTTGACACGAATAAGAAGGGGTATTGTTGTGGCTTCTTGAACTCAAGCCACGAGGAGTGAGATTTGAGAGAATGATTTTTTTTCTTTTGCTTTAAAATACTCAACTCAACTTATCTTATTTCATTAGAACATAACTAATTTCATATTTGTACTTGGGAAAATAATTTAATAAGTAATTCATAATTCTCAAAATATTGTCATACTAACATTATCATAAAATGAGAATTAATAAATATTAATTAACCCTTAATTAATGCTGCTGAAAAGAATGGGCTATTACAGTAGTATTTAAAAAGGAATTATCTGGAATATTCCGGATTTTGCGCCGGACGCGCCGGCTGCGCTCAGCGCGCCACGTGCGTCCAGCACATTGGTCATATCGTGTCAGACACTCCAATGAGCGCCTGACACGTGGACTTGTGACTCACACAGAGTCCTGTGCCTAGCGCAAGGTAAAAATTTATCTTTTCAAAAACGCGTTTGCATGTGCGAAGTTTTAATTGGATGGACCACGTCAAGCAGGCCAACCTGCGCCTGACGTGTGTCCGCGCGCCTGCCACGTAGGCTTGCGCTAGGCGCAGGGTGTGCGTCAGACGCACGCGCTTGTTTGCCTATAAATACGGGCTGATTTCCCGAATGAAAGACAACTTCGAATTATTATTTTTTACGCACTCAAATACTCTCAAAAACTCCGAAACATACTTCGAATACGAAACATACAAAACGCTTTTGATCTTCCACATTGATTCTGATTCCTGATTCTACTATATTCCTGGTTCCAAGATTGCTTCGACTGAAGGTCACTACGGTCTTCGATCTAAACCGCATAGGTATAATCCTGAGGGCTCTTGAATAATCATATGTATTTCATTGAAGTTACTAACTCTTTTCTTGTCATGGTGTAGATTTTTGATTAATAACCGTTGTCCTTTTGTAAATTCTAACCTTTTTTCCTATATTTTCTGTATATAATATTCGTATTGTTATGATTATCTTGCATGCCTGTTTATCACCCACATGTTATTAGACTACTACATAAATGAGCTAATGCAACCCCTAAAAACCGTTGCAATAGACCCGATAATCGTTGCAATAAAGCTATTGCAGCGGTCATACAACCGTTGTTGTTGCTGCCCTTGCATTATATATTATGCAACGGTCAAGGACAACTAGTGCTACGGCTCATTGCAACAGCAGTAAACCGTTGCAATAGTTCTAGTGCAACACATGTTTATGGTCTAATGCAACAACTATATGGTATCACATGAACCGTTGCATTACATATGATGTAACACATTATTAGTGTCTAACGCCTTTACAGTATCACGTGAGCAATTAAAACCGTTGCTATATAATGTTATATATATATGTCATATGTGGTTAAGATTATGGCAACAAATCAATAAATTCATATGTTGACCTGTTAATTTGATAATGACGCAAAGCTGAAATAATTCCAAAACCTGTCGTTGATCATGATGACAAAAACTTAAATTTCCGAAAAATACCAATTAATATATTCAATATCATCCAATCATTCGACACTTTACAAAATGAAGTACTTATAGTACTATAGTATATATATCAAATCCTAAAAGTACTTTGATATCCAAAATATATTTGCTTCCAAGTTCCAACCTAAAATATAGTCACCAAAAATATATTTACTTTCAACGTAAATATATTCACCAAAAAATAAGATACTAGTTTTGTAATTAATTAATAATTTCCTAACCATGTGGCACTTGCAAGCGAGATCTACAAACCAGAAACTTGTCAATTGTGTAGTTGCAATTGTTCTTCATGTGATTGATTTTGCTCTGCTTCAGGTACCTATAGAATTATGCAAAAGTTATTACAAGTATTGTTTGCAAACATTAAAATTAATTACATGAGTAATTCAACCTGTTAGTACAGTCATGATTTAATGTATAAACACTTGTCAACACAAGATGCACTAGCAACTAACTCCTAAAACTAGCAACAATTTGAACTGCAAATTAGTAACAATTCTACCAAATAAGAATAAATAACTACAAGCAGCCAACAAGCAACTCTAAACACGGGAGATCACAGATAACATCATATATATGAACCACTCTTGACATAAGCAGATCACAACAAGTAGCACTATATGTAGCAGAAATATAAGAAGCAAAAAAGGTAATTTGGTGATGGCTTGAAGGAAAGTAGAGAGGTGAAGGTAGAGAAGAAAAGCTAATCGTGTTTTACGTTCATACTAATATGGTGGAGCAGCAATGATGTAAAGAAAATTGGCTCAAGGAATTAAAAAAGTATTGTTGATTCTATAATGGCTGGCTCTTAATACTAATTAGTATCATAAATCTTACCTGATTTAACAAGTGTGTCCCACAAGATAATTGTTGTTCACCATTCTGCTCATCGGCTTCAGGCCTAGTAATAGTTAGTTGCATCCTTTGCACTAGATGGTACCAAGTCGGGAACCACAAGATCTATACCTGGATTACTTCTCGTAGTTGTTCTACCAACCCCGTTTGAATGCTTTGTAGGAATTCTTGATATGTAGCCAGACTAGCCACATTTTGTGCCCCCCTTCTTTAGATTAGTCTTGGTCACACCTTTCCCGTAGAGGAGTGCCCACTATGCTCTGCCTTTTCTATCACTTGATTGTATGGATCCTTAGAGTTAGCACCTTCATGTTCTTCGGATGCTAAAGTCTCCATTTGTTCCTTTCCATGAAAAAAGACTTATATTACACATATATATGTATATTAAATAAAAAAATATATGCAAGGATATAGTAAATATAACTCACAATATTGTCTTTTGTTTTTCCAAATCTTGTTCTGTACGTCTTTTTCGAATTTCTCAACCTTGATTCTTTGTATACCTTCGCTTGTGAGGGTTCTTGCTTGTTTGGATCAGTTTGTTGCTGTCCATAAACAGATTTTAAGGGGATTAGATTTATATCTTACACATTGTCAAAAGTCAAAACGATCTCTAGCCAACAAGAGTTTACAGTATCCTACTCAATTCTGATTCTAGCAGTGTAGTGACACTAGCATACCGACTCAATATTTACCAAAATCAACGGGGCAGACATTAAGGACTGCTAGTAAAGACTACGAGAACATACTTTTAGCTAGGATGAGGTAATTGTAAAAATCAACTATGCATGACTTTATCACCTATGAGGTAATGCTACCTGATAATTACAAAAAAAAAATATTATCGATCTTTGGGGGGGTAGAAACATGACAACACCACACTTGCTGGCCAATAACAATCGGTAGCATCAACTAGATGCTTCAATAAACCACAACAACGTATGCATATTTACGCCTACAGAGAAGGAGCAATCAACAATTGATCCCATTGACGGGATTCAGATTTCAAAATGCACGTTACAGATTTACATATGTGTGATAAAGTGTGAAAGGATGACTTTATCAACCATCCCTTACACTATCAGCTGAAGAAAAGAGGGCAAAGCAGAAAGCTGTCCAAAAAAACTAAGCATTCAAGATTCCTAGGAGAAAAAGGATCAATGTCGACAAATTTAGGAGTATATGCTTGTCTACCAATATAGGGTTGTATTCCATGCCAAACTGCACATAAATATACATAGATCATGCTACAAAGTGCATCCACAATTCATTATGTTTCCAAGGCAATACATGATTAGCTGCACACCAAATCAACGATACCTAGAACCTAGTGATATCCTGTTTACAAGGTGCATCTACAAGTCATTGACTTTCCATGTCAATATCCATGAGATGTAGAACCTACTATAATTAACATGATAATCTAACTGTAATAGTATGTTAAGCAAGCTAACCTTAAAGAAAGCATTTAAGTTCACTTCAGTACAAACTTGACCTTTGAATCAGAACTATCTAAGCTTTGTAAAAGAGAATTAAGCTTCAGGTGACACAGCAAAGCAAACTTTTGATAAGTGGAATAGTATATGGATGAATATGACAAGACTAAACATAAATTTTCTGCACTCCTATTACTCTTCTCAATCGTGGATGAGTGGATGACTCTAATTCCCTCTGTTTTAGTTTTAAAAAATTGATCCCCATTGCTATATGTTGCAAACGTCATATATTTATTAGTATAATTCCATTATGGTTTCTTATTTATCGTGAAATGAACCAAACATTTTACATTTACCATGGACTATAATTAGAGGTACATGAAATATACTTCGCAATGGCATCTTAATCTGTGTATAACCTTAAAACAACAAATATAGGACGGAATACCTAAATATGTGCAAAAACTCCATTATCATAGTCCCCAGCACAATCCCCATAAACAAGTGTGATTTGTCCTACTCTCCCAAATCTCACCCCGAGTTTACCCTTTGTCTGCCCTCCACTATCATTAACCATCTTCTATGCCAGCAAACAACAAAGAAACCCTCAATAGGTTCGAGTTACAACAATAATGGAAAGAAGCTCCCCTATGCTACATTACCTATGTCTTCACCATACTTGAAATTGAGCTCAATTTGTGACTTTGAACATTCTCCAAAAGGCCCAAGCCTTCAATAATTTAGGTTTACTGCCCAAATATACATGTCATTCTATGAAGATGGACATTAGCAAACCATTTCACAAGATAAAACATGGATTAAGATTTCGAACAAAGAAATTGCACTTGAAACCAGAGGGCATAAATAAAGGCAAGTTAAACGACCTCCAACGAATCGACGAGACCGCTAAAGTTAGAGAAAGAAGGGGAGGGTTACCAACCTCTACGAGCAGTGATTTCGGCGAGGGTTCAGAGAAGCAAAAGAGCCGACGAGGGTTTAGATAAGCCGACGAGCAGTGCGTGTGAGAAAACGAGAAATTGCTGACCTCCACTGTGCAATACACCGCGGAAGAGAAATCTGCCCAGGAAGAGAATTTTCGGAGCCGGTGAAGACGATAAATTCCTGCACAGTTCATATGTATGAGAAATGAGAAATTCCGGCACAATGCTTAACTTGCTACTTCATTTGACTGTGTTGTGGCTACCAAAGAGGGGAGGAAGAAAGTGTAAGGGATTTTAGAAATTTTGGGGGAAATAGGGAGGGAAACAAATAGTCAACGCGTGGGTATGGCTATTTTTTGGGCTTTAGCTACATGTTACTGTCTTTACTGATATAAACGCTATTGCAACGGTAATTGGATGTGGCGTTGCAATAGTCTTCGATCATGTTGCATTAACTATAACCGTTGCAAAAGTCATTACATTAGCACTATCCGTTGCAAAAAACCGTTGCATTAGCACATATAGTGCAATAGACCGTTGCTTTACGGTCAGTCGTTGCATTAAGCTGTTGCATTTGCTTCAAAATGTAGTAGTGTTATGCTAAAACAAGACCTAAAGAATTGTTCTAATTAATTCAGATAATTTGGACAACCTGTTAGGAACCTTGTAAAATGATTGCTTAATAACTGGCCATTAAATAATTAGTCTTTTGTTTGTTTCCTGAACCCATCTAGATTAATTATTTTAGGGTGCTTTAAAATATTATTTGATTGTTCTATTGCATAAAATCTGTTGTGAATTGCTATTTAGTAGAGGTCAGCAGTGGGCAATATAGTTCCTGACTATATTGTACCCTCACCTCCGAACTCACTTTTTGGTTACTGACCATCTATGGAGTCATGACGGAGAAATCTACATTGGATAAGTCCCTAAGATGTCCCTTCCGTTTCAATCCAATTAGGTTTATGATTCTTCCTCTAAAGAATTGTTGGTGACTTCAAAACGTATTTTTAATAAAACCTTAACAATGGGGTAGTCAAATAAACGCGCTCACACGCGTGTAGGCATTAAAGGAATTCAAAATCTTACGCCTACAATTTGGCGACTCCACTGGGGATTATTTTAAAAAAAATTAATTTTTTTAAATGAGTGGGTGAAACTTGAAAAATACGATTCATTCTTATTTTATGTCTTAGAATAATATATTGTTTTACATGTGCATGGCCATTGTTCAGCCGCCATAAGGACAATCTACCTTGCCTCATTAGCACATGTTCTATGTGTGAGGTCACCCCCGGGGGGTTTGCGCTTTGTCCTTCCAAAAAGCTTTCTGAGCGATAGTGTTGGATCTTTGTCATAAGCAAACCTAACCAACCATGGCATTGTTCTCTTGTTCCTGACTTGAGACTGGAGTGCGTCTTACATGTGGCCACCTCTTTAAGCAGGGGTACGAAGCGTGGGATCAATCTCTTAGTCATGGACCCTTTTCAGCCTTAACCTAAACCTGACCAATAGTTGAACGTAGAAGATGACTTTTAGGTTGGAACTTTTTCATATTATTATCTTACTTTTGCATATTTGTATGTGTGTGCCACTAATTGTTTCATATTAGCGATGTTTCGAGTCAAAACGATCGAACGAATATATGCGACGAGAAAAAATAAATATCGCTTCTCCGTATGGGCCGTGCTTAGCGCAAATGATGTCCTGCATAGCCTGCGCTGAACGATGTCGTACTGCGCCCGACGCAAATCCATAGCGTGTCGCGCATCAGACCGCGTTCCGCGTACCGAATATCTGCGTGTTGCGTTTTTGACCAGCGTTCTGCGCGAATTTGTTCTTACAGCTCTTAGTGTTGCGCCATGCATATCTACCCTTTGTTGTGTGCGTCGTTGCTGCATGCATGATTGTTTCAAATTGTTTGGGTTTCCTGTGGCACGTAACCAATTCTAAGATAATTATCCTATTTTCCTATCCGTCCATTTTTCTGTATACCACTTTATTCTTTCATTTTTTTTAGTTCTAAATGAAAGATAAACAAATTCCACCTCAAAAATATTTTCAATCTCTAATCTCCTATCTATTTCGAAAATTTATCCCATCTTTTACCAAAATTCTATCTCCCATCTTTTTTTGAAAATTCATCCCCATCATTTTTTTTCAAAAATCATTCTCCTATCTTTTTCAAAATTTCATCCTATCTTCAATCTCCTATCTACTTCCAAAATTCTATCTCCACCTTTTTTTTCAAAAAAAAAAATCTCCATCTTTTTTTCCTATCACATATCTTTTTTCGAAAATTCATCCTTTTTCTCTATCCTATCTTTCTATGTATACTATCCATCATTTGTTTTTATCATCTAGGATTCCTTTTAGTGTCCATCTTGTTGTAAAAGTCTCATCCGCTTAGGAATTCTAACTACACTAGAAGTCCGTCTAACCCAAATGTCTAGATTCATCCTGTTTCACTCCATTTAGAGTTCTTAACCCCGTCTAACTCTGTCCATGTTAAGAGTCTTTATTCACTTGAATCCCATCCATCTAAGAAGTCTAGAATCCATAGAAATTCCATGCATAATAGGAGTCTAAAACCATTATAATTCTGTCAATATTAGGAGTCTAAGTCCATTAGAATTCCATCCATTTTAGGAGGCTAGGTCCACTAGAGTTCGGTCCATTTTAGGAGTCTAGGCCCACTAGAGTTCCGTCCATTTTAGGAGTCTAGGTCCACTAGAGTCTCATGCATATTATGAGTCTAGCATCCTTGAAAGTTTGTCAACTCTAGAATTCTAACATCATTAGAAGTATGTCAAGTCTAGGACTGCATTCACACTAGAATTTATTTGCATTGCATAATCCATCATTCATACACTTCATGCATAACTAGAGTTGTTAGGCATTTAGAAGTCTCATTGCATCCATACTTTCCATTCCATTTCATGCATTCCGCATTTAGTAGTCCCGAACTACAAGCGATCTGATTCCCTCCTTTGGGATATGTAGGCAGCCTTTACAGGTTCGAGCGCATAGATTGAGTCATGCATATACATACATTAGGTCTAGGTGCATCCAAAAACATCATACACACGTGCATTAGGTATAGGTGCATCCACAAAAAAAATTCATCATGCATATTGGATATTCAGATTGTTCCTAAAAGCTCAACTTTTAAACAAACACACATTCTTTCATGCCATTTCTCTCTCTCCATCATCACACTATTTCTAATCTCCTGCTGGAAGATCCATTGTAGGAAATGTACAATATGTCAAGCTCACCTCAAGAACGAGTTGATGAGTTGCAGAGTATACTCGTCGATCTTGTAGCACGCGTTGCCAGACTAGAAGCACATTACAAGGCACCAGCTAGTTCTACCGCAATCACAACTGACCGACAAAGGATCAATGAACTACATGACATTACACAACGCAGTCTGCTGATAAACCCTTCCATCAAATCAATCTCTGAAAGTTCGTCTCGCTCTAGAGAAGGCGAAAGAATTATTGATAATTTTCCTAAAGCCCAAGCACCTACCGGGATACATTCCAGACCTGCACCAAATCTTACCATGCCTAAAAGAAAGCCCAAGGGGGAGTTCATATCCTTACACATGAGCTATGGTGCTTTATTCGAGTATCTTCATTTCACAAAATTGCTCTACCCTATAGGACCCACTCCATATCCTAAGGAAAACAGAAAAGGGCCCAACTGGGACAAAAATGTCTATTGCAAGTATCATAGAGGAAACGGACATAGAACTAACGATTGCTATAAGTTAAAGCACCTCATTCACGATATGAGAAGACTTTCGATCCTCTCGAACGAGGTCCCAGATAGGATAGGGGTCGTTGACATGGGTACAAAGGATTGCTATTCGACCCAGACTACAAAGACGCAGCCCCAGTCCCAATAGCATATATTCATCAAGACATTTGGACTCGCTTAGGTCCAATCAACGCGAAAAAAAAATATACTTCTCTTTTCGTTTAGAAAGAGACCTTATGAAGATTGAAGCAACAAAGCTGTCTTGTCATGCGACGTAGGAGTCTAGACTTAGGATTTCATTTTCTGTTTCATTTCTCTTATTTTTCCCAGTCTAATATAGAATTTCCCCTCTTATTGCAAGTACTCATAATTTTCAATCAATAAATGAGTATTTCTTTTCTAACCCTGCACTAATGAGCATCACTGAAAATCACGATTGTCGCCTTAAATGAAATGAATTTCTAATTCTCATGACTAGTCTAATAAAGGCAATGAACAACTGGCATATATAAAAGAGGCATTCCTCCCTTTCCCCGCAACGATTTCTCCAATCCTTATAATGCATAACACCCTTTTCCCTCTAACCTACCTTAGCGGAGGTACACTTGACATCAATTTAATGTAAAGGGCAAGTAAAAAAAAAAAACAGCAATAAAACGAAAATCAAAGCAAAACAAAAAAAAAACATGCAAAAAGTGCAAAATATATATGAAAAAAAAGAAGTGTTGCAAATAAGCCCATCAATAGCTTTGTCAAAGGTATTTCTTCCAAAACCTTAAACCTTCAACCAAAACTTTAACCAGAAATTTTTGCAAGCCAAATCATATATCTGACAAACCTTCCCTCAAGCAATCCATAACCATCCATGTGGCATCCCGATAAGCCATAAAAGACAAACCAAAGCCCGCTAGGTCGAAAACCCATAAGGGCGACTTAGGCAAAAGTCAGGGCATCTTCTCATTCACTAGCCCGAACAACGAATGATCTGATTCTGCTCAAGATACGTAGGAAACCTCACCCTGAGGTCCGATCGCTTTAAACAAAACCAAACCTACATCATTATCCACCCTTGCCAAAAACCTCTTCCAATTCAATGCTTAATTCATTGCAAGTGGCACCAAAGCAAAATGCTAGGCCACCGATTAAAATGTTAAGAGCTACGACTGGCCTGATTCCATCATGGATACGTAGGCAACCTCTTCTGAGGCCCGACCATTTTAATTCAAAACATTTTTTTAAGGCTCGCCTAGGCCCATGAGAAAAGCGCGATCACCAAAATCATGAATTTTAAATGCTCATCCCTACCCCTAGTTTATAGAATGGGATCCAAACCTGCGCTATTGGCCTACCTCATTGCGTGAATCGATTCATTATGACTCCGCCTCTTCTTATTATAATCACTTCCTTTTTCTAAGCCACATTATCGCTTCTAAGCCAACCTTAGCATAACCTTTCAACACTCAGCGCTATGGCCGCGCCTCATCTTTTGAGTGTTCTTTTCTTTGGCCTTTCTTGTCTTCTCACCTTAGGAACCCTATATGGAATCTTCCGTCGAAACTTCCGCTAAGCGTGATGAGATATCTTCAAAAATCAACAATCAAGCTGAGTACTTCATAAACTCCATCTTACTGGGGGGCTTCATCACGGTTCCACACAAAAAATCATAGGCTCCGAGTAAAGGCCTATATGGACTTCATTACGAGTCTATACATGAAATATCGGCGGTTTTAAAACCCACAATGATACAAGATTGAACTGATTGTATGGGCTCACTTAGGCCTTGACATACGAAACTCGAAGCGCATACAATTCAAGCATTACGAGGACTACAATGTATTCAATCCAACAAATCATCCTTCATAGGCTCCATGTGTACCTTGACAAGGACTTCATTACGAGTCCATACAAAATATTGTGGGCTCCAAACCCATACGAGATTATAACTGTTTTATGGGCTCACATAAACTCGTAACAACTACAACGCATTTCGAATCAAACATAACTTACATGGATCTTCCTTGGGCCTTTCCATTTCTCCTCTTTTAAAAAATAGTTCTCTAAACTCGTAACAACTACTACGCAATTCGAATCAAACATAACTTACATGGATCATCCTTGGGCCTTTCCATTTCTCCTCTTTTAAAAAACAGTTCTCTAAAACGAAAATTTGAGCTTCTAATGGAACGATCAAATCATCTGCATTAATGTCATACCTCTGCATTAGTGTCATATCTCTACATTTGCATTACATATCTGCATCGTCCAAACATTGTGTCAAAGCATTACATCCTTCGTCCTTAGCCATAGAATTCTAGCGTCAATCATCGAGTCACACATACACACACACGTATGCACACACGATAGCACCTTTAAGTCTAGAGTAGTAGAGGTCACTCTTTATAGGTCAAGTCTTTTCCTATCCATACACTAGCACCCACATCACGGGACACATGCATGTCCCATAGTTGTTTGTCTGTATATCTGTGTGTTATTTGTATTCGCAGATACCCAACATTAAACGACTCTATATGAGCTATATTCCGCCAAGGTCTGCGGACCCCTACAAATTAACAACATATTACAAGTGCTATATACATGGTGCGCCCAACGCACCGACAACGTTGAACAATCTGCGTCCAGTGGAACATACCACACCAAGCGCAGGCATGTGCATCAGGCGCACAGTCCTGTACAGCACGCTTGGGGGCTTCTTAGCCATGTGGCGCCCAACACCTAATTCCCAAATGCATTCAAATGTTCGTTATGACATTGCGCGCGACAATTAAACGAACTTTCAAAAGTTAGCAAAAACGCAACCTTGCTACTCTGTGAATCAACTACAACAACAGCCTTGGAGCAGGACAATAGTTCATTACAATCGCCTTGGAGTGGGACAAAATCTCTATACAATCACCTTGGAGCGGGACAAAAGCTCTACACCATGCAGCCTTGGAGCGGGATAATAGCTCATTACAATCGCCTTGGAGCGGGACAATAGCTCATTACAATCGCCTCGGAGCGGGACAAAAGCTCTACACATGTAGCCCTGGAGCAGGACAAAAACTCTACCCCGATATGATCCGGACCATATTAGCTCATGATTCCTTCCTCCCACTTATCATCTCATTTTTTTTTGCAAATTTACAATTATTTTGCAAATATGTTTCACGCATGTCTGTTCCTGAAGCTTTCGCTTATTTTGCAGGTACCGGCGTAAAAGATTGATTTTCGATTGCAGAGCGTCTAGAATCATTCTCCGTCTCGACACGTATACTTTGACTTTCGGTTTTACAAACCTCAATACCCTATTTAGTACTCTATAATGACACATAATCGTGTCTCCCTATTTAGTACTCTATGATGACCAATACCCTGCTCCAATTGGTCCGGATCGAGGAAAGAATAAAGAACGATTCTAAAATAAAATGTTTTAAGCCCAAACCATTTTCTCACCCTTTTTATTAACTCATTTCCGAAAACCCTTTTTATATCTAGTTTTACTAAGCCCACTTTCTAAAACTTTTCAAAATAACTTTTAAAGGCCCATCTTTGAAAACCTTTTAAAAAATAGTTTTGTGAAAGCCCAATTTTATAAAACCCCTTTTCTAGCCAAATTTAATTAATAGAATTAATTAACTACATTGATTAGTTTTATTGATAAAAATATCTTTTATAAAAATAATCTTTTAGCAAAGTGTTTTTAAATATCTTTCATCTAATTATTTTTTTAAAATCTTTTTCATTAAAAATAACCTTTTTCCAAAATGATTTTAAATATCTCTTACTAACTCTTTTTTAAAATCTTTTATGATAAAAATCTTTTTAGAAACCTAGTTGTTTTCGAAAACCTATTGCAACCCAACTACCTAAACCTATATATAATTCTCACTCCCTCCTCTTATTAATCACGCACGACCTACCTAACAAACTCGGCCTACACCTCCCTCCAATTCTCTCGAACTCACTCACAATCTCCATTGCCAATTGTTCTCTCGCCTGATACTTGTCACCAGAATTCTTCATCACACCATAATCACTATCATCCTAAATCAACTCATCCATTTACAACATCCTCCACCGCCTAATCACTCGACACCTAACATCATCCTGATCACCTTCCCTACATCCTAATACATAATAACAGCACACATATCTTCTCACCATATTTCAAAAGGGCAGATCTCAGGCAGTCCCCTACTGTTGCAGGCAAAATACCAATGCCCGCATACGATATGTCTGCCTAGCCCTTTCAGTAGGAGGACTATACAGTGCAACTAGCCTAGTCAAATTAACCCTCCTACCATACACAATTTCGGACATATTTTCTTCCTTGAAATCCATGAACCTCTCAAAGTCCTTAAAAAAATAATCCTCCAAACTAGGGACACAGGGTAATTGACTACAGGGCCATCCAATTATGAAACCAAATTCCTCAGGAAAAATCGTTAATTCGTGATTCCCAAAACAAAAACAATGATTGGTGACATCCCAAAAATTAACAGCTGCATGAAGGAAATTATAGTCTAACTGAACAAACCTCAAGGACGCCAATACATCCATATGTCGCCTGCCGAGCTCGTGTTTCTCAGCAATGGACAATGATGACAACCACCCACTTAGAGTTGGTTCAAAATCCATGGCAAACAGTTAAAAGTAGCAGCAAAGTATTATAGAGAAAAGTGCAAAGAAAAATATTGAACTCGTAATACTGAAAAAACGTACGTATTCGCCTATTTATAACAGCTTCACATCTGAATTCTAAACAGATTCGGACTTACCGTTCATAACGGAAAATGCGTTACACGCTAAAGGTGCGCCAGACGCGGTCTCAAACTTGTGCGTAGCGCAAGATCAGGTGTCAGGCGTCGCGGGCATGCGCTCAGCGCAAAACTTCGGTTCACATATGTCGACTCGGATTATAATCTCTCACAAGACTTCGGGCCACTCCCCTTCCACTTCGGATTAAAAAACTTTTTGAATTCCTTAATGTCCATGTTTTTGGCCCTTTTTTATCAACCCACCCGCCCAAACCCTTTTTGCTCTTCTATTTTCTTTTTTTGTTGGGAGAAGGTCGGCTACGCTCCATTCAAATTTGCTTTATACATGGCGTTTTAGAATAAGAGTCATTGCTAACAAAATCTCACTAATAAGCATGAAAAAAGGAAGCAACGCCAATGGTCATAATGTTTGAACAAAAGACGCAATGCATATCAACATAAAAGAAATACATCATAACAAAAGTGCAGGCCACAGGTAAAACGAGAACAAAATAATGCAGACATCTAAGGGGAATGAGGATCCTACTCCCTCGAAGAGGAGTCCTCCGGTTCTTCAATGCGGACCCCGCTCGATTCACCCACGTGATAGCCAATCCCAGGCTGCATCAAAGGAGTCACAGGCAGAGTCGGCCGCATCGGATACAATGCTGCATCCCCAACATCTACTGTGGCATCTGCAACATCTGCATCTGCTGCATCTGCAACATCTGCATCTGCTGCATCCGCATCTGCTCCATGCACATCGGAGAAGTCCATGCTGCCAATGCCGAACTGCCCAGTAAACGGATCCGTCGGAGGCCTCTCAGATGTCGACTCTCGGGGAGTATGAGCCGAAAGCCTATATTAGATCGATACCCTCGCCTCGGGACGAGGCCCACTCTCTTGAGGGAGACGCTACACAAAATGTCACGAAGCATTAGCAAAACGATTACAACAAAAATAAATAAAACCAAAGCGCAATAGGTCAGTCTACCTGGCTATACGCGTCGCTGCAGCGGCAGGACATGCTCCTCTTCAGCTTGGCCATCCGATGCTTCAGCGAGTCAACCACTCGGAGAATCTGAACAATAGTCTCCCGAGGAACTTGAAAATAAACAGTACATGAGTCACTACGAGCAAGATGAATAATGAAAATTCCCGACTTTCAACACTTACCAAGCTCACATGGGCCGGCATAGCACGAACAGCGTGCTGCTCTGCCTCTGGGGCAACATCGATCGTCTCCTCAACAGGCCCAGATTCTCCAGTATACCGAATTCTCATATCCGGAACGAAAGAGATACGAGTCGCAGTAGCCTCCTAGGAAAAACAAGAAAACAATAACATTCAATACTTTAATCATGTCAAAGTAAACAAAAACAAGCAATTCAATGTACATTTCCCGAAATGTGCATACCTCGTTGAACTTAACAGGAGGAGCCAAGCGAGGCAAAAGGACAGTTTGATAATCGCGATGACGAAAAACAAAGTCGTGATAGCTCACCCGGAGTGTCGCCCCTCCCTCGATAGCCTGAACAAGAGCAACCCCATCCATCATAGTGACAGGGGGGTCATGAGGCACCAGTAATAGCCTCGTCCTGTCATGCTGACAGGTTACCCTCTCGCCCAGATACCACACAGGGTATGACTCTCCATAAAAAATGACTCTCTCGCGAGTCAGAATGCTGGCCCTATGAGCCCAGGCCGGCATCTCCGGAAACGACGCCCAAGGATAAAAGGTAACCTGAAAAGCAAAGAAAAGTCAACACCTACTACATACACCCAAGGGACAAAATTGATTCACTACGATTACCTTGTCGTCCTTAACCTGCCGGATAGCCTTCCAGACACTCTCTACAGCACCATACTGAGTCATCCCGCGCTCCGCCCAGGACAAGCCGACAGGAAATGTAGGGTCACGAACCCTTTCCGGGGCCAATCCCGGAAAGTACTCATAAAACCAAATCTGTAACAATAAGATTACCTTAGTACTGATCAAGATAACGAGACAAAGGATGGACGATATGTGCAGTCATACCTCCAAAAGTCTCCATGGACCGAAAAGGGAGACTGGACCACCATCACCCAACTGTCTGCAAGCCGTATGCATGCTGTACAAGAGACTGCAATAGCCCAGCTCGGCCCAGTCATAGGTTGACACCTGAGACAACTCCCTCAAGGGCTGCAGATATCGCGTCGAGACGCGCGATCCCCTATCAGCGCGCAACAGGCCACAGACAGCCAACCACAACAGAATGCGTACCTTCTGCTCCTCAGTAGTCCCCTGAAGGGTGAGTCCTCTAGCCACCTTAGACCGAGGAGCATAAGACGCATTCGGAGGAAGCATATCGGCAACCAGGCCTATCAAACCTCGAACCACCGCCGACTTGAACGGCAACGATTCACCTATCGGCACCCGGACGCCGGTAAAAGACAAGCCGGAAATCAAGGAGAAATCCAGCGGAGTGATGGTCAACTGCCCACGACACATGTGAAAGGAGTTGGTCGTATCCCACCACCACTCCAACAAACTTCGAACTACAATCGGAGAGGAATGAACCTCTGCCATACTCTCATAAACATCGAGAAAAGAGGACAAACCACTCTGCGCGATGAGGACAGCTCGATGATGACCTTTCGGACTTTCCTGAGCCAGGTAAAGTCAAAGGTCCCAAAATTACGAGTGCTACCTTCATCCTACAAATGTAAGAATAATCAATCAAATGCCTAGGTTATCGTGTGAAATGAAGTCGGTATAACGTACAATACTTACGATGCCCAAGAGCGGGCGATGTGAAATGTGATGCTCCGGTTCAAAGTAAAACTAGTCGGGAGTCCACCCCACTACCTTCCACGCCCTCCTAGATCCGGAAGCTGCTCTACCACCGTCCTCCCCACCTGATTCTCCCAACGACATGCTAATCGGATTGAACATCACAAACGAAACTAAGAATCAAAGAGTTCCTGACTCTAAACTACCAGATTTCATGAATCGGTAAAAAAAAAAAATGAACGCTTCAAAGCGTCACTACTACATGAGATTCCCAAAATCCATTTCACACATCAACATGCATGCATTGCATAAAGCATGATTTCTACCGGCAGAATCATCACACATTCAAAGTTCCCTAAGCATATTTCTAGGTTCCAAACTTAGAAAACTACACTTATCTTGATTCAGAGATTCATGATCCAAGAATCGTCACACAGTCAAAGTTCCCTAAGCATGTTCCTAAGTTCCAAATTCAGAAGCTATGCTAATCTTGATTCTAAGATTCATCATTCCAAGAATCATCACACATTCAAAATTCCTTAAACATATTTCTAAGTTCCAGATTTAGAAATTACATTAAACAATATAATTCTAGATTCATAATATACAGAATTATTGAACAACAAACTCACATGAAACGAGTATCAAACTCGTGAAGAACAACAAAACTCGCCGGAAAACTGGCCGAAGCTCGTCAGAAATCGCCAAAATACGCCGGAAACTCGCCGGCAAGCGTAACCCAAGCTCGCCGGAAATGGCGCGCTCCGCCTAATAAAAAAAACCGGCAGTCAAAAAAAAAAAACGAAACAAAAAACCGCAAGGATAGGAAATGTGCCTGACTTACCGGAAAAACCACCTAGAAATTCGCCGGAAAACAGCTCGGAGAAAAGGTCCGAAACTCGCGAAATGAGGCAACCCCGAAAATTGTCGAAAACCTCTCAAAAACGCCTGAAACACTGCCAAAGTAATAATTAAACAAAAATAATCACTCCTCCTAAGTAGATCTGAAGAAATGCTCAAGAAATAAGGAGTTTCAAGCTTCAAAATTTTCGAAGATGGAGTTGGGTTTAGGAGAGAGAGAGAGAGAAATGAAAGAAAAACGGCTGAGAAGAAGAGAAATGGGAAGAAATAAAGTCGCCCGTGTTTTTTAGGTCGTTTAATGCGCGCCTAGCGCGTTATGCACATCTGGCGCATCATCAATAATTGCGTCTAACGCGAAGAACTGCGCCCAGCGCAGCTTTATACGCCAAACGCAAGACTGTGCGTCTGGCACATAGTCGCATACAATTCTTTGCAATGCGGAACCCACGCACCTAATTCCAAATGATTTCAAATGTTCGTTACGACATTATGCACGACAATTCAACGAACTTTCGAAAGTTGGCAAAAAATACGATTTTGTCATCCCACAAATTCTCAACGTCTATCAATCAAGAGACAATGAATACTAAAAAAAAATGACGCACACAAACCGTCAACAACGGCACACAAACCGTTAGGTCTGCAGACCACTTTCAATAAACTACAACAAATGCCTTGGAAGAGGACAAACATTCCACAACAACTGCCTTGAAGCAGGACAAAAGCTCACCACAATAGCCCTGGAGCGGGACAATAGCTCATTACAATCGCCTTGGAGCGGGACAATAGCTCATTACAATCGCCTTGGAGCAGGACAATAGCTCATTACAATCGCCTTGGAGCGGGACAAAAGCTTTACACCATGCAGCCTTGGAAGCGGGACAATAGCTCATTACAATCGCCTTAAAGCGGGACAATAGCTCATTACAATCGCCTTGGAGTGGGACAATAGCTCATTACAATCGCCTTGGAGCGGGACAAAAGCTCTACACATATCACCTTGGAGCGGAATAAAAGCTCTACACATATCGCCTTAGAGCTAGACAAAAGCTCTGGACAAAAAACTCTACCCCGACATGAGCCTGACCATAATGGCTCGTGATTCTTTTTCCTATATATCGTTTCATTTTTGCAAATTTACAATTATTTTGCGAATATATTTCACCCATGCCTGTTCCTGAAGCTTTTGCTTGTTTTGCAGGTACTGGCGCAAAAGAATGATTTTGGATTGCAGAGCATCTAGAATCATTCTCCGTCCCGACACGTATACTTTGACTTTCGGTTTTACAAACCTCAGTCAAAGTGGGGGCTTCTGTAGACACATAATCGTGTCTCCCCATTTAAGGGTCCAATGATGAAATATACCGCGGTCTTAGTTGGCATGGCCCGATGGAGGAGCAGTCCCAAAAACCAGGCAATGTGTGTTTTAAAATAATATTATAAAGGAAAAATTGACAATAGGGGTCTAAACTTTGGGTGATAATTTTTAAAAGGTTTGAACTACTGATTAACATGTGTAGGTCCCTACTTTAGGGGGTCTTAACATTTAGCGGGCCTCTGTGACTTAAAACTGACGATTTTTTTAAAAATCTCACCTAGTCACTACTTCCCTCCCTCAATTAACCCTTCTAGTGTGACCCAAGTTTTACAAGTTATGACCTATGAAGCCAGTTTCAAGTCACTAAGGCCCGCTAAAAGTTAAGACCCCCTAAAGTTGGGACCTACACAGGTTAATCAATAGTTCAGACCTTTTAAAAATTATCACCCAAAGTTGAGACCCCTGTTGTCAATTTTTCCTTTTATAAAAGCCCAATTAATCATTCATGATGATTAATTGTAAATTCAACCCGTATCATGCTTTCTAAAGTCCATTTTAAAACCCCAACTGAATATTTATTATTCATGAATGTTTTTTATAATATTTATTGTTTTGATAAATAATATTCCTAAAAGCTTTTATTATTATCTTTTATCCATAAAACAGATTTTTAACCCGAAAAATTCGATGTCCGGATTTTTAGGGATAAAAAAGGCATCTTGAAAGCACGCGTAGTATTTGAAAAGGAATATTCTGGAATATTTCGGATTTTGCGCCAGACGCGGCAGCTGCGCTCAGCGCGTGTGGACTTGTGACTCACATAGAGTCTTGCGCCTAGCGCAAGTCTTGTGTGAGACGCAAGGTACAAATTTTTCTTCTCAAAAACGCGTTTCCATGTGCGAAGTTTTAATTGGACGGACCACGTCAGGAGGCCAACCTGCGCCTGACGTGTGTCCGCGCGCATGCCACGTAGGCTTGCGCCAGGTGCAGGGTGTGCGTCAGATGCACGCGCTTGTTTGCCTTTAAATACGGGCTGATTTCTCGAATCAAAGACAACTTCGAATTATTATTTTTTACGCACTCAAATACTCTCAAAAACTCCGACACATACTTCGAATACAAAACATACAAAACGCTTTTGATCTTCCACATTAATTCCGATTCCTGATTCTACTATATTCTTGGTTCCAAGATTGCTTCAACTGAAGGTCACTACGCTCTTCGATCTAAACCGCATAGGTATAATCCTGAGGGCTCTTGAATAATCATTTTTATTTCATTGAAGTTACTAACTTTTTTCTTGTCATGATGTAGATTTTTTATTAATAACCGTGGTCCTTTTGTAAATTCTAGCCTCTTTTCCTATATTTTCTATATATAATATTCGTATTGTTATGATTGTCTTGCATGCCTGTTTACACCCACATGTTATTATGCTAAAACAAGACCTAATGAACTGTTCTAATTAATTAATTCAGATATTTTGGACAACCCGTTAAGAACCTTGTAAAATGATTGCTTAATAACCGATCATTAAATAATAAGTCTTTTGTTTGTTTCCTGAACCCATCTAGATTAATTATTTTAGGGTGCTTTAAAACATTTTATTTGATTGTTCTATTGCATAAAATCTGCTGTGAATTGCTATTTAGTAGAGGCCAGCAATGGGCAATATAGTTCCTGACTATATTGTACCCTCACCTCCGAACTCACTTTTTGGTTCCTGACCATCTATGGAGTCATGACGGAGAAATCTACATTGGATAAGTCCCTAAGATGTCCCTTCCGTTTAAATCTAATTAGGTTTATGATTCTTCCTCTAAAGAATTGTTGGCGACTTCAAAACGTATTTTTAATAAAACCTTAACAATGGGGTAGTCAAATAAATGCGCTCACACAGGTGTAGGCATTAAAGTAATTCAAAATCATACGCCTACAATAGGTCTATGCTATTACCACTTGGGAAAATCCCAGCCCTTGAGTTTGTATAATCTAAAGGTTGTGGGTTATTCTCATATAACTAGGTATTCTCATATAACTCTCAATTCTCACCGGATCCCGACTCTATATATATATATATATATATATATGTATAGGCAGGATCACATGAGAATGCTCCTTATATGAGAAATGAGAATGAATCTCAACCACACGATTGGATTGGAGTTACAACACTTGTTCATTAGAGTTATACCCCCAAAAAAATTTCGATCCCAAAAAAAAAAAAAAATTCGAAATTTTTTTTTGTAATTTTTGTTTTTTTGGAGTTACATCACTTTTTCATTAGAGTTACATCACTTGTTCATTAGAGTTATAACGTGTAAAATCCATTCTCATTTCTCATGTAAGTATGCATTCTCATATGAACTCACGAGGTCGTGACATTTGGCGTTCTCATTGGACACCATTTGTCGCTCTCATTAAGTGCCATGTCCTATTTTTTTTTAATATAAATAGAGTTTTAAATTGATTAAAATACAAATAGAGTTTAGGATAAGAATAAATAGAGTTGGGTTCACAATGAAAAAATTAAATATACTAAATTGATTATAACTTTTAATATATAGTTCATAAAATTATAATTTTTGTACCGTTGGAAATTGTTTAAAAAGTACTTTAAAATAGATCCATTTATAATATATTTAAAATTTTATATTAAGTAAAAAAACATTAAAATAACTATTTAAAAAAAAACCCTCTCTAAAACCCTCTAGTGGCGCACGATAAAGCGTGAATGCTATTGTGCACTTCTCTGGTACTATGGGGAGGCGAAGGAAGACGGCAGTGCCGATAACTAGTTCTCCGGGACCAGGATCGTCTACTGGACTTACATCTACCGTTCGTATTGAGAATGAAGAGGCTGAGGCAGGATCCTCTAATGGAACAGTAGAAGTTACGACTCAGACTGTGAATGCTCCTATAATGGAGGATTTGGGGACATTGAAGCATACTGAAGTATCTCGAAGCAAGTGGCAAGGGTTTACTGGTCAAAACCGCATCTCTGAAAAAGGTATGGGGTTAATGTTTGTTGCTCCTACTATTATTGAAGGTACACCAACTGCGAAATTAGATAAAAATGAAGTTGAGAAACTTAATGCTACCTGGGAAAATGCTATTATCATGTATGTGGTGGGTCAAAATCCTACAATGACAGCCATGAATGCTTATATCAAGGTACAATGGGGATTAATGAATGAACCAACATTGTTTAAGCATGATGAAGGTTATTTTGTGGTTCAGATGAAATGTAGGGAAGATAGGGATTCAGTTCTGTATTCAGGTCCTCATTTGTTTTTTGGTAAACCTATGATTGTTAAGCACTGGACTCCCAAATTTGATTTTCATAAAGAGGTGCTGAAGGTGATTCCTATTTGGATTAAACTTCCCAATCAACCTTTTAATTGTTGGAGTGACAACTCACTAAGCAGAATTGGAAGTTTATTGGGTGTGCCCATTTATGCTGATGAGTGTACCACGAAGGTGTTGAGAGTGTCTTTTGCTAGAATTCTGGTTGAGATGGATGTTACAAAAGATATTCCCTGGGAAGTGCAGATAGAGGATCCTAATGGTAGAAAGTTTGCTCAAAAGGTAGTCTATGATTGGCTTCCCCCTTTTTGCAAAAAATGCCAGATGGTGGGTCATAACTGTGAAAGTAAAAAGAAGACAGCAGTGAAGGTTACTCAGAAATGGGTTCCTAAGGTTACTAATCCTACTATTCAAGAGAAGAATCAAGTTGCAATTGATTTAACAAAAGATAAGGAGGTCATTGAACAAATAGGTGGGGCTACTGATCAGGTGTTTGATGTTGGTGCTCCTTCCATGGCAGTAGATCCTTGCACTACTGGAACTACTAGTAATGCAGGTTATCCTCCCTTGGTTGTAGAGTCTAACACAAACATCACTCCTGTGGCTACACCTATACAACAAAATGTTGCAGTGGAGGAAGAACCTTAGAAAATAGTGACTAGAAAATCAAAAGGTAAGCATGTTGCTTTTCAGTCTACTAGGGTGGTTAATTACAACGTTGGCTATGACTCAGGGAGATCTGGGGGTGCTAGGGGACCAAATCCCTATTTGTCCTGATGTCTCTTGTTGCCTGGAATGTCAGGGGTCTTAATGATCCCATTAAAGTGAAGGAAGTGAAGGTGATGATGCAGTCTCAAAATGCTTGTTGTTGTGCTTTATTTGAAACGAGAGTTCGAAGTATTAAAGTGGAGAAAACTCAGAAGAAGTTTGGTGGGCATTGGAATTGGTGTAGTAATTATGATTTCTCACCAAGAGGTAGAATATGGTTTGGATGGAAACCTGGTGTAGTTAAGGTAGTTCAACTTAGAGTGACTGAACAATGCATTGTGATGCAAGTTACTTTAGGTTTTGAGGTTTTCATAGTGGTTGCAGTGTATGGTCTGCACACTATTGCAGACAGGAGGGGTCTATGGAGGGATCTAAGTCTTATTGTTACAGATTATGGAGGGCCTATGTTAATCATTGGGGATTTTAATGCTGTCAAAATTGCCTCAGATAGAATTAATGGAGTGGATGTTAGTGAAGCAGAAACATATGATTTTAATCAATTTTTGTTTGAGACAGAGCTGATTGAAACTCCAAGTAGTGGTGTATACTACTCCTGGAATAATAAAGGCTTTGGTGATAACAGAATCTGTAGTAGAATTGATAGAGGTTTTATCAATGAAGCCATGCTGCAATTGTATCCTGAGATAATGGTGAACTATCTTCCCGGTGGTATCTCTGACCATACTCCTCTTGTGGTGAAGCTTTCTCAGCCTGATCAGCCTAAGAGTAGGCCATTTAAATTTCTAAATATCATTGCTGAAGATCCCAGTTTTCTGGCTAAAGTTCAGGAGAATTGGAGTATTTGTAATGAGAGATACATGATGAAGGATGTTTGGGAAAGATTGAAGGTAGTTAAGAAAGCTGTTAAAGAGCTTCATTCATGTCAATATTCTCAGGCTCACTTAAAAGTTGAAGAGATTAGAGATCAGTTGACTGCAGTACAACAAAATTCATCTATGTATGACAGTGAAGAGTTGCACTTGAGGGAGAAAGAGCTGATAGCAAAGTTAAGACGCTGGTCACATGTTGAAGAAAGTATCTTACACCAAAAGTCAAGAATTAATTGGTTGTCTCTAGGAGATTCTAATTCAAAATTTTTCTTCACTGCTGTATAGATTAGGAAGGCAAAGAATAATATCACTATGATTCAGAATGCCCAGGGTGATATTATCACTTCTGCAGAGGGGATTCAGAAGGAAATTGTGCAATTTTATGAAGGTCTGTTGGGAACTAGTGCTGGTAGTTTACCTGCCCTGGATCTTGCTACTGTCAGAGCTGGGAGCAGTTTAAGTTCTACAGCTAGAAGTTCTTTGATTCAAGAGGTGTCTACAAGGGAGATTGATAAAGCTTTGAATAGCATTGATGATAACAAAGCCCCAGGAATAGATGGCTTTAATGCTGTGTTTTTTAAGAAATCTTGGAGTATTATCAAACAGGATGTGTATAAAGCTGTGTTTGAATTTTTTCACACTGCTTTTATACATAAACCTATGAATGTCACTTTGCTTACTCTGGTACCTAAAGTTGAGCAGGCTTTGTTTGCTAAGGATTATAGACCTATAGCTTGTTGTACTATGCTCTACAAAATTATAGCTAAAGTTCTTACTAGCAGGCTTAGTCTTGTTATTCATGAAGTGGTCAACCCCTCACAAGCTGGCTTTATCCCTGATCGTTTTATAGCTGATAACATATTGCTTGCTACTGAGTTGATCAAGGGATATTCTAGGGCTAATGTTTCTCCTAGATGTGTGATAAAGGTAGACATAAAGAAAGCTTATGATTCTGTTGAATGGCCATTTTTGGAAGCTATGATGTTTGAGTTAGGTTTTCCAACTCAATGGGTGGCCTGGATTATGTCTTGTGTAAAGAGTGTTTCATACTCAGTTCAGCTGAATGGAATGCCTTCTAAACCATTCCAAGCAAAGAAAGGGCTTAGGCAAGGAGACCCTTTATCTCCTTTCCTGTTTGCTTTAAGTATGGAATATTTGAGCAGGTGTTTAGGTGAGTTAAAAAACAATCCTGATTTTAATTAGGATTTTTTAACTACAATAATATAAACTTTTGCCCGTTCTCTCGCAATAATACAAACTTTTGATTATTTTTTAATAATACAAACTTTACATCAAAATTCCTCCAGTAGGTCAAGTTGACTTGTAACCGGTAAAACAAGTCAAAAAAAATTACAAAATGATCTTTATTCTTTGTCCCTCCTCCCCCAACCCCCCACCCACCTGAACCACCTCAGCTAGTTACCTCCTACAACAAGTTAAAAACTGGTATTGTCCTACTGGAGGAATTTTTATCAAAAGTTTGTATTATTAAGAAATAATCAAAAGTTTGTATTATTGCGAGAGAACGGGCAAAAGTTTGTATTATTCTTGTTAAAAAATCCTTTTAATTATCATCCAAAATGTGAGAGAATTGGCCTTACTCATCTAATGTTTGCTGATGAACTTTTGCTCTTTGCCAGAGCTGATCATAGCTCAGTTACTAAGATCATGGCAGCTTTTAGAAAATTCTCTTTGGCTTCTGGTTTGGAAGCTAGTATTGAGAAGAGTTGCATCTATTTTGCTGGGGTGTCAGGTCATGAAGCTGCTGACATAGCTACTGTCGTCTCTCTTCCTATGGGTAATCTCCCATTTAAATATTTGGGAGTTCCTTTGGTAGCTAGAAAGCTAAATTTCTCTCAATGTAAAATTTTGGTTGACAAGATTACAGATAGAGCTCAGGCTTGGATGGTTAAAACTCTTAGTTATGCAGGCAGACTTCAATTGATCAGGAGCATACTCAGTAGCATGCAAAACTATTGGGCTCATATTTTTCCTTTATCAAAAAAGCTTATAAAAGCAGTTGAGGCAGTTTGCAGAAGATTTTTATGGACAGGTAAGACTCTGGAATCTAAGAAGGCTCCTGTTGCTTGGCACACTTTCTTCAATCCCAAAGTTGCTGGTGGCTGGAATCTAGTTAATATGACTTTGTGGAATCAAGCTGCTATGCTCAAACTGTTATGGGCTATTTCTTTCAAGGCTGATAAACTGTGGGTGCAATGAATTAATGCCTACTATCTGAGGAGGACTACCATTCACAACGCTGCTATAAACAGTAATATATCTTGGATCCTGAGGAAAATTATAAAATCCAGAGAGGTGATAGATGGAATTGGTGGTTGGGATACAGTCATGATTAATGGCAAATTTAGTATTAAAAGAGCTTATAGTCTTTTGCAAGGAAGTTTGGAGCATGTTCATTGGAGGAGGCTCATCTGCAATAATAAAGCTAGCCCCAAGAGTAAGTTTATTTTGTGGATGACTCTTCAAAATAGACTAGCCACTTGTGATAGATTAATCAGATGGAATTCTGAGTGTGATATTGTTTGTTGCTTGTGTTCTGTTGGTCTGGAGTCTGTTCAACACCTGTTCTTTCAATGTAGTTACTCTGCTGAAGTGTGGGGAAAGGTGCTACAACAGTTTAAGGTCAATCATACTGCTACTTCTTTCACAGAAGAAAGCAGAATTGCTATAAGTAAAGCTAAGAGAAAACATCCTGAAGCCAAAGTCTATGTGATGCTTTTCACTGAAGCCATTTATGCCATCTGGATGCAAAGGAATAGGAAGCTATTTGCTGATGGAAACATTTCAGCTCAGATACTTGCTAAGGAAATCATTTTCAATACGGCTTGTAATTGTACTGAACAAGAAAGAAAGCTGTTGATTCAGTAGTGGTATTCGGTGTTTTGTTTTGAGGTGTTTGGTTGTTTATGGGTTGTTCAGTCTTAGTGGACTGTTTTTCTTTTGTTTGGGCTGTTTGTAGCCTTTAGCTTCCTTGTGATAGGTTGTATCTTTTCACCAATTTTTTTGGTTTTCAATAACAATTTTGAATTGCCAAAAAAAAAAAAAAAAATTATATTAAGTAAGATATAAAAGGAAATATTGACTATACTAACGTATTAAAGTAACCTTCTGCAATTGGAATTAACGATTCAATTAGAATTAGGGTTAAAGTATTAAAGTAACCCACTGCAATTGAAATTAGGGATTCAATTAGAATTAGGGTTGGTCGCGACATTTGGCGTCCTCATTGGACGCCATTTGTCGCGCTCATTAAGTGTCATGTCATAATTTTTTTGAATATAAATAGAGTTCTAAATTGATTAAAATACAAATAAAGTTTAAGATAAGAATAAATAAAGTTGGGTTCACAATTAAAAAGTTAAATATACTAAATTGATTATAGCCTTTAATATATAGTTCGTAAAATTATAATTTTTGTACCATTGGAAAGTGTTTAAAAATTACTTTAAAATAAGATCTATTTATAATATATTTAAAATTTTATATTAAAGTAACATATAGTTTCTGCATAATAGAGTGAATGTCTGAATGATATAGTGAGTTTCCGCATGATATAGTACTGAGTGTCGAAATGATACAGTGGATTGTTCAGAAATGATGTAGTTTCTGCATGATATAGTATGTTTCTAAATGATATAGTGAGTTTCTTCATGACATACTTCCTCCGGTTCCTAAAGATCTTCCCTCTTTCCGTTTAAGTGCGTTTCCAAAAGATCTTCCCTCTTTTGCTTTATTCCTTATTTGGCAAAATAAATTTCCCTATTTACCCTCTCATGTCACTATCATATGGGTCCACAATTGCACTTTATTATACTTTATTACCTTCTCTCTCCTCTATGATCTTACTTTATAATACTTTATTACCCTCTCTCTCCTCTATGGTCTTACTTTATTATACTTTATCCACCCTAGACCCCACATCCATGAATCCTCCTTGGTATCTGTAGGAACAGTAACAAGGAAGATCTTTAGGAACCGGAAGGAGTATAAATTAGAAACCAACGTCAAATATAATGACAAAATCATATTATAAATTTAAGTTATTCTATGTCAGACAAAAATAACGGCAAAAAATAGGGGTGTAAATATTTAAAAACTCTACCTCTTTTTCACGAAAAAGCCCGGGCATTTGCCCGGGTCCCAATACTAGTATATATATAAAGGAGGTACTTTTTTCGAGAGCATAGGGAGCTCCTCAAGAATTCGAGAGCATAGAGCGCACCACGTAGGATCGCCATGTCACCAATTTTTTTATGATTTTTAACAAAAATAGAGTTCTACATAGATTTAGATACATATATGGAGTCTTGGATAAGCGGAAATTAGAGTTTCATTTTGAATGAATAACCTAAATTATTATATTATGTAAATCGTGTATAACTTTTGCTACCTAACTTAAAATATTATAATTTTTGAATCATTGGATAGTGCTCGAAATATGCTCCGAAATAAGATCCATTTACAATATAGTTCTACAACTTATGAAATATAGAGCGCCACGTAGGATCGCCATGTAATCAATTTTTATTTTTATTTTAAAAAAAAATTGAGTCCTACATACATATAGGGAGTCATTGATAAGTGGAAATTAGAGTTTCATTTTGAATGAACAACCTAAATTATTATATTATGTAAACTGTGTATAACTTTTGCTACCTAATTCATAATATTATAATTTCTGTATCATTGGATAGTGCTTGAAATATGTTTCGAAATAAGATCCATATAAATTATAGTTCTACAAATTATGAAATAGAGAGCGCCACTTAGGATTGCCATGTCATTAGTTTTTATTTTAACTATTTGAAAAAAAAAATAGAATTCTATATATATTTAAATACATAATTCAAAATATTATAATTTTTTTACCATTGGAGAGTGCTTGAAATATGCTTCAAAATAAGATCCATTTACAATATAGTCTTACAACTCATGGAATTTATTAAATTAGATGAATTGTAAGACATTATTTAGTTTTTCTTTTAGATAAATATAATAATAACTATACATATTAAGTATAGTGTATTATATGTGATTATAACATTTTATTATAGGTTCAATTTACAAGATTAAACATATTATCTTTCAAAACCTCAACCTTACTCAACTAAACCAAAACAATATAGTATTGCAACAAAATTTATCAAGGAAACTTTGTTGTTACAACAAAAAATAAAATCTATAGCGATAAAGTTACATATATATTAGAGTTTTAGATTACGTAAAAATTAGAGTTTGATTTAAATAAAACAACCTTAGAATATTATAAAGTGCTCCACCTAAGCATGCCATGTCATTCTTTTTAATTTTTAATTTTTAATTTTTTTTTTCAGAAAATAGTGTTCAACATAGATATAAATATATATAAGGTGTTTTTGATAAGTGAAGTTTACAGTCTGATTTTAAATAAACAACCTATATACTATGTAAATTGAATATAACTTTTGCTACATAATTCGCAATTGTATACTTTTTTTTACCATCGGAGAGTGCTCGAAATGTACATCGAAATAAGATCCATATACAGTATAGTTTTACAACTTATGAAAATATATTTATTTAGATGAACAATAATGTATTATTTATTCTTTATTTTAAATACACATAAAAATAACTACAAAAATAGCGAATTATATGTGACATTAGTAATTATATCTTTCAAAATCATACTTTTTAAAACTGAGTTATATAAAGATAAAAAGTTCATATCTATAGTTTTAAACCTATAGCATTCCATGATGGCATTACATGAAAAATCAAATGAAAGTTTGTCACCGAGATTGCAGAGGTATTATGCAATTGACTAATTATTTTATTCATAGAATATTCCATGAACTTAATTCTACTAAAACTATTTGGAAATTAACGTTCACATTTGTAGACTATTTGAGGTCACGGATCATAAATAAAGGAGAAGTTTGATAAGTCTCGATATGGTCATGATTGATGAAGAGGTATTTTTTTTCTCTTAAATAGTATTTTCGATTATAAGTAGAGATTAGTTTTATACTTATTAATTTTATTCATGATACTATCATTATGATCTTCTTTTTGGCTTTCCCATCTTCCATTCTGTATGTGTTAGTGTTTATGTGCTATATTAAAAGTTGAAGTTGTGGCTGACACTCATGTAATTCTCTATTATTTCTTAACCTACATCTATTAAATTACTACCCTCTACTTTCTTAAAGTATCATTCGGGTATTATTCCTAATTAAACTGTGTTAGCTATTGTTTTCATACCTATCATTGGGATACCATTTAATTATAGACTTAGCTACAATATTCAATTAAATATTAAAAATTATAAAAATTATATATAACAATAACAAATCTAGAAATTACAGTATATTGACAAACACTTTCTCCGTTCTTTCTCTACTGCAACAATTGGTTTGGACATGGTTTTTAAGGAAATAAAAAATGGGTAGTTTAGCATAGAGTTACCCCTTTAGTTAACTAGAGTAGGGGATTAGTAATACCTTAATAAAGTAAATGCAAATTTATGAGGCAATTTGGGTAATCAATGATGGTTTTATTAACATAAAGTAAAGGCAATATTGTCAACTATAGTTGCTTCTTTTACCAAAAGTAAAATGGTTCCAAAAGATGAAACTACCTACAGCAGTAATTGTTGTAATAGAAAAAGAACGGAGGAAGTATGTAAATACAATGGTGTTGAAAAATCTCATTTCACAGCAACACAAAATCAACAATAATATTAACAAAAAATTTGCAAAAAAATAAAATAAACAGCTGCACGGGCTTCAAAACTAGGTAGCACTATTTGCCTATTCAGTAAGTTTAACTACAGAAAATTAAATAATAAGAAAATAAACCTAAAATTTGAAAAACAGGGGGGCAAAGACCGAACTTGAATTTTTCCGATCCGAGTTTCCGATTTGATTAAGCCTGAACCGAAATTTGAGCAGCCACTATAAGTATTAGTTTCTTTAAGCACATAGGGGATCGGATATGTGATAGTTCCACCTAAAAGGGAATTTTGGAGAATCGATCGGAAAAAAAGATCTACTGAAACCTCTAAGTACATATCAAGACTTAAATTATAAGAAAACGATATTGTGAAAAATAATAAAGGTATGCTGTTTAGTAATCTTTATCGACAGAGTTAAGAGACTCTAATAATCAAAGTAAAATAAGATACATAAAACTAAGTGTGGTTTATTTGTTATGAAAGTCTTAAAAGTAAGTTTTCAGTTGTGGAAATCTTCAATAACCATGTACATGGGAGAAAATACTATTTTTTATTTAAAGCGTTTTTCACAATAGATGTAAGTTAGTCTAGCGGTGGTATACAAGTTAGACCGATCAAATTAATTTGGGATCAGCTAATATCAAAGCACATACTCAAAATTTGGGTTGTTTTCATGTGGATCAGATAATATTATAGTCTTTTATCAATTATTTACTGATGAAAAATAATCAATATTTTTAAAGATTTTCAACAAAAAAAAAGTCTTTTAAGATTATTCAGGTCATATGTGTTTTTCCTTTTTCAGTTTAAGTCAAAATTAGATCATCTAATTTCATATACGGTTTGGATATGTTTGATTTTTTTTAGAACCAGGTTAATATTAAAAAAATTATCATAAACCCGGGAGTAACGTGCAAGGTTGTTCAAAATCTAATCCGCTTGATTAGATCCGAAAGTTCGAATATCTGATACGAATTTTGAGGTTTCGGGCTTTTCGGATCGAATATTCGAAAACATGTACAGATCGAAAAAAATTCAAGTTAGATATCTGAAATTATTCGAAATTCTTAAATTACTATCTTTTCTATGAAAAAAAACGAGAACTAAAAGTTCCTGTATATTGAGATCTCAGTCTCTCACGCCAATCTCAGTCTTTCACGGAGACAAAGCTTGAAGTGCCTCTTCATGGTTCATCGCCACCATATCACCGCTCACCAGCCCACCACACACCAATATTCACCCGTCCTCTTCGCACGTCCCAGCAGCCACCCCTAGCCCACCAGCCTTCGCCCTTCATTTTTGCGTGCCCTATCCACTAGCCCTAGTCGTCAACCTTCGCCCTTCCTCTTCGTGTTCCCCAGCAGCCAACCTTCATCCTTCCTCATCGCTCGTCCCAACTGCCAGCCCCATCCCATCGACACTAGCCCACCTCTTCGTGCACCGCTCTAGCCTACCAAACACCAATGTTTGCCCTTCCTAGTGCACCACCCATCCTCTTTGTACGTCACCAGTGCACCACCCATCCTCTTTGCTAGCCATCAGTGGACCACCTATCCCCTTGGCGCGCCACTGTGCACCACCCTTCCTCTTTCGCAACCCTAAAACTTGGTTACACAAGGAAAGATTAATAATGAAAAAATGGATCAGATTTCCGATTATCCGATCCGAAATTTGGGATATTCAAAAATTTAGATATCCGACTTTTTTGGGATCTGATTCGGATCACATTTTCTTCGGACCTAAATTTTCAGATATCTGGAATATAGTACCATGAGCAAGATACACCCAAGACTTTCTTTTTGCTGATTGCTCATTTGAAATCAACCAAATGAGCAAAATGTACTAAAAAAGAGAGTTCCAAATTAGCAAACTAACAAAAATTAGCCTTGGACATGGTAACCCGAATGTATGATGAATGAAGTCGGTTAATATTGACTAATCCATTGAAAACACTTAAAAACAATAATTGCTACGGTATAATTTTCATCAAAACTTCAGTAGGTTAAACTACAAAAATAGCCAAACACAACAAAGCAAATCAAAAGGGTAAATTGTCTTCCACCTTCCAATCAAGTCAAAAGCATCCTGGCAAAATACTAAAATCCAGTCAAGTGCAGTACTCTACCAACTCTAAATGAACAAATTGTTCTGTTGCTGCGGCTTCAGCTTTCCTGTGTTTTCTTTCCTTGGAATCTTACGTAGCGCGAGAGATTGTAGTTGTAGATTATCCACGTCACGAGAAAATAATAGTAGATTATCAATTTTCATATCTTTACCTACAAATTGTTATCATTCAAAAATATCTTATGATTATTAATTAAAAGTCCAATAATGAAGAATCCTGATTTAACACCAAAATAATATACGATCACTATGAAAACATTACAATGGAAGTAGATTATTATTGTTATTGGTACCTAGAATCCTATGAGAGTCAGTTTTTGCGTGTCGAAGAGTTGCCCAGACGACTAGATGAGCAGGTGACAAGGCGAGGATACTACATCAAATTTTGCAGTTTTAACCGTGTGGGTGAATAATTCCTCGGGCAGGCTAGGTGGGAAAAATAGTTTCTGGCTCCATTTTGGTAAATTTCCGATTCTTTAATCTTACATTTAATATGACAGGTTAGTTGGTCTTGGTTGGTCTTAGAGTTTTTTTCTTTCTCTCTCCTTTCCTCCTTCTTACACCTCACATCCCACTAAAACTCCCACCAACTCATCTTTTTTTTCTCACAATGGTTTGGTTGGTCTTACTTAGATTTTCTATTTCTCTCTCCTACTTTTACCATACCCCACCATATAATCTCTCTCCTACTCAATGTTTATTTTTATATGAAATAGATGATTTAAATTAAGGAAAAACTGACAACAGAGGTCTAAACTTTGGGTGATAATTTTTAAAAGGTCTGAACTATTGATTAACCTGTGTAGGTCCCAACTTTAGGGGGTCTTAACTTTTAGCGGGCCTTAGTGACTTGAAACTGGCTTAATAGGTCATCACTTGTAAAACTTGGGTCACACCAGAAGGGTTAATTGAGAGAGGGATGTAGGAACTAGGTGAGATTTTTAAAAAAATCGTCAGTTTTAAGTCACCGAGGCCCGCTAAAAGTTAAGACCCCCTAAAGTTGGGACCTACACAGGTTAATCAATAGTTCAGACCTTTTAAAAATTATCACCCAAAGTTGAGACCTTTGTTGTTAATTTTTCCTTAAATTAATAAAAGCTAATTAAATTACGTTAAATTAATTACGGTAAATTAAATTACGTTAAAAGCTAATTAGCTTACGTTAAATTAAATTAGCGTTAACTTAAGATTATAGTAACTATGTGCTAATTAGGTAGGAGAGAATAATTAGAAAAAAATAGATTTGGAAGAAGTGTGGTAAAATATATGAAATTTGGGCTCAATTTATAGACAAAATTATTTTATAACCGTTACTATAATTTTTTTATTATTTATAATAGCAGATTTTTTTTAAACGTTAAAAGTTTTTGTAACGTTAAAAACAACCATTACAAAATCAGAGTAAGTATAGCCATTTGCTGCTACGTGGAAGGCTAGCATTTGCTGCTGTAGCCTTGGGCCCAACAATTTGTTGAGTTGTGCGTTTCACAGCAAGTCTTCCATCTCTATTTCTTCCAAGCATTGCATTTCACCTGGGCCCACCAATATTTTCTCTCCAGTTGCTTTGCCACACGGCAGTTTGTCATTCATCTTGGGCGCTCCATCCAAGGCACATATGGTCTGGATTTCCAGACCAACCAACCCAAAGGGCCAAGTGCCCCAATAACAAAACTAGGTAAAGCTAGCTTTACTTTTTGCTAGACCAACCCAAAACCATCCCATTGTACATGCTCTGAGGATTTACTGGAATTATTAAGGTTCTATATGGCCTATAGCTTCTTATACAAAGAGTTCGTCTTGTGTCCAGTGGCGAATCCAGAAATTTATGAATGGTGGGTCACTACGGACGATGTTGCATAGAAACGGATACGGGGGTTCGGATATGGATATGGGTTCGGATACGCGCACCCATAACGGATAATCCATGAATTTAAAAAAAAAACTACTTGAAATAAAATCATTTCATGACTAATAATAGTTCATATTACAATAAAATACAGGTATTGGTGTGGTTTTAATCAAAAAACTTGAGATATTCGGTTGCGTTTTCTTTTTTTTCATTCTGAAATTTAAATTATAATTTTTAATTAGATACACCAATTCAATTTGTCAACCATATCAATCAAATACACTTAAACGATGCAAATTTAATCTCATATTAACGCATTATGCATATATACCAAATAATTTCGCATTAGAGGGATCCTTATCCATCTCTAACTAATTCCACCAGCACATAAAATCAAAGGCTCATTCATGGCCTCTCCGAAACTTCACATGATAATTGATTGGTCCAGTTCTAAAAATCCTAAAATAAGGGATTTAGTGCATTGCCTGAACACAATCAATCAAACCTTCAAAGCTAATTCAATGTTCATGACGTCATAGTCATCATTCACCAATTAGCCACTGTAACAAATTATATTAAACTAACAACAATAAATATCACAAATGCTACAACCATGTCATTGTCAATCAAATTAGAGATCACATACATATTTTTTACAGCTTCAAAAGCATAAAAGAAGACATAAGTAGGATAAAAGAAGACCGCTTAATTTTTCTAAGCTTTTCCACAAGTTCAGTTTTCCATAAAATTTCACATCAAAGTGGTTCCATACAATGTTTATTAATCCAAGCAATCACAAAAATGAAAGATGATACAAATGATTATGATTCGACTTGATTAACCCATCAAACTCACCTCATAAAAGCCGTAGTGTAAAGCATAGCTTGAAGCTCCATTAATGAACTCCATTCTACAACTCAACAAATACGATCAATCAACAAAACCCGTAAATTGCGACTATATATCAAATTAAAAAACCCAATTCAAACATAATTCCATTTCAATTTTCAAACACCAATAATACCCAAATCAAACTACAACATCAAAATCAACATTTATAACAATTCTAAATAATATAATCTGAAATATAAAGACCCATAACAACTTAACAAATGAAATTGATAAACCCTAATCTATAAAGCAAAACAAGAAATCAAGAAAATTGAGCAGATTAAGATGTACCTAGTCATGAGCCACGACTTTGGAGGTTGTCCGTCCACCGTCGTCCACCAATTTCCGACCAATTCAATGAGAGATTAGCCGATTACGCGATACGAAGCAACCAGCAGGCAACAACAGGAGGTCCGAGACTTCGACCCTTCGAGTCACGATTTCACGACCGTCGCGCGCCGCCGCCGGTGAGGGAGAAGTTAAGGTCACTGGCAGTCTGCATCTGAGATTCTATGAGAGAGAAAGGGAGAAATGAGGAGTGAGATGTGAGAGAAAGGAGAAATGAGAAGGAGTGAGATGTGAGAGAAACGAGTGGTGCACGTGAAATTGAATCTGCGTGAATTCGTTGAAATAAATTTTTTTTTTTTCTTTTATTGCTGGTGCACGTGCACCAGCGTGTTACATACTAAATCCGCCACTGCTTGTGTCACACAGCGTGATCGAACTTTTTTATTTATTATAGCACCTCTTAACCTTTTATTATTTTTTTAATGTAATATTCAACTTTTGAGGATTATTGTATAAATATCAAACCATCTAAATGTTTTCTTAGTGTAATTTAAAACTTTTTTTTATCTTTTTGTTTAATTAATTGATAGTCCGATGATCAAATTATCTTTATTAGAACCTTGTCAATCTTAAATTCAACGATTCAGCATATTATCGAGTTGTTGTCTCTAAATAACCTTTCACTAGAGGATTCACGTATTGTACAAACTTTAAAGAATGCAAAATTCTGAAATGGACCCGGTCCATACTAATATTAGTGTGGATTAATGGCTTGCATGTACTAGTGGAAAAAACCTTAAATGATACTCCCTCTGTCCCAGAATAGTCTGAACACTTTCCTTTCATGTTTGTCCCAAATTAGTTTGAACACTTTCATTTTTAGCATGGTCCCACTATTAATATATTATTTCTTTTACACATCTTTGGCCCACACCCTACCTTTTATCAATAAAAAGTTACCCAACTTCCTTTCTCCTCTAATAAAAAATACCCTACCAACTCCTATCACATCTACTTTTTAAATAAAATAACATTTGATAACCACACTACAGCTTATCACCTTAGACAACGTGTCCCAACAAGTGTTTAGATATTTTTGGGACGGATGGAGTACAAGTTAACTGATACGGTTTTGAAAAAAAAAACAGATCAGTTAACTAAATATTTTAATGGGCAAGTTGTTGGTTCAATTAACTGATCCGTTTAGAGTGAGGACTGGACCAGTTAATTGATCCAGGCCCATTTTGCGCCTTATAAGCCCACCCAAGAGGAACATATCTTCATTTCCCCCACACATTCACGCTTCCCCTCTCACTGTCTTTCACGCTTCCCTTTTTATAACTTTAACCCTAACCCTTTTCCCTCTTATCCCTCTCATCTGCGACCTTTGTGTCACTCTTCAATCTTCGATCAACTCCTCACTCTTCGCCACCTCCACATATCCACTCTCCTTGGTCTCCCCTAAACCACCACAACCGTCCTTCGTTCTCATAAACTACCACCACTGCCGCCTTCGCGAACCCATAAACTGCGAACACCACCTCTCCTCTCTTTGCTCCCACCACACCACACGACGCTTTAATTCGTCTCTCATCGCGACGCCACAATGACCAATGCGATGCCACAATGAATTGCGACGCCACCACCACCCACAAGAAGCAGAGCAAATTCGAGTTTCTATCTCCGCTGTCACAAGAATTAGAACCAATCCGAGTCTTCATTTGCACAACTCTCGGCCGTCACATGGTTTTTTGAATTTTTGTTTCATTGCAACTAGGGTTTGATTCTTCAATTCTTTGAAATTAGGGTTTTTTTCTTGTAATTTCTTATAACTTATAATTTATTATCTTGCTTTTTTTTTAATTTCTCTAATTATATTATATAGTTTTTATTTTTCCTCCATGTAATTATGCTTTGTAAATAGTTTGTTTTAATTTTCTTTTTTGTAATTAGTTTGTTTTTATTTTCATAATAATAATTAGATTGTTATTAATTAGTTTGTTTTTATTTTCAGAATAATTAGATCCGGCTTGAATGTTTGTTTTTTTACCACTCAATGTATGTTGCCACTCAACGTTGAAAGCCACAAAGATAAAGGAAAGATGATTGGAACTGCATACAAAGTACTGTTAACTGTGCTTTGTATGTAGTGGTTTTTTTTTAATACCACAATCTACTTAACTGGTCCGATCATGGCACAGAATCGAATCAGTTAACTAATCCGATTCTGTGCCATGACCGGATCAGTTAATCTGTACAAGCTGCTCTGGGCCCACCCGATCCGGGCCAAAATCGGATTTGTAAGCCCGATTTTGACCGGATCCAATGAGCTTTTTTTCCACTAGGGATGTGTGACTCAATTTGCCTGCCTTTACTGCCTCTCTCATCTATTCCAAAAGTTAACAATTTCTACTCACGGGGTTGTGGATCTCCATCAACAAATTATCTTTGCCCATCTTGAGGAACATATGAGAATAGTCGTTTTACGACTATATATATGATTAAAAATAGTAACTATAAGTTTGAAGGTGGTGACTATATGAGATGAAAACTCACTATGTCAGAATGGACAACTTTAATTATGAAAAATCATGGTAAAAGAAAAGTATAGTCACCGAATGATATGTCGTAAAATGATTTCCCCCTCTCCATTTTCACCTTTTTATCCATTTTCATCTTTTTAAATCACTATTTAATGAAAAAGCTTTGTTGATTAATTCAAGAAGTGAGATTTACACCATGAATCAACTAATCGACCTACCGAATCTGCTGCTTCATCTTCCAGCTTTGTATTCTTCAAGTTTCCAGTAATGCCCTGAACCTTAATCTCGTTTTATTAGATACTAATTATGTTTATTAGCTTAATTGCGTCCTAAATTTTTCGAAAATGATCATGGTCAAGGTTACTTCCTAAAATAAATATATTGAACCTGAATTACGTATGGAGGTACTATAACATGTGATTTATAGCTTTCTAAAGTGAAGTCTCCTAGTATGGTTGGTTGTGCAAAAGTTGTTTAGAATTACTAAAACTATTGGATGAGTTATATGAATGATCTGTTGTTATGAATGATAATCAAAAATAATCTAAAGGGGAAAGTAGCCTCGTCTGAGTCGACAAATGAGGTGACACGAACAGTGCCCCATGGACTGCGAACCTTGGGGGCCCACAGGGAAACTTGCCCATTGCTCTGTGGGGCGATAACCGGGCGATATATCAGGTAATGCGAAACGTATGGATTATTGATTTGATCATGTTGGTATATGAACTCCGGACTAGTAGCGGTTATTGGCCAAACGTAAAGTGAATGGTCGGGTGACGACCCCCACTGTCGGAGTGTAAGCTTTGTCTTCCCCGCCGCGTTCTCTTTCCCCCTGGTAAAAAGAAAGTTATCTCGAATTATGAAAGTTATTTTGATATTAGATTCCCGATGAGGAATCGTGTCGTGGTAAGTTATTTCGATATTGGATTTCCGATAAGGAATCATATCAGGTAATGTAATGAATGTTTATTCAGTATTTGAACATGAGTATCGATCGATATTGGTTTCCTGATAAGGAAGCATATCATAGTAAGTTATACAGATGTTGTATATATTCCCGATAAGGAATCGTTTGTTATTGGATTCCTAGTAAGGAATCGTATCTTTTTATTGGATTTTCGCTAAGAAATCGATTAAAGGGAATAAAGTACATTGTTTATATCAAAGTTCGTAAACTCCGCTTATAAGGAATCGTGATATGTTGAAAGGTTAACTAAATAAAAATATTTAAAATATGTCCATGTTGTGACTGCTTGGAGATGCCTTGTTGTGTTTGTTGTAATGTAAAAAGATGTCCTTGATGTGAATGATGGTGTACAATAAAAAGGAATAATTGAATAATGGTATTTTATATGTGTCCGAAAGGACTAATGTTGTGTACTATGATGACATACGTGATTGTTGTGGTTATGTTGACCGTTGAGTCGTTTCAAGTAAAAGCCACCAAAGCATGTGTAAATCTCTCTACCGGTCAAGTACTCAGCTTTGCTTATGTGTGTATATGTTGTTATCTCAATTATGTGGCCTGTCACTTGGTGGGTGGCAGTTTCTCTAAATGTTTCTGGTTAAAGCCGTAAGTAAATATTTTGCAAGTTGAAGCTGGTACAAGCTCGAGCAGTGTTGTATTTGTGTTCAAAGTGAGGACGCTCGACGTTGTAATAGTTAGCTATTAATTATTTATAACCTATTTCTATATTTAAGAGTCGTCAGTGCTCCTGATTCTCCATTACTGTTGCTCCGCGAAAGCGTTGAGACTATTGTGTCTTGTAGTTGGATTTAATTGATACTGTAAACAGGTTTTAATTATTTTCCATTTAGGGTTGTTCTATTTTGAAAGGAAACTCTGCATGAATTTCTAGAGACATTTATTAAAATAGAGTATGAGAATCAGTGCGTTGTTGTAATAGTTAATCGAATTTAATAGATAGTTGGGATTTGAGTTCCACACTCTCCGATGTAGTTAGGTGAGTGTGATGGAAATAGTTCGGATTAGCTTGACCAAAGTCTCTTTTACTGTGCTCAACCATCTGTAAGCTGGTCGGGAAAATCCAGGCTGTTACAAGTGGTATCAGAGCCAAAACCTAGCCGGTAGTGTGGAGTCTTAGACTTTGCACCGCCTAATATGATCCTTTAGGAATTTAGACGTTGAGAAAGTTGAGGTTAATTTTGATGACTATCTAGGTTAATAGAGCCTAGGATGTGAGATATAGTGTTATGAATACCCTTTTGGAGTTTAAGTGGTTATACATGGACCTAGTTGGTCTTAAGTTATATGAAGTATATGACCGTTATGATGTACATGACGTTATGTCCATGAATTTTATTCTTTATGCTATTTTTCCAAGCAAAATGTTTTTACTAATGAGATCTCACCGAATGGTCAAATTAAGGTCCAATGCCACCAAGTTTGCCCCTTTTGCTTTCTTTGCTCCTCGACCCCGGGTAACAAGTTGAAGTAGAGATACAAAAGACGATGGCGGAATGGAGGCTGGATGCTTAAATGAAAGATTATGAAGGTGAAATATCTTGTTTTAGAAAATGGTATTTCATGCTAAATCAAGTTTCGAGGACGAAACTTTTTCTAACAGGGTGAGGATGTAATACACCGAACCTTAATCTCGTTTTATTAGATATTAATTATATTTATTAGCTTGATTGAGTCATAAATTTTTCCAAAAATGATCATGGTCAAGGTTACTTTTGAAAATAAATATATTGAACTTGAATTATGTATAGAGGTACTATGACATGTGATTTATAGTTTTTTAAAGTGAAGTCTTCTAGTATGGTTGGCTGTGCAACAATTGTTCAGAATTACTAAAACTATTGGATGAGTTATATAAATGATCTGATTAGTTATGAATGATAATCGAAAATAATCTAAAGGGGAAAGTAGCCTCGTTTTAGTCGACGGATGAGGTGACACGAACAGTGCCCCATGGACTGTGAACCTTGGGGCCCCACAGGGAAACCTGCCCATTGTTTTGTGGGGAGATAATCGGGCGATATATCAGGTAATGCAAAACATATGGATTACTGATTTGATTAGTGTTGGAATATGAACTCCGGACTAGTCGCGGTTATTGGCCAAAAGTAAAGCGAATGGTTGGGTGGCGACCCCCACTGTCAGAGTGTAAGCTTTGTCTTCACCACCACGTTCTCTTTCCCCCTGGTTAAAAGAAAGTTATCTCGAATTATGAAAGTTATTTCGATATTGGATTCCCGATAAGAAATCGTATCGTGGTAAATTGTTTCGATATTTGATTCCCGATAAGGAATCATATCAGGTAATGTAATGAATGGTTTATTCAGTATTTGAACATGAATATCGATATTGGTTTCTTGATAAGGAAGCATATCATAGTAAGTTATACTGATGTTGGATTCCCGATAAGGAATCGTATCTTGTTATTGGATTCCTAATAAGGAATCGTATCTTGTTATTGGATTTCCACTAAGAAATCGATTAAAGGGAATAAAATATATTGTTTATATCAAAGTTGGTAAAATCATATTCCTTATAAAGGAATCATGATATGCTGAAAGGTTAACTAAATAAAGATATATAAAATATGTCCATGTTGTGACTGCTTGGAGATGCCTAGCTGTGTTTGTTGTAATGTAAAAATATGTCCTTGATGTGAATGATGGTGAACAATAAAATGGAACAATTGAATAATGGTATTTTATATGTGTCTGAAAGGATTAATGTCGTGCACTATGATGACAGATGTGATTGTTATGGTTATGTTGACTGTTGTGTTGTTTTCAAGTAAAAGCCACCAAAGCATGTGTTAATCTCTTATCGGGTTTAGAACTCAGCTTTGCTAATGTGTGTATATGTTGTTTTGTCATTTCTGTGGTCTGTCACTTAGTGGGTGGCAGTTTCCCTAAATGTTTTAGGTTGAAGCTGTAAGTTAATATTTTGCAAGTTGAAGCTGATAGGAGCTAGAGTAGTGTTGTATTTGTTTTTGAAGTGAGGACGCTCGACGTTGTAATAGTTAGCTATTAATTATTTAAAATCTAATTCTGTATTTAAGAGTCGTTAGTATTCCTGATTCTCCATTGGTGTTGCTCCGCAAAAAGCGTTGAGGCTATTGTGTTCTTGGAATTGGATTTAATTGATATTGTAAATAGGTTTAAATTATTTCCAGATTTAGGATTGTTCTATTTTCAAAGGAAACTCTGCCGGAATTTCTAGAGAGATTGAAACATCAGTGCGTTGTTGTAATAGTTAATCGAATTTAATAGAGTTGGGATTTGAGTTCCACATACACTCTCCGATGTAGTTCAGTGAGTGTGATGATAATAGTTCGGACTAACTTGACCAAAGTTTCTTCTGCTTTGCTCAACCCTCTGTAAGCTGGTCGGGAAAATCCGGGCTCTTACATTTCAGGTAATTTTTTCTCGGACAAACTTCATAACCGGGCTTGGAATTGGCAATACTGTTGAGTTTAAGAATGGTGAAGAAGACAACAATAAAGAAGGAAATGAAAACAGCCAGATGACGAGAGAGAAATTATGTTGGGAATGAGAAAGCTAGAAAAGAGATAAGGGAAAGTGAGATCCGATGAGGGAAGGTTACGAGGGGAGAGAAATTGGAGGAAAGAGAAGGTGAGTATAGTAGAGACTATAGAGAGCAGGAGGAGCGGACAAAGTGAGGAGAGAAAGAGCTTTTTTCGGGAGAGTTACGTTGCTTGCCTAACTGATACGTATGGGCTTTTGGTCCATACTAATATTAGCGTAGATCAGGTCCACACAAAACCTTTTGTAAAAGAATGGACGCGAATGATTCATAACCATTGCAGCATAACATATCACCAGTAAACACTCAATAGTCATCCTCTAAGTAATTGGAAACATTAGACTCCTAAAAGAGAAGAAAAAAATTAACCACCAATGATGAAAAAAAGGATGCTCATAAATGGAGAAATACAACTAATTTATTAAATAATTAAATAGGGGTTTACCAATTACCTTCACCAAGAGTCACGAATTGCGGTACGCCAGTACCTATAAAGTTTCTACATAATTTTTTTTTTTTAAAGTTATTTATAAAGGTAAGTAAGTTGAAGTCATTTGCAAGTGGGGGAAAATTGAGGATCCCTCTTGCAACTTGTGAAGTTGCAAGGGTGTGATATGACTCGATCCTAATACCTTTAATCAACGTTGTGCAATGGCTTGTGCAATTTAAGTATAGGCTTATAGCATTTTCATTGTTTTTACAATATATGTAGGTCTCTTTCGAAAGGCAAATAAGTTGTTTAAATTGACATTTGTTTAGATCCATAAATTTAAATTTGGGTTAAGTTCGAGTAAATAAAATTATGATCAAGTTATATTGAAGTCTTTCGTAAAATCGATATATAATAAAAAATTAACCAGTTTCCACTATTATTTTTTCTCGATCTAACTCATACATTGGATCATCAAGTTTCAAATATACTCTCAAAATTCGATTAATTAAGGTTAATCTCATTACACTATTTAAAAAAAAAAAAATCAATTAACACTCAGAATTCAATCGAAAACACTCACAAATAATCATTGGTACGGTATAATCATCATCAAAATTCCTCTAGAGTAAACTACAAAAATAGCCAAACACATTAATGCAAATCTAAAGGGTAAACTGTCCTCCACCTTCCATTCAAGTCAAAAGAATCCAGGCAAAATACTAAAATCCAGTACTCTGCCAACTCTGATAGAACAAATTGTTCTATACTTGTATTGCTGCGCCTTCAATATTCTCTGTTTTTTTTCATTTCAATCTCAACTACTCAATAACCTTTTTTCCCATACTCAATTGTTTCAACAAGTATAAAGTGTTACCAATTCCAGTAACCCGTACTTGGTAAAACCAATAATCGGGTCCCATTTACCCACCCACTGCATCTTATCCTTTCCCATTATATAAACTACTCTCAGTTTACATATACTCAACTAATCTAAAGAGTAAAGTCACTCTCCTATCTTCTCTCTACATATCATATCTCCCTCTTCCTTTACTAAATTTAGTCAGAAAAAAGATAAAGAAACACCCATATTCTTCCTATCGAAATTATTTTGCTTCTAGTTAGTTAACTAACGGTATTATATTCGTCCATCCAATTTATACCTCTAAGTATGATCACATGGCACGACCTGTACACTGTACTGTCCGCCATGGTGCCACTTTATGTAGCCATGATCTTAGCCTATGGCTCGGTCCGGTGGTGGAAGATCTTCTCACCGGACCAATGTTCCGGGATTAACCGATTTGTGGCGATCTTCGCCGTACCACTGCTTTCTTTCCATTTCATATCTACTAATAATCCGTGGGAAATGAACCTTCATTTTATTGCAGCTGACACTCTTCAGAAGGTGATTATGCTGGTGCTTTTAGCCCTTTGGACTAACCTCACTCGCAACGGCAGCCTCGAATGGATGATAACTATATTTTCCCTCTCCACCCTTCCTAACACCCTTGTTATGGGTATCCCACTTCTCATTGCTATGTACGGTCCATACTCAGGTAGTCTGATGGTTCAAGTTGTGGTACTTCAGTGTATTATTTGGTACACGCTTTTGTTATTCTTGTTTGAATATCGTGGTGCTAAGATTTTAATCATGGAGCAGTTCCCTGAAACGGCTGCCTCCATTGTGTCGTTTAAGGTGGATTCCGATGTCGTGTCGTTAGACGGCCGTGATTTCCTTGAAACGGATGCTGAGATTGGTGATGATGGCAAACTTCATGTTGTTGTTAGAAAATCTAATGTATCAAGACGGTCTATGTCGGGTATGACCCCTAGACCGTCTAATTTAACAGGAGCTGAGATTTATAGTCTCAGCTCCTCACGAAATCCGACCCCTAGAGGGTCGAATTTCAATACCTCTGATTTTTATTCTATGATGGGATACCAAGGATTTGGTGGCAGGCTGTCAAATTTTGGACCAGCCGATTTGTACTCTGTGCAGTCCTCTCGAGGACCCACGCCTCGTCCTTCGAATTTCGATGAGAATCCCAACCCGACTGCCTCTCCGAGGTTCGGGTACTACCCGGCTACTTCAGGTCCTGCTTTGAATTCGGTGGCTGGGTCGTACCCAGCCCCGAATCCGGAGTTTGTTAATGGGTCTGCTGGTGGTGGTGGAGGGAGTGGTGGAGCTGCTACTAAGAGTGGCGGGAAGAATCAGATGCAGCAGCCTGCACCACAACAACAGCAACAGCTACAGCTACCGCAACAGCAACAGCAACAGCTACAGCAACAACAGGGTCACCACGAAAGTAAGCTGAGCCATGATGCAAAAGAGCTGCATATGTTCGTGTGGAGTTCTAGTGCATCTCCTGTTTCAGAAGTAGGTGGGCTCCACGTATTTGGGAGTAATGATTACGGAAATTCTGATCAATCTGGTCGCTCTGATCAAGGAGCTAAGGAAATTCGGATGTTGGTTTCAGATCACCCACAAAATGGTGAAACAAAAGGTACACAAAACATACCCACGTCATCAATCAACAACAATAAAATAAAAAAACTAATCATAATTGATTTGATTATTTAAGAAAAAAAAAAATACTAGGAATAATATTGTATTTGATAAAATATACTATATCAAGAAAAACAGCCCCATTATTGATTTCAGGAGTTAGGAAAAGTGAGGAATTTGCAAGGGAAGATTTCAGCTTCACAGGAGAGGAAAAAGAAGAGAAAGACGGGGCGATACCAATGGCGGCGCTGAACAAATTGGCGTCGAGTTCGACAGCGGAGCTAGACCCGAAAGTAGTGGCGAGTACGGCGGAATTAGGTGGCGCAAAACAGATGCCACCAGCAAGTGTAATGACAAGATTAATCTTAATCATGGTTTGGAGAAAGCTTATTAGAAATCCTAACACGTACTCAAGTCTAATCGGCCTAATTTGGTCTTTGGTTTCTTTTCGGTAAGTAAATGGGACCCTACCAAAGAAAATTTAGCCAAGAAAATAATGTGCTCGTTACCTTTTTCATTTTGCCTTTTTAAAAAGTGTTGCATGCTACTCTTTTTATACTAATGGTTATCATAAACAATAATTAAGACTATATTTTCAAAAAGTATTTTCTTAATCTTTCTCTTTGTCTCCATCATCTATTTATTTTTGTAAGAAAAAACCATTGTATTATCGCATGAAAAATATGTTTGCTTTATAATAGTAAAAGGTTCTCATATCACTAATTTTTATAAATAACCCCATATATGTATTATTTGTAAGAAAATTTATGTTAATCAGTAACTCACGTCGACATTAATAAATTACCTTTGCTTTCTATTAGACTATTAGACTTCAAACATCTTCTATATACTGTTGGTTTAATTAGACCTTTATATTCGTTATATCTGAAGGTGCAATAATGTTCACCAAATATTTAAACTTTCTATTCTTTGTCTGATTTTGGTTGGTTTTACACTTACATTTGTTATTCTAATCTTTAAAAAAATGTTGGGTGACAATTGCAGATGGCATGTGGCAATGCCAAAAATAATTGAGAATTCAATCTCAATTCTTTCAGATGCCGGACTTGGTATGGCTATGTTCAGCTTAGGTGAGTTATACTACCCATAACGTCTCTGGTTGATGCTTCACAATTTCCCATGTGCTATGTTTCTTAACCGATCAAGTAGGTCCAATATATGTAGCTAAAACCCAAACAATAAAATGAATAAATAGAATTTAACCGAAAATAAAAAAGATTAAAAAATTAAATAGAAAGAATTAAAGCCTCTCTTGCATCAGTAGGAAGTAGCTAGGCAATTATTTGGGCTTCAAAAAAAAAAAGCCAGGCAATAATTTGAGCTTCCCTTAGCTTTTTGAAAATAATAATGTGTTCTTGCTGAAATTTTCTCACTGTTGCAAAGCTGACATTTAACCATATGCTCCAATTATGTCCCTTTTTTTGGTGCTTTTGCTTTTGGTAAAGTTTGTTTCTGTATTAAGATTTTTTTCAAAAGAAATTTTGGAGTATTTTAGTTTTGTAAATGATTTACTATAATTCTAAATAATCTCTTAAAAAATATATTATTCCAAATTATGATTTTTCAGATATTGTGAGTTTTTTTTTTTTTACTATATGTCGCAGCCTTATATATTTAATAGTAGTATTATGATATGTCCTTTATCATTAGAAAGACAAAAGAATATGTATATATTCTCTAGCTACATATAATTAATGAGATGACAAGAAGTGGATGTCAATCAATTATAGTTAGATTTGAGGCTTTAATTTTTCGAAATTCCTTTATATTTAGATATTAGGGTGAAAAAAATTGTACACTAACTGAATCGAATAAGATCCACATTATATTGCTATTTGTATAGAGCATAAGTATTTTCAAAGTTCAGGGATAACAATTGTATTTTATTTTCCTTCATTGTATAGTCTAAGCTTTATAATACCATCATCTTTCCTTTTATTATTTTATAATGCAATGTGTAACCTCTTCAAAGAAAATATGGATGACATAAAAATGTCCCTCGTGATCAAGGGCTAGTAAATTGTATTCCAAACTAATAATCTTAAATGTCCCACATTATGACATAAAACTGGATAATAAATTTTCCTTACGGCGTAGTACTAAATTGTTGTCAAATCATTTCAATTGTAATATCATTATTGCTCCAACTATAATGTTAGTTAGTTGTTAGCTCATTGATTATATTTTTTAACTAACCATTCACATGAAAAGCAAAATTCACAAATGAATTGATACTAATAATAATAATGATGTAAAGAAGTAATATATATATATATATATATATATGATAAAGTATACAAAATTTTATTTGAATTTAGATGTCTAAAAATTCCAGTTATTATTAAAATGTGCTAGAGAAGAGTGATATATCGGTAATATCCATAAATTAACGTTTCAAACATTTAGGTATATGATAGCATTCTCAAATTTCGGCAACAATGTGAGCAATTAAATTGATTGACATATGTGCAAACTTGTGGGACCACTGCCTTTGTGCTACGTTTGTGGTCCTAGTATGACGGCGATTTTGGTTTGTAACAAATGATGAGTTAATAACCTTATCTTATGTTTGTGTTGCATATTTTCTGTAGTTGTTGTTTATACATGATGCCTAAACTAATCATAACTGCAAAGTAATTGTTTTCTGTTGTATACATGGAAAATTGAAGGTTTGTTCATGGCTTTACAACCCAAGATGATTGCTTGCGGGAATAAAGTTGCTGGTTTTGCCATGGCTGTCAGATTCCTCACTGGTCCCGCTGTGATGGCGGTGGCTGCCATTGCTATTGGTTTAAGGGGTGATCTTCTACGAGTGGCCATCGTTCAGGTTTGTTTTTATATTATTCAGACCTACTTTCTTTGTTTCTTTTTGTAAGGTATGCGTAATATTGGAAATTAAACTTTGATGGCTAATTATACTCTCAATACATATTGACAATAATTATAAGAAATATCATGAAAGTACTTTTAAAGATAGATGTAATGTTAATTTAGAGTTTTTTTTTTTGGAAAAATTGTCAAGAATAAGTCAGCCTTTAAGCCACCCGCTAAAAACAAGTCAACCTTTTGATTATCCTTGAATAAGTCAACCTTTAATACCAATCTATTTTTAACAAGTTATTGCATGTTCTTAACTTATTTAACCGCTTACATATGATATGTGTAACTCTTCAAAGGGATGAGAGACAAAACAAAAAGAAATTAAAAATTACAAAAAGAAAGAAAAAAGTCAGATTATTTGTAATTTAACTTGTTTAAAATTGATAAGTACTAAAGGTAGACTTATTCAGGAAATAATCAAAAGATGACTTATTTTTAGCGGACGGGTCAAAGGTTGACTTATTCTTGACAATTTTTCCTTTTTTTTTTTTTCAAAAACAACCTTTTATATAGTAATTTTTTTTTTGCGAAAAAAAAAATTTTTAAATTTTTTTTTTTGCAACTTACAACCTTAAACAATTTTTTTTTGGCGAGATGAAACCTTTCCTATTTTTCCGTCATTGCCCGTTACGTTTTTGGCATTGACTTTCAGTTCGTTTACTCCCATCTCTCTTGCAATTCATTTCCCCCCTCTCCTACCCTAAATTAAACAAAAAAAACCCTTTTGAAAAGTTGTGTGCCAAAATATTTTGAAAAGTTGTGTGCAAAAAAACAATTTGGTTAGCTAAGGGTTTTATAAGAGAAAAGAGAGGGAAATAGAGCTAAAAAAAAAGGGGAGGGAACTGAATTGTAAGAGAGATGGGAGTAATTCAATAAACGAACTGACAGTCAACACCAAAAACGTAACAATGAATGACGGAAAAATGAAAAAGGTTCCATCTTGAAAAAAAAAATTTGTGTAAGGTTGTAAGTTGCAAAAAAAAAAAAAAAAATTAAAAGGTTGTTTTTCGCAAAAAAAGTGACTATAAAACTATAATTTAACAATATTTATCTATCATTTATAAAAGATATTAGTGCGTAGAACAAAGTTTATATGTCCAGCAGGCACACTATCTCGCTTCCTTTAGTAGTGGAAGTCAAATTTATTTGCTTAATATTTATCTTGTACGTTCTTGTGATGTAAAAAAAAGTTACTAAAAAGTATTATTTTAGTTTCTTAATTTAATGGTAACATGCATGGTTTAATTTTTTTAATTCTATTGTGAAAGTGAGTAAATATAAATTTATAATATTTTCTTGATTCCCCTTTATTTTTGTTTGAACAGGCAGCACTTCCTCAAGGGATTGTCCCATTTGTTTTTGCCAAAGAATATAACAATCATCCAGCTATTCTGAGTACTGCGTGAGTAATTCTTTTGATAATAAATAGTATAAAAGCTAATTCTCTTTCGTTTATCTCTATAAGATATGGAAAGTAACGTGCCTAATCAAATGCAATTGCTTAAACACTTTATAGATTATCATTTACACCCACTATATTGCATTATACCTTACTACACGTGACAAAGTACATTCCGTTTTCTAAAAAAATGATCGATGAAAAATAAACAATGTACCATGTCACAGAACTTTTTTCTTTTATCATCATAACAACGTCATTGTGCTATTCTGCCTCAGCCCCATATTACTTTGCAACTTAATTAGTACTTTCATATTATCAGTTACTTAAAATATCAGATGTGAGTCTGTTTTCCCCAACTTATTTTCGTTTCAGTTCAGTTCGGTTCAGTTCAGTTTATAAATTATTATCATTACTATTAATTAGTTATAATTTAATTCAGTTCAGTTCAGTTGTTTTATGCCGAAGAATACAAGCCCGTAGTGTTGCTTATCCATTTAAAACTATTTTATTTCATATTATCAGTCGCTAATTGTCAGTTGTGAATAACAATGCAATAACTAATTTTCTACGTGCTATAATTTTAGTTCATGTACATAAACTTAAAACAAACATATAAAAACGAAGATGGTATACTTTGATTCATAGCAATGGATTATTGGAAATACCTTTTCTGTTCTCATATAAGTGTCTTTTTAAAGATTATGAGGTGTTTTTGCTAAATTTCAGTCAGCTATACAAGAGGTAGAAAATTGTGGGCCTCCATAGAGTAAAGTTATGTAAATACCCTGAGTACAGTTAACTAAAATCCAAAGAGAAATGTTATGTCAGAGATCTATAGTAATAAATTGAAAGTTATTAGTAAGACTATACCTTCTATATATACTTGTGGCTGGAAGCTATCTTTTTGTTATCTACGAAAAAATCATCAATCAAACAATTTTCTACTTATTTGACTATATGAGAAAAGCCAAAGCCAATTGAAAACGCCACCCAAATTCCATTGAGAATTGATTTATAGTAATGATTTGAAATCTATATACTTTACTGAAGTGGGAGCCAATAAGGTTGGTTTTTCTTTCAAAATTCCCTTCTAAACAAGTTGGTTTCTGTCTTGACATCCCTCTTGAATGCATCAAACTTTTTTGTCAAATCATGAATCAATTTTTTAAACTTGATTTGAAATATAAGACGTTGATTAATGACGGGTTACATCAAAAAATTATATTTCTTTATTTACATGCCAGATTTTAGGCAATTTTAACTAGTTTATAATTATAATTTTCATTTATTAATATTTTACTTTAAAATTATAACACCAAATATTACTTGGTTTAATGGTTAAGACTTTAATATATATGTTTGAAGTCATAGGATCAAATCTTATAACATGCATTTTCTAGTTTTTTAATTTCTATGTGGAGTACATGAAGTAAACACTCTAAAGCATAACGTCACGCGCTTTTTAATATTTTAGTATAAATAGATAGATTAGAATTTAGTATAGTATTTTTTCAGCAATAAATTGAAAAATCAAGCACTCGAACATTATCTAGTTTGAAATAAAAAGCTATCCACATTTATATCATAAGTAACAAATTTGCAACCACATAGAATAGAAGATAAATAATATTCTTTTACTCATTTAATCATTAATATTTATTTTCTCCCGGCAATTTACCTATTAGATAGATGAATAACTCTTCCTTAAAAAATTCTAACGCTTGATGCTTGAATTTTTGTCTGCAGCGTGATCTTTGGGATGTTGATTGCACTACCAATAACCTTGGTGTATTACATCCTTCTAGGACTGTAAAAACTCGTTATCTTTAAAGTGATTAAGTATGTACTATTTAGTAATTGGGGAGATCAAAATTCCAATATCCCAAGTGTTCGGACAACATTAATGGGTGAAGAAGAGTATAAAAATTTTCCACTCCCAAGATACTCTCTCCATCTCATCAAGTCTCTCAAAAGGTCTACAACAAGAATTTCAAGGTTGCAAATGGTCAAATTGGGATGTTGGGAAAAAAGAAAATTACTAATTCTTACATTCACAAAGCAAGGTGATTGGTTGTTAGATCAAAAGTTGACCTCGTCAAGGAATTTGCTGCCTAATATGAGGATCATGCTCCCACTAACTTGTTCCCCAAAAAATATTTATTATTTAAAAAAAAAAAACTTTGCATCTCATTTTTTTTATTAAAGTTTGGGAAAAAGCAATGGAGGGCTCACTCGGAGGAAATGCAGGCAAAAGAGAGGAAAATAGGGAAAGAATAGTGGTCCCAAAATATTAAAGTAGTGTTAGTATTTTACCTATTATTATTATTGGTACTATGGTTTGGTAATTTGGTATCTAGTAGTAGTAGTAGTACTGTATTGATGAGAGCAGTGTAAATTTTCATTTGTAAATGCAACTTCTCCTATGCAAATTGTTTCTAGATGGCTTTTTTTTTGGTAAAAATTCCAATTACAGAATATCTTCTCTTGCTTGGCCATTTTTACTTTAAGGGTTATATTCCACTATTCCACTATTCCACTGTCTGGTTGTAGATGTCAATAATCAACATTTGCGGTTCTTGTTCTGACATAAAATATTGTGCATATTTGTAGTTTCTATTTTAAGGGCCGCGTGCATGTGTACCAAAAATCCAAAATACATCTATTCTCAATGTGCATAACCTTTTTATTTGGTCAATCAATCTGACTTGTATAGACTCGGTTCACGTTAACATTAGTCTGTACTAGGCCAAAAGCACGTATCATTTATGATGTATGAACAATCCACTATATCATTCAGAAACTCATTATATCATGCAAAAACTCACTATATCATGCAAAAACCCACTATATCATTCAGAAATCTACTATGTCATGAAAAAATTTACTGTATCATTCGGAAACATACCATATCATGTAGAAACTACATCATTTCTGAACAATCCACTATATCATTCAGAGACTAACTATATCATGCAGAAACTCACTATATCATTTAGACAATCACTATATCATTCAGAAACTACATCTTTTTATATGTTAAAGCACGTGTCGCGATTAGGGGCGGATCCAGCGAGGGTTCAGTGGGTTCAACTGAACCCACAAGGATCCGCCGAAAAAACTGATTATTATAGGAAAATCGCGAAAATAGGTATATAGAAAACGCCCAATTATACATCACATTGTACTGTATAGCGCAGTGGTAGCGCGCGGAAGCTTGAAGTTTGGACTTGTTGTATGATCACGGGATCAAATCCCGGTACGAGCAAGGGCCATTTTTTAGTTTTTTTTTTCCCTTTTCTTCCTTCCTTTGTGCTTTTATTACTATACAACTTCAGTTCTTTTTTTTTTCCTTGGTTTTATTGTTCTTGTTTCTTCTAATCCTCTATTTTCTAGCTTCCCTTCTTTACAAATATTCCCCTCTCACCAAGTACTTATATACTCTCTCCGTTTCATTTTAATTTACTCACTTCATTTGGGGGAAATTCAAGAAGAAAGTGCAAAAGTATGAGAGAGATACTGAAAAGGTGGAGAGAGAAATTGAAAAGTGAGATAGAGAAATTAAAAGGTGGGTTAAAATATCAAAAAGTAGATGAAATGGGTGGAAAAAGATGATAAAGTAGATGTGACATGTTACCAAAAATAGAAAAAGCAACAGTGTGTAGATTAAAAAGGAATAGACCAAAAAGGAAAGTGTGTAGATTAAAAAGAAACGGAGGGAGTATTAATATAAGTTTCCAATACTTATTTTACCTAAAACTTATAAATATAAGGTAAAATGAATAGAGTTTAATTCATTAGTTGACTGAACGAAGATTAATATATGCAGGGAGATTATGTTCATTTTTAATAACTAAAATTAAAATAATAGTTGTAAATTTATGTTTGTTTATCTCATTGAAAAAAATTAGAATTGAAATGAATTGTCTAACTCAAAATACAATCAACAAGTATAAATATTTTAAACACTTTTAAAAATAATTATTAATATTAAAATTTCGCCGCACGCTTCGTGTGCATATAAGGCTAGTTTCGACTATATGTTTGAACAAGTTCGAACCCACGTGGTTCAATTCCTGGATCCGCCACTGGTCGCGATATACACTACACAACCTACATCTTCCTGTATACTAAAACATTAAAATGAAATCCTCCACTATATTGCATATAATTTCACTATATGTTTCCCGTTAATAATATCCACTATATTGTATATATATAAGTTCACTATATGAAGTTAATAATAATTACCAACCCGTTGCACACTAAGTTAGTATGCACCGGGTCCATTTAAGTGTTTTTCTTGGTCAATTAGAGGAAAATGGTTCTCATAGTGGAGGATATGCACTGTGATGAATTATACCTAAGTAAAGATAAAGCATTCAATCTACACTCTAGTGTATCATGTATGTTAGATAATGTAAATACTTCATCCGTTCCAAATTAAATACAACAATTTTCGTTTTTGGCAGTTTCAAATTAAATGCAACAAACTCAAACTTTCCTATTTTAGTATGAATTTTGAATGTTACATTACAAAAATACCCTTACTTAGAAATTAATACATATTATACAACCCAAATGAAATTAATTACTAACCTAACCAACATTAATCTACCAAAACTTCACCCCCTATCTCTCTCCAACACCCACCTTGACCAACATCATCATCAATTTATCACCTTCACCCACTACCTACCACCCACCACCGCCAACTTCCATCTTCAACACCCAACACCTATATCCACCATGATCCACCACCACTAACTTCCATCATCATAACGCCACCATCACCCACCACCACCACCATTTTCATACCGCCACCATCCTCCTATCTCCGACCTTTGCAATTTCGGGTACCACTACGATTTCTGGCACCACCACCACCATCACAACCATCTTCTCTCTCCTCACCACTCCATGAAATCAACCCACCACTCAACAAATTCAACCCACCAACTTTTGCATCCTTTTGCTTCCCTCTATTTTCACTCTCGACGACCACGACGATGGCTTCAAATTTCTTGTTGGTTTTGGGTTCAAATTTAGATGGTGGTTGGTGTTCGAGGTTCGCTAGATGTCGGTTTGTAGTTGAATAATGGTGGTCGAATTTCGGTTGGTGGTTTTATAGGTTGATTAGGTTTTCAATTTAAGTAGATTTTGGTTGGTGGTTGCCCTTGTCATCGCCGGTGGATTTCATGGTTAATCTTGTTTGATTTCCATCGCAAGTGGTACATTTCTTAGTTGACGGTGGTGGTCGATTTCATGGTTGAAGTTTGATGTGGACGGTAGAAATGGTGGTGGCTGGTGTCGTAGTAGTGGTGGTGGTTGCTGGTAGTGGCGGTGTGTGGCAGTGTTGGTTGGCGGTGGTTTATGGTGGTGGCTGATGGGCAAGTTTCCCTTTTAATTAACTTAACTACATACACTAGTGGAAAAAATGATATATGTCACAACACAACTGATGCGGTCCTTAAGAGAACCGAATCGGTAAATCCTCGATATTTTGGGTGGGAAACCTGGGAACACAACCGATGCGGTCCTTAAGAGAACCGGACCAGCTAATAGAAAATCGATCCGGTTCTTTTAACTGCATCGGTTAATGTTGCCTAATTTCATTTACTGGTTGGTGGCTTTCAAAGTCCACCGCTGAGATTCTTTAGATTTTGGCCTTTCTTGTTTGAGGGACATGTCTTCGGCCCACGTCATATTTTGTCATTTTTAAGGTTAGGTTTTTCTCAGTCATTCTCCAAACACTTTCTATCTCTCATCTCCCATCTCCCTCTCATGTCCCTCTCCCTCTCGTCTTTCCTACCTCCACTAAACTGTAACCCACAAAAAATGTATCAACTCCTAATATCAACCCACAAAACCCCAAAGCTTCAGATCCACCACTGCTTCGTCTCCTCCATTTCGCATCCTCCATCAGATCCATCACCGCTTCGCCACACTAGCCATCGTCGAGAATGAATTTCCTCCTCCCTCGTCACAACAACAAAACGTCTCGTGTCGCTCGTCCCTTAATCTTCATCGCTGCTTTCCTCTCTCGCCGTCATCGCTCACCTACAAAGTCATCGCTCGTCCATCATCGCTGAAAATCATCGTCGGCCCTCATCGTTCGTCGTTCATCAGCGAAGACCAACATTGCCCAGCCCCTCGTCGTCCGTCGTTTATCTCGCCAGCAGTTCTCTCCTCTATCAATCTTCGTTGCTGCTTGAGTAATTCAAGATTTCGATTTTAATTGAGGTTTTTTTTTAATTATCGATTTTTTTTTAAATTTGTAACTCGTTGTAATTCCAGATCTGAGTTAACTTTTTTCTAATTTTTATTTTTGTTTGTAATTTGCAGATCTTTTCGCATTTTTATTTCTTTGTAATTAGACTTAAACAATTTATATTTTCGTCTTCTTGTCTTTTCTTTTAATTTAGTTTTTGGTTGATTTTCGTTTAGATCTAGGTTGTAATTTTTTTCGATTTAATTGTTTGATTTTAGGGTTTATGTTTCATGATTTATGTAATTTGTGTTTGATTTTCTTTTTTTAAGTTGAATTTATATGTTTTGTAATAACATTTTCCTATTCAACTTCGTGTATATTCTTCTTTTTGTGTTTGATTTTCTGTTTGGGTAGATTGTTACGAATTTTTGGTTTTAGTTTTGGATAGATTGTTGAGAATTTTGGTTTTAGTTTTGGATAGATTGTTGCGAATTTTCGGGTATAATTCTTCACCTACCTGCACTTTTTTGTTGTTTGTTTCTTATCCCAACTTCATGTATGGCCTGGACACCTGGACACCTGCATCTTTTTTTGTTTCCTATACCAACTCAACTGATGCGGTTTTGGACCGAATCAGTTTGTCCCCCATAGCTGTTGCGAGCCCATCCGATTCGGACTAAAACCAGATCAGTAATCCCGATTTTGACCGGATCGGATGGGCTTTTTTCCACTAGTGATACCCTCACAAGTCACAACACTTAATCACCCACTAAGAAAATTTTCCTAGGACACATTGCAACCCAAATGGTTGCATTTATCATTTAAATTTACTTCTATATCATTTTTCAACAAACTTGTATCATTTTCCTATTTCATTATTATTTTTCAACTGTTTATATACCTTATAATTACACAAACTGATATCATTGATAAGAGAAATTATATCATTATTACTTAGTTTTATGTCATTTTTCAACAAACTTGTATCATTTTCCCCTATTTTCATTATTATTTTTCAACTTTATATATATGTTATCATTATTATACATACTGATATCATTTTTGTTGACTTTTCTCTCATTTCTCGCCAAATCTATATCATTTTTCCCCAAATGTGTTTTTTATACTTTGTTCCATATCATTTTCAACCCCAAATATGTATCATTTTTCAAGAAACATGTGTCATTTTAAGCTTATTTGTATCATTTTTCTATTAATCTAATATCATTTCATTAGTCTACAACTATCACCCCCACCACCCTTTACCACCAAATGAATGACTGACCCACTCCACCCAGACCCCACTACCGGCACTACAACAATTAGAGTATTATAGAAACAAATTTTGGCAACGAGTTCTTGAACTGTTGATAAATAACACATAAATAATTTTTTCGTGCCTATCATAAATTGACATTTTTTACACTACATTTCCAACAAATGAAAGCAACATATTTATTATTTGTTGTTATTGGAAACCTATTGTTTCACTATTTGTTGGTAGATGACATCATATTTTCCATTTGTTGCCATTCAACAACAAACTATATACGACAATAAATATTTGATTCGTTGACATCAGAAACGAATAATTATACTATTTGTTGCTAGATGGCATCATATTTGCGATCTTTTGTGATTTAGCAACAAACTACGACAATCAATATTTGATTTATTGGTATTAGAAACAATTATATTTACTATATGTCGCTAGGTGGCATCGTTTTTCCAATCTGTTGTCATTTAGCAACAAACTATGACAACCAATATTTCATTTGTTGACATAGAAACAATTAATTTTACTATTTGTTGATAAATGACATCATATTTTTCAATTTGTTGTCATTTAGAAATAAATATGCAAAGTGATACCAGATTTGTTGTCGGTGGCAATTATAAATTTAAATATTGTTGCTGAAATAACATCAATTGTATCCCATATCGAAGAAAGATGAATCAAAGTACCATCATATAAGTTAAAGGAGTTTCTCATACTATTATCAATTGCTATTAGTATGGAAAAATCATTCAGACTTGTAAGTGAACCGATTCTCCACCTCTTTATTAATATTCCTTTGCCCAAGCGAATTTCTCATATTATTAAACAATTAACAAAATAAAATAAAATAAGGTTAACCATTCCTTCTTAAATGAAACACAGCCTAATGAACATCATTCTCCCTCCTCAACCCTAAGTTCCCCAACCCTCTCTCACCCTCTGTCCTTCTCCCTCATCCCTTCTCCCTCCTCAACCCCAACCACCACCTACCAAACCATCTCTTCTTCTCCATCCTTGCCATCCTGAACAACCCAGCCAATACATCTCTACGACAAAAAAAACAAGCCTGTAAGCCAACCGGCATAACCACCTCCCTCGACGTACAAGGGAAAAGGTCGACTTCACAGCACGACAAACCTCGCCACAACCTAGAATCGATCTCCTTGCCAAGTTACCATCACCCAGAGTCACTCTCTCTCTTTGCCTCGCCACGTCACAATCGCTCTTTCTCATATTCTCTCCATCTTCACCAGCGATTCCCTCCTTCTCTCTCTTTTCGCCATTGCAAAGACCAAACGCCACCAGCAAAGACCAACAACTCTCTTCCTCGCCATTTCGTTTGTCATCAGCGAAGCCGAACAACTCTCTTCCTCGTTCGATTCTCGATTAGGATTTCCTTCATCAGCGAAAATGGGTTCGTTTTTATTTGTTTATAGGTTCGCTTTATTTTTTGTTTTCGTAATTAAGGTTTCAATTTAATTTTGGTTTTAATTTGTAATTAGGATTTTGTTTATTTTCGTTTTTGCAATTCAGGTTTTGAATTAATTTCGTTTTTGTTATTATGGTTTTATTTTTGTAATTAGGGCTTGGTTTTTTTTAATTTTATTTGTTTGGCTGCAATTTTTTTTCTTCCCTTTTATTTCGTCCTATGCAATTATGTTGTTGTAATTTCTTTTGCTGCAAAGTTGCAATTTTATTAATATGGCTGGATTGTAATACTCCGTACTTTCGGGAGTTATTTTGCTATAAATAAGAAAATATAAAGAATAAAGTTGAAAGTGTTTTGAATATTATTTAGAAATATATATAGTTTGGCTAAGCTACAATTATAATTTAACTATATAACCTACTGTTGTACCTAATTATACTATAGTTTGGTTTCGTTTTATTTTTCCAAGTAAAATAAGAAATCGGAGTTTGAGTTGGAAACGAATCCTATTGAACCAGGGTTTACCGTGTTATAAATAGGAGAAAATAAAATAAAGAAGAGAAACAAAAACCCTAAACACTATTGTAATCAACCTTTTTCTTACCCCAAGAGGATTTTTCTCTCTCCTCTCTTTTCCTTCCCTAGCGTTCTTTTCTTTTCCTCCTTCGTTTCTTCTTCTTCTCTCTCCTGCGCTTCTCTACGCCGGCCGGAATTTCTGCCGGTGGTCTGGGCTCAGGTTCGCGAAGGCCAAGTCGAGAGGTGTGCTAGTTGTGGTCCCGTGAGGCTTCGAGTGGCTGGGTTCGTTCGAGCGGCTGGGTTCGTTCGAGTGTGTGCGAACGCGGTGTGTGAGGTTTCGCGTGTGGGTGGCTTGAAGGTTGCGTGTTGTGCGAGCCGACGAGTGTGTTGGTGCGCTGGTGTACGTGTGGCTCGGGTGTGGTGTTTAGCGAGGTCGAGGCCTCGAGTGGTGGTGCTGTGAGGCGAGAAATCGAGGCTCGTGTGGCTGGTGTTGCAGCCGGAATTCTTCGAAACATCGCCGGTGATTGTCGCCGGCGAGTCCGTTCGGTATAAAAAAAAAAATTCTCTTTTCCTCTTTAAATTAATTTATATGATCTGGTTTTGTAATTCTTATGTATCTTGGATTAACTTTGTAATTATAAATAAAGTATAGAATTGGTTAAAAGAAATCAGATTTATAAGTATACTATCATGCCTCATGCTGATTTTTATTTCTCAATTCTGTTTTCACTATACTTATGTATTGGGTTAAGTTGTGATTTTAAATAAAGGTACATATTATGAACTAAAAGAAACCAGATTTATATTACACTACTAGTCCTACTTTGATCTTATTTCTTCAATTCTGATTTTATAGTTCTTATATATGTATCTAGTTAAGTTTGTTATTATAAACAAAGTAGTGTAAAAGTTAAGTTTAAGTTTTATTGTCATGAACAAGTATAAAATAAGTTAGAGGAATCAAATTCGCAAACTTATCATTAAGTTCTAAATATATTAGTTTTAATAGATTTCATGAAATAAAATTTAAAACAATAAGATTGGTTAATTTTAATATTCAAAACACCATATCTTACATAGTTGGATAAGCTGGTTTTTACTTTAATAATATCAAGGACTTTGCACTGAAGTATTTCTATTATTCGATTAGGTCCCAATTTCATAAGCGGAACGTTTTAAATAATCAGCAAAGATTCTCCGTTACAAGGTACGTACGCGTACTAGTTCAGTTGCAATTACTAGTATCATGTTAGGTTGTGAATTATTCTATTGAAACCTAGAATCATGATAGGGAACGATTGTATGATTGTGATTGCTGAGATTGTTTGGTAGCATGATTGCGGTATGTAGCATTGTTATGCGTAATTCTATCGTATCATAAGCATGGAAGTTTTGGATTTGTATTCTTTGATCTATGGTGTGACAAGGATGTTACAAGAATAAAGATTTGAGTATTGTATGTAAGAAGGAATGTAAAAATGATTACATGTTTAATGTGGTATGAATGGTCAATACTAAGAAAGGATTTAGGCAATAAACTTGTAGTTGGACTCCCTACAAGTGATGAACAATGGGGGGAGTGTGAGACTTGCTCTACACTCCTACGCAGGCCTACTGTGACAACAGTAGTATCCTTATAAATTTTGATAACTCAAGTAGGCGGAAGGTTCCGTACGATCTTGGGGTTATGCATACTAAGGTGATGGATGTGGAACGGAACGAAACCATATTTACATTCCATCTAATAGACTAAGTTGTCTATTAAGTATTAAGTAGCCCGTATGATTCTAGTAAGACGACGGTGCCCGTTCGCTGCCAACTAAATAAAAAGTAAATAATATAATGCTATGGTAGTATCATGTCTAGAAATGATCCTTACTGCTCTGTTTATGCTTTGTATGCACTCAATGCTTTACTATGTACTCAGCATAGCTGATTGTGTGTTATTGTGTTGTTTGTTGACCTGTGATGAACCACTGATGCTACAATGGGGAGCAGACTAGGTGTGCTGGTGTTGCTGCATGATGTTGAGCATACGGGGGATATATCTTGGTGTTGAAACTTTAAAGTGTTTTAAATTAAGCATTATAAAACTATTATGATTTACTTAATTAGTTTGTGGTTTGAATAAAAAGGGGTCCTTGATGATTCCCGAGTTGTAGTTAAAGTAAACATTTTATTTCCGCTGCAATGTAGTTTTTTTAATAAGGAGTTGTAACGTTTTGATTTTATTATCCCTTGCGTTTCACCGCGGCGGTAACACTCCCAAGGTCGATGCAACGTAGTTTAGACGTGTATGGATTTTGGGGGTGTTACAAAACTGGTATCAGAGTATTATCGCAAATTCATTGAGTTGATGAGATTTGCTCTTGAAATTGCCCCTACTGAGGAAGCTAAGGCCTCACGTTTTGAATTAGGGCTCACCCTTGACCTACAAGGGAGACTGAGGGGAGATAGTTTCACCTCGTTGGACCATGTCTTTGGCAAAGCTTCCCACCTATATGCCATAAGGAAATGAGAGGAAGGGGGTAAACAAGGTGAGAAGCGAAAGGAGAATCCAAACCCCGAGGTTCAAAGGTTTGAAAAGAAACACCATGGGAAGCAAAACAATCAAACCTTCCAAAGAAACTTTTGTAAGGGACCCAACAACAACAACACTCAACACAATAACAATAACCGCAACAATAACACCAACAACCGCAGACCTGAGCGTGTGTACATGTGTACGAAGTGCCCAAACAACCATCCTGGGCGAGATTGCGAGGGTAATAAGGTGAAGTGTCGTGAATGTGGAAAATTGGGGCATAGCGCGTATGAGTGCTACTCAAAGAAAAAGGTTAACCCCAATGGTCAAAAGAAAGGGAACTATGGAGACAAACCTAGGAATGAGAATGGGAATGGTGGAAATGCATACAATGGGTCAGGGAACTCTAATTACTCCAAACCACCAACTAATGCAAATAATCAGGCACCATCTGGGAACCATGTGACCAACAACAATGATAATAAGGGCAAAGGGAAGCTGTATATGATGACGACTAGTGAAGAGGAAGCTCGTAGAGATGTAGTCACTGGTATTTTCTCTATCAGCTCAAATCCTGTTAAAGTATTGTTCGATTCTGGAGCATCTTTGTCTTTTATTGGCCATAAAACTGTTAGAACTCTAGCACTGGTTGAGTCTGAGTCAATTTCTATGCCTATAATTATTATGTCTGGAGATACTATTAATTGCTCTAAGAAATTCCTGAATGTCTCGCTGAAAATAGGGGAGGGCTTCTTTCCTTCCGACCTAATAAAGTTTAACTTATCGAACCTAGACGTCATTTTGGGGATGGATTGGCTTGGGAAGTACAAGGCTATGATAGACTGTGATGCTCAGAAAGTGGAACTGAGAAATCCTTCGGGAAAAAGGGTGTCATATAGGAGAATACCTCGAGAACCCGGGATTAAGGTAATCAATGCCTTGCAACTTAAGGGTTGTATAGACAAAGGATGACCTCTCTTTATGTGTTCTGTGAGAAGGGTTGAGGATGATCCATTGAAACCTGAGGATGTGCCTATAGTCAGCGAATTTCAGGATGTTTTTCCTGAAGAAATACCTGGTATGCCTCCAAGGAGGGATGTAGAGTTCACTGTTGACTTAGTACCTGGAACTGGACCTATCTCTAAAGCCCCATACCGAATGGCTCCAGCAGAAATGAACGAGTTGAAAAACCAGCTGGAAGAATTACTAGAGAAGGGGTACATTAGACCTAGTATGTCACCATGGGGAGCCCCGGTCTTATTTGTGAAGAAGAAGGATGGTAGTTTTAGGTTGTGTGTAGATTACCGTGAGTTGAACAATGTCACTGTGAAAAACAAATATCCATTACCTAGGATAGATGACTTGTTTGACCAACTTCAGGGTGCAGGGATGTTCTCCAAAATAGATTTAAGGTCTGGTTACCATCAGTTGAGGATTGCTGACCAAGATATACCTAAAACTGCCTTCAGGACTAGGTATGGACACTATGAGTTTACCGTCATGCCTTTTGGGTTAACCAATGCACCTGCTGTTTTCATGGACCTTAAGAATAGGATTTTCCGACCCTATCTCGATAAATTCGTAGTCATGTTCATAGACGATATATTGATCTATTCAAGGAGCAAGGAGGAACATGAGGGACATTTGAGGCTTATTTTACAGACACTTAGGGAGAACCAACTGTATGCGAAGTTTTCAAAGTGTGAGTTTTGGTTAGAAAAAGTGTCATTTTTGGGTCATTTCGTCTCTAAGGAGGGTGTGTCAATAGATCATGGAAAGATAAAAGATGTGAGCGAATGGCCTACACCAAAGAATATCACAGATATAAGGAGTTTCTTGGGTTTAGCCGGTTATTATAGGAGGTTTGTGAAAGACTTTTCGAAGATAGCAAAACCCATGACTAACTTAATGAACAAAGATTGCAAGTTTAATTGGACTGACGATAGTGAGAAAGCCTTTCAAACACTCAAAGAGAGATTAACCTCAGCACCTGTTCTAGCCTTGCCTAACGGGGATGAGGGGTATGATGTCTATAGTGATGCGTGAAAGAATGGGTTGTGTTCTTATGCAAAATAGGAAAGTTATAGCTTATGCGTCCCGTCAACTAAAACCATATGAGGTTAATTACCCAATACATGACCTAGAGTTGGCCGCATTTGTCTTTGCCTTAAAAATCTGGAGACATTACCTTTACGGGGTGACTTGTCGAATTTTCACCGATCACAAAAGCCTCAAATACATCTTCACCCAGAAAGACCTTAATATGCGACAGCGCAGGTGGTTAGAGCTCATTAAGGACTATGACTTAGACATTCAATACCATGAGGGTAAAGCAAACGTTGTTGCTGATGCATTGAGTCGTAAGTCTAGCCATAGCCTGAACACCTTGGTAGTTGTTGACAAACTTTGTGAAGAATTTTCTAAACTCCAGCTTGAAGTGGTTCATGAAGGGGAAGTGGAAAAGTTATTGAGTGCCCTAACCATCCAGCCCAACTTCCTAGATGAAATAAGAGAGGGTCAGCCTGGGGATGTGAAACTTGAGCGGGTCAAAGCAAAACTTAAGGAGGGAAAAACGGAAGGGTTTGAAATCCATGAGGATGGGAGTATACGCTACAAGGGTCGGTGGTGTGTGCCGTAAAAATGTGAGGAGTTGAAGCAAAAGATAATGAGTGAAGGTCATAATACGAGTTATTCTGTCCACCCAAGGGGGGATAAGTTATATAAGGACCTCAAAAAGATGTTTTGGTGGCCTGGAATGAAGAGGGCAGTAGCCGAGTTTGTTTCCAAATGTCTAACGTGTCAGAAGGTTAAGAGTGAACACAAGAGACCTCAAGGCAAAATGCAACCTCTTGACATTCCAACATGGAAGTGGGATTCGATATCCATGGACTTCGTCGTAGCCTTACCTAGGAGTCGGGGAGGTAATAACACAATATGGGTGATAGTGGACCGGTTGACCAAGACTGCAAGGTTTATACCCATGAAGGACACGTGGAGTATGGAAGCCCTAGCCAAGGCGTACATAAAGCATGTTATTCGATTGCACGGAGTACCCACAAGTATAGTGTCTGATAGGGATTCGCGATTCCTTTCGAATTTCTGGAAAAAGGTCCAGGAAGCATTTGGTAGCGAGCTATTAATGAGTACAACCTTTCACCCAGCTACAGACGGTCAAACAGAAAGAACCATCGAGACCTTGGAAGACATGTTAAGAACTTGTGCCTTAGAATACCAGGGATCATGGGAAGACCATTTAGACCTCATAGAGTTCTCATACAACAACAATTATCATGCTAGTATCACAATGGCTCCATTTGAAGCGTTGTATGGGAGAAAGTGTCGCAGTCCTTTGTGCTGGAACGATATTAGTGAGACGGTGGTGTTAGGTCCTGAAATGATTCAAGAGACTGTTGATCAAGTGCGAGTCATTCAAGACAAGATTAGGGCTGCACAGGACAGGCAGAAGTCCTATGCGGATCAGAAGCGAAGGGAAGAGAACTATGAAGTTGGTGAAAAAGTGCTGCTGAAGGTGTCTCCAATGAAAGGAGTGATGCGATTTGGGAAGAAAGGGAAACTAAGCCCTAAGTTCATAGGACCATATGAGATTTTGACGAGAGTAGGCAAAGTAGCTTATCGCTTAAAATTGCCAAATGAGTTAGAAAGGGTTCACAACGTGTTTCACGTATCCCAACTCCGGAAATACGTACCTGACGAGTCGCATGTCCTAGAACCTGAAAACGTCGAGTTAGACGAAACCTTGTCCTATGAGGAGAAACCCATCAAGATCCTAGACCACAAGGTGCGTAGTACGAGAAAAAAGGACGTCAAAATCGTGAAGGTGTTGTGGAGAAATCAGAATACTGAAGAAGCCACATGGGAAGCAGAGGATGCGATGCGTCTGAAGTACCATGAGCTTTTTCAAGAGGTAGGCGAGTTACGAGGACGTAACTTTTCTTTTAAGGGGGGAAGAATGCGATAGAATTTCGCGCTTCCCCTAAAGTTTGCTTAAGTTTGTTATTTATGTGTATTATTGCTTATGTGACTTGCGAAAACTAGAAAACGCTTGTGAAATTTAGGGACTTAGAAGTGCAAAAGTTCGTCGTTAAGACTGGCTACCTCAAAGTTTCGGGACGAAACTTCCTTTAAGGGGGGAAGCCTGTAATACTCCGTATTTTTGGGAGTTATTTTGCTATCAATAAGAAAATATAAAGAATAAAGTTGAAAGTGTTTTAAATATTATTTAGAAATATATAAAGTTTGGGTAAGCTACAGTTATAATTTAACTATATAACCTACTGTTGTACCTAATTATACTACAGTTTGGTTTCGTTTTATTTTTCCAAATAAAATAAGAAATCGGAGTTTGAGTTGGAAACGAATCCCATTACACCAGGGTTTACCGTGCTATAAATAGGAGAAGAAAAAAAAAATAAAGAAGAGAAACAAAAACCCTAAACACTATTGTAATCAGCCGTTTTTTTTACCCCAAGAGGATTTTTCTCTCTCCTTTCTTTTCCTTCCCCAGCATTCTTTTCTTACCCTCCTTCTTTTCTTCTTCTTCTCTTTCCTGCGCTTCTCTACGCCGGCCGGAATTTCTGCCAGTGGTCTAGGCTCAGGTTCGCGAAGGTCAAGTCGAGAGGTGTGCTAGTTGTGGTCGCGCGAGGCTTCGAGTGGCTGGGTTCGTTCGAGCGGCTGGGTTCGTTCGAGTGTGTGCGAATGCGGTGTGCGAGGTTTCGCGTGTGGGTGGCTAGAATGTTGCGTGTTGTGCGAGCCGACGAGTGTGTTGGTGCGCTGGTGTACGTGCGGCTCAGGTGTGGTGTTGAGCGAGGTCGAGGCCTCGAGTGGTGGTGTTGTGATGTGCGTGCTGTGAGGCGACGAGTCGAGGCTCGCGTGGCTGGTGTTGCAGCCGGAATTCTTCGAAACGTCGCCGGTGATTGTCGCCGGCGAGTTCGTTCGGTATAAAAAAAAAATATTTTCTCTTTTCCTCTTTAAATTAATTTATATGATCTGGTTTTGTAATTCTTATGTATCTTGGATTAAGTTTGTAATTATAAATAAAGTATAGAATTGGTTAAAAGAAATCAGATTTATAAGTATACTATTATTCCTCATGCTGATTTTTATTTCTCAATTCTGTTTTCACTACACCTATGTATTGGGTTAAGTTGTGATTTTAAATAAAGGTACATATTATGAACTAAAAGAAATCAGATTTATATTACACTACTAGTCCTACTTTGATCTTATTTCTTCAATTTGATTTTATAGTTCTTATATATGTATCTAGTTAAGTTTGTTATTATAAACAAAGTAGTGTAAAAGTCAAGTTTAAGTTTTATTGTCATGAACAAGTATAAAATAAGTTAGAGGGATCAAATTCACAAACTTATTATTAAGTTCTACATATATTAGTTTTTATAGATTTCATGAAAAGAAATTTAAAACAATAAGATTGGTTAATTTTAATATTCAAAACACCATATCTTACATAGTTGGGTAAGCTGGTTTTTACTTTAATAATATCAAGGACTTAGCACTGAAGTATTTCTATAATTCGATTAGGTCCCAATTTCGTAAGCGGAACGTTTTAAGTAATCAGCAAAGATTCTCTGTTACAAGGTACGTACGCGTACTAGTTCAGTTGCAATTACTAGTATCATGTTAGGTTGTGATTTATTCTATTGGAACCTAGAATCATGATAGGGAACGATTGTATGATTGTGATAGCTGATATTGTTTGGTAGCATGATTGCGGTATGTAGCATTGTTATGCGTAATTGTATCGTATCATAAGCACGAAAGTTTTGGATTTGTATTCTTTGATCTATGGTGTGACAAGGATGTTACAAGAATAAAGATTTGAGTATTGTATGTAAGAAGGAATGTTAAAATGATTACATGTTTAATGTGGTATGAATGGTCAATACTAAGAAAGGATTTTGGCAATAAACTTGTAGTTGGACTCCCTACAAGTAATGAACAATGGGGGGAGTGTGAGACTTGCTCTACACTCCTACGCAGGCCTACTGTGACGACAGTAGTGTCCTTATAAATTTTGATAATTCAAGTAGGCGGAAGGTTCCGTACGATCTTGGGGGTATGCATACTAAGGTGATGGATGTGGAACGGAACGAAACCGTATTTACATTCCATCTAATAGACTAAGTTGTCTATTAAGGAATAAGTAGCCCGTATGATTCTAGTAAGATGACGGTTCCCGTTCGCTACCAACTAAATAAAAAGTAAAGAATATAATGCTATGGCAGTATCATGTCTAGAAATGATCCTTACTGCTCTGTTTATGCTTTGTATGCACTCAATGCTTTACTATGTACTCAGCATAGCTGATTGTGTGTTACTGTTTTGTTTGTTGACTTGTGATGAACCATTGATGCTACAATGGGGAGCAGACTAGGTGTACTGGTGTTGCTGCATGATGTTGAGCATATGGGGGATAGATCTTGGCGTTGAAATGGCGGGCCGCGCTTGTCGTGAACGCCACCCGGCCAAAGATAAAATTTCTCCTACTCTCTTTTACACTAAACAAGTATAATGGAAGTAGGGTTCGTATCCACAGGGAAACGGGGACGAGTTCTATATTTAGCGTGAGATGGTACCTAGATAACTCTAACGGTCGAGAAACCTAATAATAATAACAAAGGGGGGTTTCAAAGAGTTGTTATTAGACTACAACTAACTAACATATAAATAAGATGAGAAATCAATATAGGAAGATCTTGAATCCGATTAACATGCACTTCAATTCATTATCGATCATTGAACCTCGACTCTATTTATTTCCATAATTATCTATAGATGAGAATTAATCTCGCGTTCTCCTTATTCTTAGTTGAATAGCACGATCAGCGTGACTATAAAACCCTAACTAAAGGATAACCTAGTCCGATAGCGTCTAAGTTCAATCCGATAGCAGCAATAAACACAGAGAACCAATAGACCTGCTAACGTCATACAAGCGATAAACATTCAACAGTTGATTTAATTTCCCCAAGAAATAACCAAGACGATCTGCATCTAAGTTACTTCATAGTTTGCTACTAATTGATAAAAGAATAAAACAATCCGATTCTATTCTTAAATCTAGCATTAGATTAATTACACAATCAAACTAGTAACGTTCCTAGCATAATCATGCAAAAACCATTGAAAGCAAGCATAGAAATTAAACCATAATCAAAGAAAATAAATAGAGAGGAAAGATCTCACAATAATGCTTGAAGCTCCATATTAATCTCGTTCAAGAACGGTTCAAGCTACAATCGGCATAGCAATCGCCAATTCCATAATTGAAATCTACGAAAACTAAACTAGAAAACAAAAACTAAAAAGAGAAGAGAAGAAGAGAAGAATGGAGTGTTGGATATTCTCTCTCCTCAAATGTGTGTGTCTTTCGGTCCAAAAACAAACTTTAGTATTTATACTAAGGCTCAAAAGTCAGCCGACATTTAGACCGCCATAGGGGTCGCGAGGTGCGGTACAGGTCGCACCGTGCGATGAGCTACTGCCTTCGCAACGAGCTGAAGAATTGGGCCAAACCACGCAGGTCGCACCGTGCGAGAATCCTCGCGAGGTGCGAGCAAGGCAGGTCGCGAGGTGCGACAGTTCTCGCGAGTCGCGAGCCTGGGCGATGGGCATGCGTGCTGGCTGTGCGAGCACTGGGCTGTGCGAGCTGGGCGCTGCTTTGACGAGCGAGGCTGCTGGATGGCTCGACGATGCTGCTGGGCGTGCGATGGGCTGGAGCTGGGCGATGCTTGCTGCTGGGCGTGCGATGGGCTGCTGGTGAGCTGGGCGATGTGCGCTGACGAGCGAGGCTTGCTGAGCGATGCTTCGAGCTTGGCTTGGCGAGCTTGTGGCTTGTGATGCTCGGCTCAAATGCATTTCACCTTGGAAGCTCGGAATGCATGACATTAACACAACTTATATCGCATAACTCCGAACTTCCGCTAAGGATGATTTATATGCAAACCTTAACAATTACGAACAAATCCCTTAGCAATGTGCACCTAAAATACCACAAGAACATCGTATAACTTGAGCGCATCAAATACCCCCACACTTGAACTTTACTCGACCTCGAGTAAACTCAAAATGAGGATCACCAAATGAATCATCACCCAAACTAACGACACCAACCTACACTCCCCATCAACTACATCATCATCATCACATCTTAACAACATCCGCTCAAAAACCTAAACGTAAGGGACGATGATTCCCCCACACTTAGATTCGAGCTCACCTGAAAAATAAAAAGACGCGACAACAATAATCACCAAACGACAACCAAAATGTGAGCTCAAATCCTGAAGGATCTCAAAGGAATTGAACTCACTCCAACGCCACAATCAAAATGACAACTCGCCTAAAACCTCAAAAGATAAACTACTACTACTATTACAACCAACCTATATAAGCAAGCTATGGAACAAAGACAAAAAGGGATAAATTCCATGCTTACTCCCAAAAAAAAACAATCAAAAGAAAGTGAAAGCCAAAACAAATCTCCGGCAAATGAGTTTCCAAAGTGTATAATTCTCTCTTAATCTCTCATTTTGCCTAGGAGCCCTTTCGGGTTTTCATCCTAGCTTCTCACATTTTTTTATCTCACCATCTTACCCGCTCAATATAAGCCTTTTGTTTTGCATAGGTTGCCCTTTCGGATTTTCAACCTATCAAGGTCCCCAAATTTTGCCTAAGTCGCCCGCCCTTGCGGGTTTTCAACTTAGCGGGTTTCATTTTATCATCATTCCTTTTTTTTTTTTTTTTTTTTTTTTTTTTTCCTTTTTTTTTTTTTTGAACCATGAAAATACGACATAGAGCATTGAACATAAAACATAAATATTTACAATCCGAACTCCGAACTTCATTCCTCCCCCCCCCACGTTTAAAATACACATTGTCCTCAATGTGAGAAGAAGGAAATGAAACTAACCATTTAAGAACCGGAAGGTCCACCAGAATCGCGATGTCCCGATCCCCTAGAGTCACGCTCCGCTTGCCGTCGTCGGCGGTGCATCTCGATGGTAGCAGTGGGGTCAGGGTAACCGGGGTTAGAGGCTGCAAAGAAAGAATTCATGGCCGAAACCATGGAAGACATGGAGTACATAGAGTCCTCAAACCCATCCAATCGCCGCTGCATATCATTTAATTGTATCCCGAACATATTTTGACTCTCCTCAAGAGCATCAAATCTTGTCTCAACCATGGTGTGAAATATGGAAGGGGGCTCGGGGGTTTCGGCTGCAGGCTGCGGCTGCGGCTGCGCACGCGCCCTACCAAACTCTTCTTCAACTACGTCTCGATAAGTATCATCCGGAGGGAGATAGAGCGACGATGAGATGTAGTAGCGGTGATGGTCAGTTTCTCGAGGCCGAGGCAAAACCATATATTTCACACTATTGGCCCCGTAAAGCCATACATAATGGTCGCCTCTTGGGGAAACCCACAACATTGAGGCCTTCTTCAATTGATCCTTATTGTACACATTGGAGGCTGCTGACAAACGAGCCTCAATAGTACCTAATGCCTGGAGAATCGGTTTGCCGTTATTGTCCTTCGGAATCTCTTCCTCCAAGTAACTGGCCAAAAGGGAAACCATTCCACCCATGCTTATTTTCCCGCTATCTTTTCTCGCGATCTCCAAACAATTGTTAACAAATATTCCAACCCAATCCGGGCAACCACATCCCTCGGTGTCATGGCCCACAAGCATTTTAAATCAAACTTTGGGAGGTTCGTAGGCTCACCGTGACAAAAGATAGTCATGGTAAGGAAGCGAAGAGAAAAACGGAGGGCCGGATGTGGGAGCGAGCTATTCTTACACCTTCCGTGCCATATCAAACCATTGGTGATGTTACCATAGAACATAGACTCATTGAATACATCCGGAGCTTCAAAATCCCTATCCTCCACATAATTCCACCCAAAAGCTTCCATAATTTCATTGTAGTGCATTGTGTATTCATTATCATTAAGGTGAAAGGTAATGAACTTTCCATCCTCATCGCTACCCTTCTCTAATGTGGAAAGGAATTCTAAAGTGTAGCGTTCATAAGTACGGGCATCCAATTCAATAAAACCGCGTAACCCGACTTTACCCAATAATTGCTCAACAGGCGCACGCAACCCCAAGGTGCCCAATGTATCCAAACAAACAAACTTGGTTTCTTGTATGGTTCTTCCGGGCTTAGTGAGGCGAAGCCATTTCCTTTTATGGTCGGAAGTGAGGTTGTTCAAACCCATGGTATTAACACGAGGTGCACTGCTTGAGCTAGCCTTAGTGGTCTTTCTCTTTTGTGAGGCCATCTCTAAGCAACAACTCCCTCCACACAATGCAACACAACCACCAATTCCCAAGTGAAACAATGCTCAATCACAACCACCAATTCTCAAGCAACACAATAATTCTCAACCCTCAACAATCAATCACCAAGTAATCATACAACAATAACAACCAACAACAATCCAAGACTAACTATGAACAATGAAGTAAAATTTCTCAAACAAAACAAAGTGTTGTGAGAGATGGAATTTGTGTACCAAGTGAAGCCTTCAAATGCTCTAAGAATGTAATGTAGATGTTGCTGTGGTGATTCAACTCCTTCCTTTGCTTGGATCTTCAAATTATATCTTCCAATTTCCCCAAATTCTTCACCAAAAGAAAACCCCCAAATTCTAGGGTTTGATTATTTTTTTTTTTTTTTTTTTTTTTTTGAAGATAAATTCTGAAAATTGAGTGTGAGGTGATGAATTAAAGAAGAAGATGAAGGTGGGTGGTTTTATTGAAGGATGGGGCGGCGGTTTTTGGCGGGGGAGTGGCGGTGGAAGAGTATGAGAGAGAGAGAGCTGCTGTGAGGGGAGTGGAAGAGTGAGATGGTCGAGTGGGTGGAGTGAGAGGGAGAGGAGAATCGTGTTTAAAGAAGCGGCATGTGCGCAGGTCGCGAGGTGCGAAGAAGGTCGCGAGGTGCGACATCAAGGTCGCGAGGTGCGACAAAGCTCGCACCGTGCGATTTCACTCTGCCTTTTTTCTCTTGGAAAACCACCAACTTCGCGGGTCGCGATACAGGTCGCGAGGTGCGACCTGGGCTCAAATTTTTCCGCTCAAAAATTCTCTCTTGTTCGGTTTTCCTTCTTTTTGAAATGACTCTCTAACATTCTTTCAAACTTGTTGTAACTCACAAATTACTCACACACACAACAAACTTTTCATTCTTCAGATTTCTCGGATTTCCTGCAAAAATCATAACCAAACAAACATAATATCCTACAACGAGAAAAAAAAGCAAATAAAAGATTTGAAACAAATATATACATCCAAGTTCGTTTATTTAACGTCGTCGACACGACGAAACATTTCAAAGAACCTTATCCATACTCCGGGTCACCGAGAGGGACATCCTCGGCCCCTACTTGCTCGAATCCATCAAAGTATGGTTTAAGTCTTTGCCCATTTACCTTTAAAATCTTCGAAGTAGCTTCGCTTATGATTTCCACGGCACCATGGGGAAACACTTTCACGACAATGAATGGCCCGATCCACCTAGAACGTAGTTTTCCTGGAAAAAGACGCAGGCGGGAATGAAACAAGAGGACCTTTTGGCCCACCACGAACTCTTTTCTTATTATCAGCTTGTCATGCCATGCCTTAGTCTTTGCTTTGTAAATTGCTGCGTTTTCATAGGCCTCGTTCCTTATCTCCTCCAATTCTTGCAACTGTAGTTTCCGATGCAATCCAGCCTCATCCAAGGCCATGTTGAAATTTTTAATGGCCCAAAATGCTTTGTGCTCAAGCTCCACTGGAAGGTGACACGGCTTTCCAAACACCAATCTGTATGGTGACATACCAATGGGGGTTTTATAAGCCGTCCTATATGCCCATAGTGCATCCTCCAATCGCAAGCTCCAATCCTTCCTACTTGGATTCACCGTTTTCTCCAAGATTGATTTGATCTCGCGATTGGACACCTCCGCTTGGCCATTTGTTTGTGGATGGTAGGCCGTGGAGGTCTTGTGAGTCACATGATACTTTTTCAGCAGCGCACCTATGGTTCGATTGCAAAAATGAGTTCCCTTGTCACTAATCAATGCCCTTGGAATTCCAAACCTGCAAAATATGTGAGATTTCACAAAATCTGCAACCACCTTAGCATCATCAGTACGAGTGGCCTTAGCCTCCACCCATTTTGATACATAATCCACTGCTAAAAGAATGTACATGAAACCAAAAGAGTTAGGAAATGGCCCCATAAAATCAATGCCCCAAACATCGAATATTTCACAATACAAGATCGAGTTTTGTGGCATTTCATTTCTTTGGGAGATATTCCCGACTCTTTGACAATTATCGCACGACTTACAGAAATGGTATGCATCTCTATTCAAACTAGGCCAATAAAAACCACAATCTAATACCTTTCGAGCAGTTCTCCTTGCTCCAAAATGACCTCCACATGCATGGGAATGACAAAAGGTGAGAATCGATGTTACCTCATTATCGGGAATGCACCTTCTAATCACTTGATCCGCACAATGTTTCCACAAATATGGATCGTCCCACACATAATGCTTTGCATCGCTTCGTAATTTGTCTCTTCGTGCTTTTGAAAAATGAGGAGGAAATTTGTTAGAGACAAGGAAATTCACAATGTTAGCATACCACGGACTAAACTCCTTAAGGGCGAACAAATGTTCATCCGGGAATTCTTCTCGAATTGGTTCTTTCCATGGTTTTTCAACATTCTTCTCTAAATCATAGGAAGACACCAATCTACTCAAATGATCCGCTACTAAATTCTCGGTCCCCTTTTTGTCTTTCACCTCCAAATCAAACTCGCTCAAAAGTAGAATCCACCTGATCAATCTTGGCTTGGCTTCTTTTTTCGTCATTAAATGACGAAGAGCTGCATGGTCAGTATATACAATAACTTTTGTTCCAAGCAAATAAGATCTAAATTTTTCCAAAGAAAATACTACAGCTAACAATTCTTTTTCAGTAGTAGAATAGTTACGCTGAGCCTCATTTAGCGTCATGGAAGCATAATAGATAGCATGAGGTGCTCTCCCCACCCTTTGACCTAACACCGCTCCGACGGCGTGGTCACTTGCATCGCACATGATCTCAAAGGGAAGAGACCAATCAGGTGGTTGTATAATTGGAGCCGAGACAAGTCTTTCTTTCAAGGTTTCAAAGGCATTCTTGCAATGTTCGTCAAAAGAAAAATCCACATCCTTTTGCAACAACTTACATAAAGGAGATGAAATCTTCGAAAAGTCCTTGATGAACCTGCGATAAAAACCTGCATGGCCAAGAAAAGAACGTATCTCTCTTACATTAGTAGGATAAGGCAAAGATTGAATAGTATCTACCTTAGCTTTATCTACCTCGAGTCCTTTTCCGGAAACCACATGGCCTAAAACAATTCCTTGTCGCACCATAAAATGGCACTTCTCGGAATTCAACACAAGGTTAGAATCTATACATCTTTTAAGCACAAAAACTAAGTGTTGCAAACAACTGTCAAAAGAATCTCCATGTATAGTGAAATCATCCATAAAAACTTCAACAAACCTCTCGACATATTCAGAGAATACACTCATCATACATCTCTGAAAAGTGGCAGGGGCATTGCATAACCCAAAAGGCATGCGCCTATATGCAAACGTGCCAAAAGGACACGTAAATGTGGTTTTCTCTTGATCCTCTGGCGCAATAGCCACCTGGAAGTACCCTGAATAACCATCTAAGAAGCAATAGAAGGCATGACTAGCAAGTCTTTCAAGCATTTGATCTATAAATGGTAAAGGAAAATGGTCTTTCCTAGTCACTGCATTCAATTTACGATAATCAATGCAAACACGCCATCCATTTTGGATACGTGTAGGAATCAACTCACCATTTTGGTTTTCCACAACAGTTACACCCGTCTTCTTAGGCACAACTTGGGTAGGACTAACCCATTTGCTATCAGAAATAGGGTAAATCATACCTGCTTGGAGTAATTTCAGAATTTCTGCTTTCACTACCTCCATCATAGGTGGGTTTAACCGGCGTTGTGGTTGCCTCACTGGTTTCGCTTCATCTTCAATCAAGATCCGATGCATGCATGTAGTGGGACTTATGCCTTTGATGTCGGCAATCGTCCATCCAATTGCTTTTCTATGCTCCTTAAGAACCTCAATAAGTCTTCTTTCTTGCTCCTGGCTGAGCTGACTTGAGATGATCACTGGCAATGTTCCTCCTTCTCCAAGGAACACATACTTCAAATTATCGGGAAGTGGCTTCAATTCCACTTTTGGGGCCTGCAAAACAGATGGTAACAACTTCTCTCTAGGAATGGTTAGTGGGACGGGTCCAAAATGAAAAGGGACCGTCGGAAGCTTGTCTTGATCTTCCAAAACCTGCACTATTTCCTGTAAATTAGCGCTTAAAACATACTCAATTTCATTATCTTGCAAACTATGCTCAAGAACCACCTGCAATTCATCTTTACCATCAATGTCAAACATGTCCTGCGAAAAAGAGTCAATCACATCTATAGAATAACATGAATGATCATCACTCGGAAATTTCATGGAATCATAAATGTTGAACTCAACTTTATCTCCATCAAATTCCATAGTAAGAGATCCACTATGCGCATCAATTTTAGTCCTTGCAGTTTTTAAAAATGGTCGTCCTAACAAAATAGGGGTCGCATGTTCATCGTGTTCCATATCTAGGACATAAAAATCGGCAGGAAAAATCAGCTTATCAACCTTAACTAACACGTCTTCCACTATTCCCTTAGGATAAGCATTAGAACGGTCAGCTACTGAATCACAACACCAGTTTCATGTAAGGCACCTAGCTTTAAGGACTCGTACAAAGAATAAGGAATTATATTTATAGACGCCCCTAAATCTAGCATAGCCCTTGGAAACGTGGTATCCCCAATCACACAAGGTATAGCAAACATGCCTGGATCACTGCATTTTGGGGGTAGTTTCTTTTGAAACATGGCAGACACATGTTCGCTAACCTTAACCTTTTGTGCACCCCTTAACCGTTGTTTTCTTTTAGTAGTGCACATTTCCTTAAGAAACTTTGCATACCCAGGAATTTGTTTTAAAGCATCTAAAAGGGGAATGTTTACCTCACATTTACGAAAGGTTTCGTAAATGTCTTTATCGCACTCCTTTCTTCGAGTATCTTGCAGTGCCTCTGGAAATGGTGGAACCGGCTCATAAGGTGGTGGAGGTGGTGGTTGCTTAGATTGCTCATCTGATGTAGATGACATTGGCTCGGCATCGGGCACCGGTTCATAAACAATGGCCTCTTCCTCTACCTCTTTGTCTTTAGCGGTCGCTTTATCATTGCTCTTTAGTTCTCTTCCACTTCTTAGTGTTATGGCACTTGCATTTTGTCTCGGATTAACCTCCGTTTGAGACGGTAGCTTACCCGAATCACGAGCCTCCAATCGACCCACAGCTCCCGAGACCTGACTCATTTGCTTTTCCAGAATCTTTATGCTCGAACGAGTCTCCTCCTGAAACTGAACCATATTTCCCTGCATGTTAGTGACATTTTTAGTTAAAGCATTAATCATATCCTCTGTAGACATGCCGGTACTCAGTCCCTGTGGTTGGCCGTGCGGCCGAAAATATGGAGCTCCTTGCTCCGGTGCTCTCGAATAAGGAGGTGGTGGGCGGTTATACTGCTGTGGCGGCTGCTGATTCCCTGATGAGTTCCCGTACCTCAAATTAGGATGATCTCGCCATCCCGAATTGTAGGTACCAGAATATGGATCATATCTTTTCTGGAAACCTTGGCCCTGAAAATCGGCCGCCTTAACCTCTTCACTCGGTTCTTGTAGATGAGGGCAAAAATCAGCTGGATGATGTGAAGAGCAAATGCCACAAGCCTTCGCTTGGTGAGTTTTCTCTTTCACTATGAAGTCTCGCATCACGGATGTGAGAGCTTGCACCTGATCTTCCAGCTTAGAAGAACTAGAACCCTCGGAGACCACACGTCGAGTTCCAGACCTTCTACTAAACTGCCTCGAGCTTTCAAAGAAGCTCATTTAACAGTTCCTTAGCAACGAGTGCGGTTTTATTCACAATGGATCCACCACTTGCTGCATTAACCATCCTAGCATCCTCATCACATAAGCCATTATAGAAGTATAGCACCAAATCTTCCTCTGAATAACCGTGGTATGGACAACTAGCACATAACTTCTTAAACTTCTCCCAATACTCATAAAATGACTCATCACCCCGTTGCTCAATGTTACTTATCTCCTTCTTCAATGTAGATGATTTAGAAGTGGGAAAGTATTTCTCGAGAAAGCTCTTTTTCAATTGTGCCCAAGTGGTGATGCTGTCGGACGGAAGGTAGTACATCCAGTCCTTTGCTGCGTCTTTTAGCGAAAAGGGAAAAGCTTTAAGCTTGATTCTATCTTCTGAAACTCCACTTGGTTTCATGCTGCTGCATACCACATGAAACTCTGATAAATGTTTATTTGGATCTTCACCATTTAGCCCATGGAATGAGGGAAGCAAATGTATCAACCCCGACTTTAGCTCAAATGTGTCCCCCACTTCCGGTTCCGGAAATGTGATACACAAAGGTTGTTGGTCAAGGTTAGGAGCAGTGAGCTCCTTTAAAGTGCGGTGCTCAACTCTAGGAGGCATCTCTTCTTCAAATTCAAGAGAAAAAGGGAGCTCTCTAAAGTCTTCACGCAATTCTCTTCTCAACCTGAAAAGGGTTAGTTCTAGATCTCGATCGTACTGCAAAGGTTCTTGGTTAGTAGTACGAGTATTAACCATAAACAAAAACCATTAGCAATACAATCCAAAAGCATACACTAAATATAAACAAGTAACACCGTGTCCCCGGCAACGGTGCCAAAATTTGGCGGGCCGCGCTTGTCGTGGACGCCACCCGGCCAAAGATAAAATTTCTCCTACTCTCTTTTACACTAAACAAGTATAATGGAAGTAGGGTTCGTATCCACAGGGAAACGGGGACGAGTTCTATATTTAGCGTGAGATGGTACCTAGATAACTCTAACGGTCGAGAAACCTAATAATAATAACAAAGGGGGGTTTCAAAGAGTTGTTATTAGACTACAACTAACTAACATATAAATAAGATGAGAAATCAATATAGGAAGATCTTGAATCCGATTAACATGCACTTCAATTCATTATCGATCATTGAACCTCGACTCTATTTATTTCCATAATTATCTATAGATGAGAATTAATCTCGCGTTCTCCTTATTCTTAGTTGAATAGCACGATCAGCGTGACTATAAAACCCTAACTAAAGGATAACCTAGTCCGATAGCGTCTAAGTTCAATCCGATAGCAGCAATAAACACAGAGAACCAATAGACCTGCTAACGTCATACAAGCGATAAACATTCAACAGTTGATTTAATTTCCCCAAGAAATAACCAAGACGATCTGCATCTAAGTTACTTCATAGTTTGCTACTAATTGATAAAAGAATAAAACAATCCGATTCTATTCTTAAATCTAGCATTAGATTAATTACACAATCAAACTAGTAACGTTCCTAGCATAATCATGCAAAAACCATTGAAAGCAAGCATAGAAATTAAACCATAATCAAAGAAAATAAATAGAGAGGAAAGATCTCACAATAATGCTTGAAGCTCCATATTAATCTCGTTCAAGAACGGTTCAAGCTACAATCGGCATAGCAATCGCCAATTCCATAATTGAAATCTACGAAAACTAAACTAGAAAACAAAAACTAAAAAGAGAAGAGAAGAAGAGAAGAATGGAGTGTTGGATATTCTCTCTCCTCAAATGTGTGTGTCTTTCGGTCCAAAAACAAACTTTAGTATTTATACTAAGGCTCAAAAGTCAGCCGACATTTAGACCGCCATAGGGGTCGCGAGGTGCGGTACAGGTCGCACCGTGCGATGAGCTACTGCCTTCGCAACGAGCTGAAGAATTGGGCCAAACCACGCAGGTCGCACCGTGCGAGAATCCTCGCGAGGTGCGAGCAAGGCAGGTCGCGAGGTGCGACAGTTCTCGCGAGTCGCGAGCCTGGGCGATGGGCATGCGTGCTGGCTGTGCGAGCGCTGGGCTGTGCGAGCCGGGCGCCGCTTTGACGAGCGAGGCCGCCTGGATGGCTCGACGATGCTTCTTGGGCGTGCGATGGGCCGGAGCCGGGCGATGCTTGCTGCCGGGCGTGCGATGGGCCGCTGGTGAGCTGGGCGATGTGCGCTGACGAGCGAGGCTTGCTGAGCGATGCTTCGAGCTTGGCTTGGCGAGCTTGTGGCTTGTGATGCTCGGCTCAAATGCATTTCACCTTGGAAGCTCGGAATGCATGACATTAACACAACTTATATCGCATAACTCCGAACTTCCGCTAAGGATGATTTATATGCAAACCTTAACAATTACGAACAAATCCCTTAGCAATGTGCACCTAAAATACCACAAGAACATCGTATAACTTCAGCGCATCATGAAACTTTAAAGTGTTTTAAATTAAGCATTATAAGACTATTATGATTTACTTAATTAGTTTGTGGTTTGAATAAAAAGGGGTCCTTGGTGATTCCCGAGTTGTAGTTAAAGTAAACATTTTATTTCCGCTTAATAAGGAGTTGTAAAGTTTTGATTTTATTATGCCTTGCGTTTCACCGCGGCAGTAACACTCCCAAAGTCGATGCAACATAGTTTAGACATGTATGGATTTTGAGGGTGTTACATGGATTGTTAAAAATATGAATTTTTTTCTTTTTTTTGATTTTCGAATGTTGAATATGGCTGGATTTTCCGGTGTTGTGGCTGGATTGGATGGCTACATAGTTGTAGCATGTAGACAGTAGGCTATACTTTTTTTTAACACCAAATTACTATCAATTGATCAGGTCATGGCACATAACCGAATCAGTTAAGTTGATTAATTGCTCCGGTTTTGTGCCCAAACCGGATCAGTTCACTCCCCTTAGCAATTCCGACCCATCCGTTCCGGTCCAAAACTGGATCAATAAGCCCTATTTCAACTGGAACATATGAGGTTTTTTCCATGAGTGATAAGAAACCAACATGGCAGCAATATTTGAACGGTTGCGATATGGCAATAAAATTGTTTTGAATTTTAGTAGCTAAAATCATAAGGCAACAACCCTTTTAGTAACAACTACTTTTTTGTTTCCAATTTGTTGCCAACTCGAGTTGGCAACAAATTTCTTATGAATAGTAATAATTTGTAACTGTTGCTAGATTGATTTATTTTTGTAGTTCGAAAACTCACACCACCACCACCTTTGCACCGTGGCCCTTGCCACCTCCGTTGACAAGAAAGCCACCCCCTTTCTCCTCGGCAATCGCCTTAGGATCACCTCTTTCTCTCTCCTTTTCAACCAAACAATCTAGATTTGTTGATTTGCCGACTTAATTTGTTGCCTTGCGGAATTAATCTATTGCAACATCAACTCGCTATGCTAACAAGCGTGTCTTCACCATCGCTTTCTCCGCAACCACTGAATTCGTCGGCGTCAAAGGCGGTGTCACCGTCATCTTCCGCCATTACCGCAAGTTGATGATTCTGATTTCTGATCCTCGATAACTATAAACAAAGTTAGTATTTTGGTCACTTCTTCGTTTCTCTTTCTTCAATTTATAGAATTACAATGGAGTTCCAGTGGTTTTTGCAGCGAGATGCTGAAGAGCTTAAACAAGTCACTGCAAACTGGAGTTCAATTGACGAGGTGTTTTTGGTTCAATTGACGGGTTTTGCAATTTGTATATTTTTTCGAACCCTAAGATGGTCCACAAATGACGTCGTCGGAAATCTAGGACGAAAAACTCGCCGATGTCGAGGTTCGAAAGCTCCGCTGTTGTCGCTGGAGAAGGTGGTTGAAAGTGAGAAAAAAGGTTGGAGGCTTTGGGTTGGGTTGTTACTTGTTATAGCATAAGTGATGGTGTAACAGTTACACTCAAGAACTTCTGATAGCTTTTTCTTTAGTCGAATAATAAACAAATAAGTAAAAAAAATGTTGCATGCCCATGGAAAGTTGCGAGCCAATGACCTTGTAATCACAAAATGTGGATAATAAGAGTGGGCCCAAACCGTTAATGAGAATCCATTGACATTTAACAAATAGAAGCTAATTAAGGACCATCCTTATGGAAGCATCCACGTAAGATAAAAGAGGGCTAAGTGGGTCCAATGTTCATGTGGTAGCCCATACTTCATTCATGTGCATGCTCAACATTGTACACAATTATATTCTCTTTTCTTCTCCTTGCTGTTGTTATTAGGTTAATCATATGATTGTTACTCAAAACTAAATTAGGTGTGTCTCCATTATTGTTCATAAGTGCTAGATCTTAGAGAAAAAAGTAGAAGAAGATAGATGGGACTCTACAATATGAAAGTGATGTGAGGTTAAAAAAAAAAACACTTAGATAGAGTGTTTGGTCTAACCCATATATTTGTGCATTTTCATAACATCCAAACCAAATAAAAGAAATGGATTGGATACCCATGAACATGACGTTGACAACCATCTTTAGTGTCCCCTTGGCTCTTACGGTTTTGTTCAAGAGCCTTTGGCATACTATGCAGGGAGTTTGTGTGGTTCTAAAATTCCCAACCCTCAAAATGGAGTCCCACTAAGGTCACAAGGCTGCAGAGCGTATATGGCACAGGATGGGTGCCCTTAATTGGAGGGTAGTTATTAGCATCTATTTAAGTTTGTATGAGATGCACGTTAAGTGTTAAGTTTAATGAATAAATTATTGATCTATTTATAGAATTGCTAATAGTTGGTGACATTTTAGCTAGGTATGTAGGAATATTCTATTAAAAAATACTTGAAATATTCAAAATTTCTCATTGTCCTTTCAAACAGTTTGTCGAAAATATCAAAATTTTATGCACTACCTCTATATATATATGATCTTTAATGCCATCTCAATCTATATGGATGAGCGCTGAGCATATTGCCTTTCTAAGAAGAAATGTGCTAATAAGAAATGAGCATATGATCTTATTTAATGCACTTTTTTTCCCCTCAAAAAAAAAAAAAAAAAAAAAAAAAAAAGATAAACTCCATCTAAAATTGGCACATTCTATAAGTAAGTGGATAGATATAAATAAGTTTTGTAAAATCTATTTAGATTCAATAACCTTACCTAATTGCCAAAAAAAACTTTGATAAAAGTTACAAGATTCAATTTTGACCAAATTGACCAGAATAACACGGCATAAAATAAATCTGGATAATAAAGATACATCATCATAATAAGTTCATTGATTATAAACATGAATCTATCAACTTGAAGCCGAAAAAAACCTAAAATCCAAAATCAAATCGAGCATAATAAATATAATTCATACTCAAGTGAAACAACATGTTTTCAACCTCTTTATTCTTACCAATATGACTACTTTTGCTAGTACATAGAATATATAATTAACAGCTGTAAAGGTTAACACCTACATGTGAGCTTGTCCCTACATTGAAGAAAGAGGGATAGAATGACTAACATATAAGTTTAATGGGCTACTCCTCCTATTACCAATCTATGAATACCAAAAAATTTCTAAGTAAGATCCAAGAATATTGTATACCTTGTAGTAGAAGGAAAACTAAGGACAAGCTATAATACTAGCTAACAGTGAAGTAGGTATCAAGAACAAAGGAAACAATAAGAGAAACTACAATCAATACAAAATCAAGCGAAAGAAGAGATCAAACACAACAGTATATTAATGTTATATATATATATGTATATATATATATATATGTATATATATATATAAACATAAAAACACTAGTAGAATAAATGCTAATTGCGGCGGTCATTAAGTGGCCTATTGCGGCGGTTTTCGCCGAGCAGCAATTAAGGGCGCAGTAATAGGTAATTAAAAACCGCAGCAATAGGGCAACCTATTGTTGCGGTTCCTACCCAAAACCGCAACAACATGTATATTTTTTTAATACTAAAAAAACAAGTTTATTGCTGCGGTTTTGGGTAGAAACCGCAGCAATAGCTACAGGTAAAAAAAACAATTTTTTTCTTAAATTCTAGCAATTTTAAATCAACTCCAATAACTGAAATATTGTCGCATCACAATTTTTCAAATGAAGATACAAAAATATATCTACAATCATAATTATATCTCCAATACAAAAACAAACAACAAACGATATCTCACTGGTCAAGTTTCTAAATTGCCAGAACAAAGATACTCGAAATATACTGATTATTACCCGTGAACTATTTTTTTCGGAATATATTATTTTACCCAGGAACTCAATAAACACGAAATACCAAAGAAGCCAAAAAAAACGAAAATTCCAGATCTGAAAATTTACAAAATCGATATGTCATCTCTAATATTTAACAAAAATTACAGCCTAGCCAAAAACTAATATTTCATCTCTAACTTGATAAATCGCAAAAAATAAATGAAAAATCCAGATTTGAAAAACAAAATCGAGCCAATCTATACTTCAAGCGCGTTATACGTCGACCGCCAAGAGCCGACCACCCAAGAGCTGATGATAGTGTGTCGGCGAACGAAGTTGGAGCACGTTCTCTGTTGTTTGGGAGGAAGGTCGAGAGATGAGAGAGGTGGTGATGAGGACGAAACAGGTGGTGGTGAGGACGGAAGAGGTGTTGGTCGAGAGAGGTCGACTTGAGACGACTGAGATGAGGCAGATGACTGAGAGGTGAGAGGTTGATAGATGATGACGACTGAGTGAGGCCGTGAGGGAGGAAGACGTTATGTGGAGTGAGAGAGAGAGAGAACGCGTGAGAGGAAGGAAGAATGAGAGTGAGAGAGAAGAAGATTGAGAGGGAGGAAGAATGAAAACGGCGCCCAAGTGATTAAAAACCCTAGCGCTTCTTTTATTTAAAAAATCCACATATTGCTGCTGTTTTGTGTAGAAACCGCAGCAATAGATTAAAATTTTATTAAAAAAATAATATTTCAACTTATAGCTGCGGTTTTGGGTAGAAACCGCAGCAATACATATGGTCAAACCAGTCAAATAATCTTGAAAAATTGCAGTTGACAACTATTGCTGCGGTTTCCACCAAGAACCGCAAGAATAGGTTGATTTTTGAATTTTCCTTTTCTTTTAATGTAGTTTATTGCTGCGTATGGGTAAAACTGCAACAATTCTACCGCAGCAATAAACAATTATTCTACTAGTGAAATACATATACATATACATATACATATACATATACATATACATATACATATACATATACATATACATATATAATTGTATACTATAGCGATGACATCCTGCAGATCTAATGTAGTTTAGTCTTTGACTCAGATAAACCTTTTCTTCTTGTGCTATTTCTAACTGTTTTTGTAATTTTACTAGTTCGATTAAACTGGGTATAGTGTTATTCATTCATTGTTTTAGTTTTATATTGGGTTTGATTATATGTAAATTCAAAATAGACTTGGTTTAGTTTCCATGGTTTAACCTTTTCTAAGAAATCTTTTCCTAATATTATTTTGTTATTTAGGGTTATAACATATTCAATGTTTATATCTTGTAGTGCAATCTTTGTTGTTAGGGTAATTAATCTATTAAAATTCTCATTGATGTTAAGAGATAGTTTTTCTAATGGAATATAATTATTTTCAAAGTTGATGTCTATTTGTGCTGTTAGGTTTTTTGTTCCTATTTGTATAATTATATAATGTTCATATGATTTTAGTTGAATAGGTAGACTGTTAGTTAAATGTCGTTTCGATCGAGAAATACTTAACCGTTTCTTCACTATTTCTAAATCTTCATAGTTTGGTTTTGAATATAATTTTAATCCTTTTTCTATAGGTAATATAAGATCTGTAAAAGGGGTATCTATAGTAATTGGTCTCAATTTATTTTTGGTATAGACTTGATGTTGTAACATTCAAATTTTTTGCATATTTATAAATATTTCTTTTAATAAAGTAATTTTTATTTGATCTTTTCTTATTTTTATATTTTCCATATGGTTTGAATCTTTTGTATCGTCTTCGCATCAATTTAGGTCTTTTTGCTTTATATCTTTTATTTAATTTGTGACATCCAAATTTAGGTATTTCATATTTTTCACAACAGTCACTAAATTTAGCTTGTCGTTTAAATTCCTTTTGGTTATTAACTTCCATACAATAATTTTTATACCATGCTTGTAAATATGCTATTTGTTCTCCTAAAGTTCCTGTTTTAGGTTCTCGTAAAAAGGTTGGTTGTACCATAGTATTTATAGGTATTGGTAATTTTTCAAAATATAGTTTTCGAAATACTGCTAATTGTTCAGGGGTTTCGGTTCCTAATTCATAATAATTCATTTGGAATGCACAATTATATCTATTTAAATCTTCTGGACACATAGAACATATTTGCATATTATATAATTCGGACTTACAATACGATGCAGCGTGTTTATTATTTGAGAGAAGAAAATATAGGGAGAGCGGAAGAGTTGTGAGTGGTGAGAAGCTTGCTGATGATTCTTTGCTTCATCAGCTGATCTTATTTATAGGCAAAGTTATTACAAGTGCCGTACAATTTTACAAAACTATTCATATTACTATTTGCTACAGTGAAAAGTGCTACAGTAAAAGTACTGTTCACTATTCACTATTCACATATTTTACGCGTTAGCCGCCTAACTTTTGTCCCGTTGTAACTATTACAAAGTTTATCTGTTACATGATAAAATATCTCTATTTTACAGTGCTTATCTTTGTAGACAGATGTTTTATTCTGGTACGCTGTGTTCTATCTCTGTAGTTGATACTGCAGTGTTATAAATAAAAAAGAGTTAAAAGCAGTAAAATATGGAATTAAAAAATTTGAATGTTACATAGTTTATAGTAAATTTATAATCAGAACAGATAATAGAACTGTTAAAAGTTGGCTAACCCAAAAATTGCAGGATTCAATTACGAGGAAGGAGATAAACAGGATTGTAGCGAGATATTAACCAAGTATGAGTTTAATATCGAATTACTAAAAACTAACGAAAACTGTTTTGAGACTATCTCTCAAGACATAGTTCAACAACCGATTATAGAAAATCGGGGAGCTCAAGATACAACTCAAAAAGATAATGGAAGAATTTGCTTCTATGAAAAGAGAAGCCACTTCCAAAGAATCCTAATATGGAGCAAGCGAGATATTGGCACTAGCCAAAAATATAAAAGCCGAGTTATCACAAGAAAAGTTAACTCCCCTTTCAAACGAAGTATGTCCCTACAAACCTATAACCCCAATCAAGCCAATAACCCTACTCCAGTTATCAATGAAATAAACTTTCCAAGCTTAATACCAGATACCACTTCTTTTAAGGAAAAATTAACCTTAGGTACCAAACAAACAATGATCCCTCAAGTTCGCCAATATATAGATTATTTCTTACTTATTGCCAATAGGCTAAATACCTTCCCAGAGACAACCACAAAAGACCGCCATGGAGAGATCGAAGGTGGATATGTTACTAACCCTTTAAAAAGGGTAAACGAGTTAATAGCGTTGCCTGGTTGCAATGCAAATTTAATCAAAGCAGCTGATGATTATGGCCTTCTTAATTCAGTATATACACTGAATGGAGAGGAGCTATCATCAATTCCTGATCTATATAAAGCAGCTAAAAGTTACTTGCATATTACAAAATCTCCCATGATTTTTGTAAGATGCTATACCGCCCAGGCGAAGTTACTTTCTCCGAGATAAAACCATGTATTAGGGTTGTTAAAATGGGCTGTACAGCAAATTTTATCTTTCCCGAAGAAATTAAGGCACAGCCAGAATTAAATCGCAATGACATACCAGACCTCCTCAGAGAAAAGAGGGCAGTCAAGATAAAAGCAATTTATGAAGCCTTGCTTAGCATGGTCAAGACTTATGTCTGGATAAATCATAGAGAGTTAAACACATTAATTATATCTCAAAGAAAATCATACGGCCATGATGCGGTCGAAACCATTAAGTCATGGATATGGAGCCCGCTCCACCCGGATCAAGCGCCGCCATTACGGTATTTACCAAGGAATTTTCTAACTGAAGATACTTTGAAGAGATATTGCAGTTGGATGCAACAAAATAATAACCACTCATGTAAGATGTGTGGAGTTAAGCAAATGACTGTACCAATAATCGAAGATATAGACAGTTATGAAGATAGAGCTGAATCATCTAACACCGCAAAGTATCAACTACGAGAGATAGAACACGGCGTACCAAGAATAAAACATCTGTCTACAAAGATAAGCACTGTAAAATAGAGATATTTTATCATGTATCAGATAAACTTTGTAATAGTTACAACGGGACAAAAGTTAGGCGGCTAACGCGTAAAATATGTGAATAGTGAATAGTGAACAGTACTTTTACTGTAGCACTTTTCACTGTAGCAAATAGTAATATGAATAGTTTTGTAAAATTGTACGGCACTTGTAATAACTTTGCCTATAAATAAGATCAGCTGATGAAGCAAAGAATCATCAGCAAACTTCTCACCACTCACAACTCTTCCGCTCTCCCTATATTTTCTTCTCTCAAATAATAAACACGCTGCATTCCCCATAGTTGGTATCAGAGCTTACTATTCACAAGACCGGAGTTACTTACTTAGAGCTAGTTCTTCAAGATATTTTACAGACAATTATGGAAGCAGATAAGGTAACCTCTTTTCTTATGAACTAAATTAAAATTCAATCCCCTAGTTTATAATAATACTGAGATCTATTAAGATGATTCTATAATTTCATATAAGATGTATGCTATCTTAATTATGCTTTCCCCGATGAAGTAAAATCATGTTTAGAAACCAAGAGACAATTGGTAGCAGGAGCCCGTTTAGCCGTTGAAAATGAGAAGGCGTTGAGGGCGTGATGCATAAAACCTATGTGATGAGGTTGAAAAACATGAATTTATTTAATTATGCTTAAGTGCTTAAGGGTTGTCAAAGCGGATTAGCAGTACTTATATGAAAGCTGATAGAATTGTTATTAACTGATTAAGGTTTATTATGAGCAAAAGGGATTGAGTCTTAAAAAGAAGTTCATAAAGAAACAGATTAATTACCTATTCACGTGTTTATTTGCTTAAATATTTGCCTGATTATTTACTTAGCTTATGAGTTCTCTAATAAAAACTGTTAAACTACGTGTTGAATGGATAAATTATGCTTTACAATTTAAAATTGATAACTTAAAAGAACAACTAAGAATTTCTCATATTCACGCAGCTAGAGTAGAAGATCTTGACTTAAGTAATATTTTAATTGATATATTACAGGAAGAACACAACAGGATAGATAAACTTGTACAAGTACAACTAGAAATTAAAAAATTATTAGATTTCTTAAAACAAATAGAACTAAGCCAATCATTAATAGAACTTGAACAATTAATAAATTCAATATGACTAAATCACAAATCCGAAACGTCCTAGAAGATATTGAAATGCGACAAAATATGTTAAATTTCCAACTACGGATTCAACAAGATAAAATAGATGAATTTGAAAATTATTTATATGAAGCCAATAGAAGAAAAGATACTGAACTAAGAGATGCCTTAAGAAAATATCTAACTAGTCTACAAAATAAGAAGAATCAAAAGTTAATCGCTAAACAAAAACTTAAAGACCTACAAAATTCATTATACGTATGAGTACTAAATCACAAGTAAACAGAGCAATGAGAAAAGCTAATTGGCAATACTTTATATCACTTATGCAAGCGGATATTAAAAGTTTAGAATTAAGTAATCAAAAGCAAATAGCTATCATTAATAAACTACAAATATTAGAACGAGCAACATTAAATGATAATTATGACTACGAAAAAGAGTTAAAACCTTTTGATGATCAATTAGAATTACTAGAAATACAAATTAAGGAACAGGAAGATGTGGTTAAGAAAATCATAGAAGATTATAATAATTATAAGCTAAATAGAAAACCAACATTATGCTTATGAGTGAACTAGAAAAAGACGAACACTTAGGTACTAATCTAATAATAATTAATAAGAATATTTTATTAGTTATAAAATTACTGAACGAAAGTAAAAATAAACCAGACAAACCAGAGTCAAGTAATACTAAGTTACCAATAGAATTAGAAGAACAAGGGTATGAAATATTAGGAAAGAAGATCACTAAAGAATATTCACAGTTATTTCCCGAATTACTTTTAAGAAAGAAAATAGAAGTAGAATATGAACGAGTAATTAAACAAGAATAATGAATAATGAATAAAAACGAAAAAACCATTGAAGAAGAAATTATTAGATATCCAGATGGTCCATTTAAAATACACAAGACTAATCAAAATAGACAATTTGCAGAAATTAGTGATGGTACATTTTATTTAATTAAAGATCGAAAACAAATGATATTAGAAAATGAATTTGATAGAGAAAGAAGATTAGCGCTAGAGAATAATTTAGTACAACTGACAAACATAGAATGTAGCTATCAGGATAACAAAACAATCAACGATATTTATAAAAAATTAGAGAAACTAGAAAGAAAATACGATGAACGAATGAGAAAAATGGAAGAATCTATTAAAATAATACATCTTAATAGCAAACAAATATTAGACAAAGTATATAGAGTAGAAAATAATTTTAATGAAGAAATGCAAAATCTTAAAATCGAATATAATAAAAAATTTGATAAAATCGAAGAACAACTTATAAGTAATATCAAAGACAATAATGAAATATCAGAAATCCATGAATCAGATAACGAGACCCTAAATAATACTGTTATAGAAGCCTTAACTGCGGAAATTGAACGACTTGAAGTAAACAATATAAATTTGTTACAAGATAGTGATGAAACTTGTTCTGAACAATCCAGTCAAGAATTTAGATATTCAAATTATTTAGAAGCAGACTTTAACTCGGATAAAGATGAAGAAATTAATGTACTCACAAAAGTCTACAACGATGGCAATTATGATCATATGGAAACCGATAGAAGTTATAAACCTACTTTTAAAAAGAAAAAATATGATTATAAGTATAAAAATAACGACTATATATGGAAATATCGAAGTAAAATAGAAAACGATTATATACCAAGAGATAATCAATCAGGAGAAACTTTAAATCTAGATTGTTCTATAAATACTGAAATAGACATACAAAATTGGATAGCTAGGATAACTGCAAAATTAATCGAAGCAAAAATACACGTTAGTGCGGCAGCAAATCATATTGAAGCTACAATAACGAGAATAGCTAAAAACTTTTTAAATAATATAGGCATACTAGAATTAACAGAACTAAGAAGTACCAAGATAGAAGGAACTGAGATGACAGATCCAATCCAAATGTTGAAAAAATATGAGAGAATAATTCGAAGAGAATTTAGTAATCCAAATGCAGACTTAAAATATGCTATAGCCAAAAAGGAGTATTGTAAGTCCCAATTATATAATATGCAAATATGTTCTATGTGTCCAGAAGATTTAAATAGATATAATTGTGCATTCCAAATGAATTATTATGAATTAGGAACCGAAACCCCTGAACAATTAGCAGTATTTCGAAAACTATATTTTGAAAAATTACCAATACCTATAAATACTATGGTACAACAAGCCTTTTACACAGAACCTAAAACAGGAACTTTAGGAGAACAAATAGCATATTTACAAGCATGGTATAAGAATTATTGTATGGAAGTTAATAACCAAAAGGAATTTAAACGACAAGCTAAATTTAGTGACTGTTGTGAAAAATATGAAATACCTAAATTTGGATGTCACAAATTAAATAAAAGATATAAAGCAAAAAGACCTAAATTGATGCGAAGACGATACAAAAGATTCAAACCATATGGAAAATATAAAAATAAGAAAAGATCAAATAAAAATTACTTTATTAAAAGAAAAATTTATAAATATGCAAAAAACCCCAAAAGATGTAAATGTTACAATTGTGGACAGATAGGTCATATAGCAAGAGAATGCAAAACAAAGACAAATAGAAATCATACTAAGAATATTAAAAATGTAAATTTCATTGAAATCCATATAGCAGAATATGAATTAGGTAAAACCAATATACCACCAGATGAAGAAATATATGTGCTCGAATATGAAACAGATAATGATGAAATCAATGGAATAGTAAGTCATGAAGAAAGTAATGAAGAAAAAGATAATATTGAAACCGATAGTGATGAGTAAGGAACTACAACAAGTTGATTATGATGAAGATATTACGGAACAACATAGAAATCAAAGAGCTATTTTTGATTTACAAAAATACAATTCTTTAAAATATGAAGGATTTACTTTGTCATCCGATAAAATAGTAGATAAGAAAAAATTTGACTTCACACATTTAACAAAGTATTTTAAAAAGAAAAAGCAAGAATATCTAGTTATAGCAGATAGGGAACATGTTATAGATATAACCCAAGTGCAAGGAAATACTAGAGTTCCTTTAATAACACAAGAAGTGTTAAATGAAGAAATAACCAAAATTAACAATACATTAAAAAATAAACCAATTACATTTAGATTTGTAGAACTAGCAGCCATCGAAATAATAATAAAAGATAATGATGAAATCAATGGAATAGTAAGTCATGAAGAAAGTAATGAAGAAAAAGATAATATTGAAACTGATAGTGATGAGTAAGGAACTACAACAAGTTGATTATGATGAAGATATTACGGAACAACATAGAAATCAAAGAGCTATTTTTGATTTACAAAAATACAATTCTTTAAAATATGAAGGATTTACTTTGTCACCCGATAAAATAGTAGATAAGAAAAAATTTGACTTCACACATTTAACAAAGTATTTTAAAAAGAAAAAGCAAGAATATCTAGTTATAGCATATAGGGAACATGTTATAGATATAACCCAAGTGCAAGGAAATACTAGAGTTCCTTTAATAACACAAGAAGTGTTATATGAAGAAATAACCAAAATTAACAATACATTAAAAAATAAACCAATTACATTTAGATTTGTAGAACTAGCAGCCATCGAAATAATAAGAAAATCATGTTTTAAAGAAGGAATAGATACTCCCTTAGAGTTAGAACTAGCTGATGACAGAATAAGAGAACCAGTAGAACAAGCTATTATAGCACAACTTAAAGGAAATCTTATTTATCAGAAAGTAAGATTCATAATTAAACCAAATTATTCTATAAGTTTAACTGACCAAAACATAGAAAAAGCATTAGTATTATATTGGATGCTAAGTGGAATAAACATGACCAATGGATCAAAAGTTATGACAGTACAATGTAAGAATGCTTATATTTTAACAGACCAACATCAAGTCTATACCAAAAATAAATTGAGACCAATTACTATAGATACCCCTTTTACAGATCTTATATTACCTATAGAAAAAGGATTAAAATTATATTCAAAACCAAACTATGAAGATTTAGAAATAGTGAAGAAACGGTTAAGTATTTCTCGATCCAAACGACATTTAACTAACAGTCTACCTATTCAACTAAAATCATATGAACATTATATAATTATACAAATAGGAACAAAAAACCTAACAGCACAAATAGACATCAACATTGAAAATAATTATATTCCATTAGAAAAACTATCTCTTAACATCAATGAGAATTTTAATAGATTAATTACCCTAACAACAAAGATTGCACTACAAGATATAAACATTGAATATGTTATAACCCTAAATAACAAAAATAATCTTGGTTTAGTTTCCATGGTTTAACCTTTTCTAAGAAATCTTTTCCTAATATTAATCTTAGTTGTTCTTTTAAGTTATCAATTTTAAATTGTAAAGCATAATTTATCCATTCAACACGTAGTTTAACGGTTTTTATTAGAGAACTCATAAGCTAAGTAAATAATCAGGCAAATATTTAAGCAAATAAACACGTGAATAGGTAATTAATCTGTTTCTTTATGAACTTCTTTTTAAGACTCAATCCCTTTTGCTCATAATAAACCTTAATCAGTTAATAACAATTCTATCAGCTTTCATATAAGTACTGCTAATCCGCTTTGACAACCCTTAAGCACTTAAGCATAATTAAATAAATTCATGTTTTTCAACCTCACCACATAGGTTTTATGCATCACGCCCTCAACGCCTTCTCATTTTCAACGGCTAAACGGGCTCCTGCTACCAATTGTCTCTTGGTTTCTAAACATGATTTTACTTAATCGGGGAAAGCATAATTAAGATAGCATACATCTTATATGAAATTATAGAATCATCTTAACAGATCTCAGTATTATAAAAAGGAAAATAACACTCTTGACATAATAGAAATAGGAATATTACATTTAGATAAACTTACACCTTTGAAGAACCAATTGGAAGAACTATGTAGTGACAATCCATTAGAAAATTGGCATAAGCATAAAACAGAAATAAAAATAACATTAAAAGACCCAAACAGTATTATATCACAAAAACCCTTTAATAATACCCAAAGAGATGAAAAGGAATTTAAAATGCATATAACGGAACTATTAGCTGGCCAATTAATTAGACCAAGTAACTCAAAACATAGTAGCAGTGCATTTATAGTTAATAATCACTATGAACAAAAAAGAGGTAAAACCCGAATGGTTATAGACTATCGGATCCTAAAATATGCTATAGCCAAAAAGGAGTATTGTAAGTCCCAATTATATAATATGCAAATATGTTCTATGTGTCCAGAAGATTTAAATAGATATAATTGTGCATATAGACTATCGGATCCTAAATGAAAAAACAATTACATATAATTACCCTATAGATTTTCTTAACCACATCTTCCTGTTCCTTAATTTGTATTTCTAGTAATTCTAATTGATCATCAAAAGGTTTTAACTCTTTTTCGTAGTCATAATTATCATTTAATGTTGCTCGTTCTAATATTTGTAGTTTATTAATGATAGCTATTTGCTTTTGATTACTTAATTCTAAACTTTTAATATCCGCTTGCATAAGTGATATAAAGTATTGCCAATTAGCTTTTCTCATTGCTCTGTTTACTTGTGATTTAGTACTCATACGTATAATGAATTTTGTAGGTCTTTAAGTTTTTGTTTAGCGATTAACTTTTGATTCTTCTTATTTTGTAGACTAGTTAGATATTTTCTTAAGGCATCTCTTAGTTCAGTATCTTTTCTTCTATTGGCTTCATATAAATAATTTTCAAATTCATCTATTTTATCTTGTTGAATCCGTAGTTGGAAATTTAACATATTTTGTCGCATTTCAATATCTTCTAGGACGTTTCTGATTTGTGATTTAGTCATATTGAATTTATTAATTGTTCAAGTTCTATTAATGATTGGCTTAGTTCTATTTGTTTTAAGAAATCTAATAATTTTTTAATTTCTAGTTGTACTTGTACAAGTTTATCTATCCTGTTGTGTTCTTCCTGTAATATATCAATTAAAATATTACTTAAGTCAAGATCTTCTACTCTAGCTGCGTGAATATGAGAAATTCTTAGTTGTTCTTTTAAGTTATCAATTTTAAATTGTAAAGCATAATTTATCCATTCAACACGTAGTTTAACAGTTTTTATTAGAGAACTCATAAGCTAAGTAAATAATCAGGCAAATATTTAAGCAAATAAACACGTGAATAGGTAATTAATCTGTTTCTTTATGAACTTCTTTTTAAGACTCAATCCCTTTTGCTCATAAATGAGAAGGCGTTGAGGGCGTGATGCATAAAACCTATGTGGTGAGGTTGAAAAACATGAATTTATTTAATTATGCTTAAGTGCTTAAGGGTTGTCAAAGCGGATTAGCAGTACTTATATGAAAGCTGATAGAATTGTTATTAACTGATTAAGGTTTATTATGAGCCTTCATATTTTAAAGAATTGTATTTTTGTAAATCAAAAATAGCTCTTTGATTTCTATGTTGTTCCGTAATATCTTCGTCATAATCAACTTGTTGTAGTTCCTTACTCATCACTATCAGTTTCAATATTATCTTTTTCTTCATTACTTTCTTCATGACTTACTATTCCATTGATTTCATCATTATCTGTTTCATATTCGAGCACATATATTTCTTCATCTGGTGGTATATTGGTTTTACCTAATTCATATTCTGCTATATGGAGTTCAATGAAATTTACATTTTTAATATTCTTAGTATGATTTCTATTTGTCTTTGTTTTGCATTCTCTTGCTATATGACCTATCTGTCCACAATTGTAACATTTACATCTTTTGGGGTTTTTTGCATATTTATAAATTTTTATTTTAATAAAGTAATTTTTATTTGATCTTTTCTTATTTTTATATTTTCCATATGGTTTGAATCTTTTGTATCGTCTTCGCATCAATTTAGGTCTTATTATTATAAACTAGGGGATTGAATTTTAATTTAGTTCATAAGAAAATAGGTTACCTTATCTGCTTCCAAAATTGTCTGTAAAATATCTTGAAGAACTAGCTCTAAGTAAGTAACTCCGGTCTTGTGAATAGTAAGCTCTGATACCAACTATGGGGGATGCAGCGTATTTATTATTTGAGAGAAGAAAATATAGGGAGAGCGGAAGAGTTGTGAGTCGTGAGAAGCTTGCTGATGATTCTTTGCTTCATCAGCTGATCTTATTTATAGGCAAAGTTATTACAAGTGCCGTACAATTTTACAAAACTATTCATATTACTATTTGCTACAGTGAAAAGTGCTACAGTAAAAGTACTGTTCACTATTCACTATTCACATATTTTATGCGTTAGCCGCCTAACTTTTGTCCCGTTGTAACTATTACAAAGTTTATCTGTTACATGATAAAATATCTCTATTTTACAGTGCTTATCTTTGTAGACAGATGTTTATTCTGGTACGCTGTGTTCTATCTCTGTAGTTGATACTGCAGTGTTAGATGATTCAGCTCTATCTTCATAACTGTCCATATCTTCGATTATTGGTACAGTCATTTGCTTAACTCCACACATCTTACATGAGTGGTTATTATTTTGTTGCATCCAACTGCAATATCTCTTCAAAGTATCTTCAGTTAGAAAATTCCTTGGTAAATACCGTGTAACTGGCGCTTGATCTGGGTGGAGCAGGCTCCATATCCATGACTTAATGGTTTCGACCGCATCATGGCCGTATGATTTGCTTTGAGATATAATTAATGTGTTTAACTCTCTATGATTTATCCAGACATAAGTCTTGACCATGCTAAGCAAGGCTTCATAAATTGCTTTTATCTTGACTGCCCTCTTTTCTCTGAGGAGGTCTGGTATCTCATTGCGATTTAATTCTGGCTGTGCCTTAATTTCTTCGGGAAAGATAAAATTTGTTGTACAGCCCATTTTAACAACCCTAATACATGGTTTTATCTCGGAGAAAGTAACTTCGCCTGGGGCGGTATAGCATCTTACAAAAATCATGGGAGATTTTGTAATATGCAAGTAACTTTTAGCTGCTTTATATAGATCAGGAATTGATGATAGCTCCTCTCCATTCAGTGTATATACTGAATTAAGAAGGCCATAATCATAAGCTGCTTTGATTAAATTTGCATTGCAACCAGGCAACGCTATTAACTCGTTTACCCTTTTTAAAGGGTTAGTAACATATCCACCTTCGATCTCTCCATGGCGGTCTTTTGTGGTTATCTCTGGGAAGGTATTTAGCCTATTGGTAATAAGTAAGAAATAATCTATATATTGGCGAACTTGAGGGATCATTGTTTGTTTGGTACCTAAGGTTAATTTTTCCTTAAAAGAAGTGGTATCTGGTATTAAGCTTGGAAAGTTTATTTCATTGATAACTGGAGTAGGGTTATTGGCTTGATTGGGGTTATAGGTTTGTAGGGACATACTTCGTTTGAAAGGGGAGTTAACTTTTCTTGTGATAACTCGGCTTTTATATTTTTGGCTAGTGCCAATATCTGCTTGCTCCATATTAGGATTGCTGGAAGTGGCTTCTCTTTTCATAGAAGCAAATTCTTCCATTATCTTTTTGAGTTGTATCTTGAGCTCCTGATTTTCTATATCTTGTGCTCCTGATTTTCTATAATCAGTTGTTGAACTATGTCTTGAGAGATAGTCTGCAAAACAGTTTTCGTTAGTTTTTAGTAATTCGATATTAAACTCATCTTGGTTAATATACGCTTTCAATCCTGTTTATCTCCTTCCTCGTAATTGAATCCTGCAATTTTTGGGTTAGCCAACTTTTAACAGTTCTATTATACGTTTCGATTATAAATTTACTATAAACTATGTAACATTCAAAATTTTTAATTCCATATTTTACTGCTTTTAACTCTTTTTTATTTATATCCCAATTGATTTCATTTGCTTTGAATGTTCCTGAGTGATATCGACAAACATATTCCTTTTTATCGTTTTTATATCTATACTTTAATACTGCTCCGTAACCGTTATTAGTTTCACTAGCATCTGTTTCCACTATCCATGTAAATTCTTTGTCTTCATCGGGAAAACTTAGTTTTGGCAACTTTCTGACTAATTCTTTAATTTTTTCTAAAGTCTTTGTGTCAGTATCATTCCATCTAAAATCGTAGTCTTTCTTTAGTTTTTTAGTTAATGGTTCAGTATATTGTGATAGTTTAGGGATAAATTCTCTAACCTGATTAACTATTCCTAAGAACTTTTGTAATTCCTTTTTAGTATTAATTTCTTGTTGAAACTCTATAATTTTTTGAGCTATATGATCTTGCATTTTTATTCCAGCTTTATCTATTTCAAATCCTAAGAATTCAATCTGCATTTTTAAATAATTCCATTTTCTTTTTGCTTAAAACTATACCACTAGTTTTAATCAATTATCAAATTGTGTAGTCTACATTGATGACATACTAATCTATTCGAAAACTCAAGAAGAACATTATAAGTTATTAGAACAGTTTATAGAAATAATTAAAACTAGTGGTATAGTTTTAAGCAAAAAGAAAATGGAATTATTTAAAACTCAGATTGAATTCTTAGGATTTGAAATAGATAAAGCTGGAATAAAAATGCAAGACCATATAGCTCAAAAAATTATAGAGTTTCAACAAGAAATTAATACTAAAAAGGAATTACAAAAGTTCTTAGGAATAGTTAATCGGAGTTAGAGAATTTATCCCTAAACTATCACAATATACTTGAACCATTAACTAAAAAACTAAAGAAAGACTACGATTTTAGATGGAATGATACTGACACAAAGACTTTAGAAAAAATTAAAGAATTAGTCAGAAAGTTGCCAAAACTAAGTTTTCCCGATGAAGACAAAGAATTTACATGGATAGTGGAAACAGATGCTAGTGAAACTAATAACGGTTACGGAGCAGTATTAAAGTATAGATATAAAAACGATAAAAAGGAATATGTTTGTCGATATCACTCAAGAACATTCAAAGCAAATGAAATCAATTGGGATATAAATAAAAAAGAGTTAAAAGCAAGAAAAATATGGAATTAAAAAAATTTGAATGTTACATAGTTTATAGTAAATTTATAATCAGAACAGATAATAGAACTGTTAAAAGTTGGCTAACCCAAAAATTGCAGGATTCAATTACGAGGAAGGAGATAAACAGGATTGTAGCAGATATTAACCAGTATGAGTTTAATATCGAATTACTAAAAACTAACGAAAACTGTTTTGCAGACTATCTCTCAAGACATAGTTCAACAACTGATTATAGAAAATCAGGAGCACAAGATATAGAAAATCAGGAGCTCAAGATACAACTCAAAAGATAATGGAAGAATTTGCTTCTATGAAAAGAGAAGCCACTTCCAAAGAATCCTAATATGGAGCAAGCAGATATTGGCACTAGCCAAAAATATAAAAGCCGAGTTATCACAAGAAAAGTTAACTCCCCTTTCAAACGAAGTATGTCCCTACAAACCTATAACCCCAATCAAGCCAATAACCCTACTCCAGTTATCAATGAAATAAACTTTCCAAGCTTAATACCAGATACCACTTCTTTTAAGGAAAAATTAACCTTAGGTACCAAACAAACAATGATCCCTCAAGTTCGCCAATATATAGATTATTTCTTACTTATTATCAATAGGCTAAATACCTTCCCAGAGATAACCACAAAAGACCGCCATGGAGAGATCGAAGGTGGATATGTTACTAACCCTTTAAAAAGGGTAAACGAGTTAATAGCGTTGCCTGGTTGCAATGCAAATTTAATCAAAGCAGCTTATGATTATGGCCTTCTTAATTCAGTATATACACTGAATGGAGAGGAGCTATCATCAATTCCTGATCTATATAAAGCAGCTAAAAGTTACTTGCATATTACAAAATCTCCCATGATTTTTGTAAGATGCTATACCGCCCCAGGCGAAGTTACTTTCTCCGAGATAAAACCATGTATTAGGGTTGTGAAAATGGGTTGTACAGCAAATTTTATCTTTCCCGAAGAAATTAAGGCACAGCCAGAATTAAATCGCAATGAGATACCAGACCTCCTCAGAGAAAAGAGGGCAGTCAAGATAAAACCAATTTATGAAGCCTTGCTTAGCATGGTCAAGACTTATGTCTGGATAAATCATAGAGAGTTAAACACATTAATTATATCTCAAAGCAAATCATACGGCCATGATGCGGTCGAAACCATTAATAGTAGATAAGAAAAAATTTGACTTCACACATTTAACAAAGTATTTTAAAAAGAAAAAGCAAGAATATCTAGTTATAGCAGATAGGGAACATGTTATAGATATAACCCAAGTGCAAGGAAATACTAGAGTTCCTTTAATAACACAAGAAGTGTTAAATGAAGAAATAACCAAAATTAACAATACATTAAAAAATAAACCAATTACATTTAGATTTGTAGAACTAGCAGCCATCGAAATAATAATAAAAGCATGTTTTAAAGAAGGAATAGATACTCCCTTAGAGTTAGAACTAGCCGATGACAGAATAAGAGAACCAAAGAGAACAAGCTATTATAGCACAACTTAAAGGAAATCTTATTTATCGAAAGTAAGATTCATAATTAAACCAAATTATTCTATAAGTTTAACTGACCAAAACATAGAAAAAGCATTAGTATTATATTGGATGCTAAGTGGAATAAACATGACCAATGGATCAAAAGTTATGACAGTACAATGTAAGAATGCTTATATTTTAACAGACCAACATCAAGTCTATACCAAAAATAAATTGAGACCAATTACTATAGATACCCCTTTTACAGATCTTATATTACCTATAGAAAAAAGATTAAAATTATATTCGAAACCAAACTATGAAGATTTAGAAATAGTGAAGAAACGGTTAAGTATTTCTCGAACCAAACGATATGTAGTATATGTATATATATATATATATATATATACATAGGGACAAGATCACATGAGAATGCTCTTCACATGAGAAATGAGAATGAATCTCAACCACACGATTAGATAGAGTTACAACACTTGTTCATTAGAGTTATACCTTCGAAAAAAATTTGAGCCCAAATTTTTTTTTTTTTTTTGATTTTTTTTTTCTAATATTCTTTTTTTGGAGTTACATCACTTTTTCATTAGAGTTACATCACTTGCTCATTAGAGTTATAGCTCGTAAAATCCATTCTCATTTCTTATGTAAGTATGCATTCTCATGTTAACTCACTTCTATATACATATACATATACATATACATATACATACACATATACATACACATATACATATGCGTATACATATACGTATACATATACATATACATATACACATACATATACATATACATGTATATATTTATACATATACATATACTAATATATACATATTCATATACATGTATATATATATATATATATATATATATATATATATATATATATATATATATATATATATATATATATATACATACATATACTAATATATACATATTCATATACATATACATATACATATATAAGGTTACTAATTACCATTATTATTGATACTCCACTTTAGTGGTGGTTATTGATTGGGTTTGGTCAGCCTGGGTTTGGTCAGCCTGTAAGCCGTTTTGGTCAGTCGTGATTAGGTGGTCCCCGCGTGGTGGTCCCTCAGGTGGTCCCCTTGGTCCCTCTGTTTGTAACTACTGTTGTAATGTTTATCGGTAAAAATGGTGAAAAGTAAGTTTAGTAGTTTTGTTTCACAGGTCTGTGGTGAAGGTAAGAATCTAGTTCAAAAGAAACAGATTGCTCAAAAGGATGATCCATATGTTTGGGAAATGCCAATTCTTTCCAAAACTGATATTTATGACAAACAGTATAGTTGGGAATTCAATTTCGGTAAAGGAATCAATATAGAAGAATTTACTACTAGTGTCAATCAGCGTCAAATGTCTATCCAACTTCTTGATAATGAGTCTGTCAAAAAACATATAGATCAAGGTTTTAGATATATCCATTTTGGTTGTGTCCAAATAGCTGTCAAACCTATGGTCAGATTAGGTCGCGACTGTCCAATATGCTTGCTTCAAGAGTAAATCTCTTATTCATTTCAAAGATTCTTTATTAGCTTTGGCAAACAATAATATTTGTCAAGGTCCAATTTACTTTAACTGTTTTCCAAATTTGAGTAAAGATCTTGAGGATCCTCATATCCTTGAATCTTTAACTCTAGATATCAATATTTCCAAGGATCTTGAAAAAGTAGGTGCACGAAACTTTTCCATTGTTTATCGTGTTTATTACAAACTCTTGAATACTCAAATGAATCCAAGGTGTAAAATACGTTTTGCCCCTGGTCAAACTATGATTTTCAAAGTTGAACATGGCAAAGCAACTACACATACTCCAGAAGCTCTTCCGTAGGATAAAGTTACTATTCCTGATGAATGGCGAGTACTTAAAACCCCACCAATTCCAAAATCTTTGAAGGAATCAAAGGTTGAACAAATAGTTGAAGAACCAAATGGCAGAGTTCTTATTCGATTTAATTCGAGTAGGGAATTTCCATCCTCTTCTTCCAACTATGACTTTCAAAGTGCAAGATCTTCTTGTTCTTTTGAAAGATCAAGTATTTTTCCAAATACGGATGATTTTCCATCTACTTCTCAAAACTATAAAGTTTTCGAAAAATCTCTAATTCCAGAAATAGTTGATGAAAATGATTTTCCATCACCAACTAAGTCTGAAATGAAACCTCCAAATTTCTCTAGTTTGAACGTTCTTACAAAAGGTGGATTTCAAATTAACAAACCAATGCTTTCAAAAGATTTTGAAGCTCCATTAAATTGTGAAAAACGACTTTGGTTTTTCTCCAATTTTGATAACCTACCACAAAATTTATTCGTGAGCAGTACTATGCAAAGTTGAATGAATTATCTGCAAATATTCCATTTTTTACATGGCTTCCAATTTACTTAAGTAATTTGAAAATTCCTTATCCATTTTCTGATTTATGTGTCAAGTCAAACATTGTTCAAAAGTGGACTCTTAAGAATGGTGAACTAGTTTCATTCATTCATCCTCCATTAACAGGTTTACGAGTTCCTTCGTTAGAAGGTGGGATTTGTGAAGCTGATCCATATAAAGTAGGAAGAGATGCTGATAAAAAGTCAGGTTCTACTTTAGGAGACATCAAAAAGGTTTATGAACAAAACAATTTTTCCAATACAATTTTACATACGATTTCCAAACAAGTTGATCAAATGTCTACTCAAATTGATTCTTTATCTTCAAAAAATTCCGATTTTGATTCTCAATCTTCAAAAGAATTTGATGATTTATCAAAAAAGTTAAATGGAATTTCTCTTAATGAAAGTCGTTTTCCAAATGAAATTACCAGACCTCTTATTCATGTTCCAAATAATTTTTCAGTTTCAAAAGGTCTTGCAAATAGCCATAAAGCACTTTTAAAAAGAATTGCTAAAAAATTAGACAAAAACATCACGTGCCTAGAAAAGGATAAGAAGGCAAGAGAAATTGCTGAAAACTTTTCTTCCGGTGATGAGTCTCCATCTCAAATTAATAGAATATATCGCAAAAACTGGAACAATAATCCAATGCGAAAATATTATTCCAAACCTACCCCTCCAGATCTTCAATTTGAAGAACGAGGAACTTATGGTCCTCAAAATGTTTATTCTGGTGACCAACCATATGATTGGAATATAGATGGTAGATCAAAAGCTGAAATTGCCAAAGTTTTACACGAAATGTGCATTGCTGCTAATGCATATGCTTCCAATGATTTTACAAATGATCAAATTACTGAAACTATTGTAAATGGATTTTCCGGACAATTAAAAAACTAGTGGGATCATATTTTCACATCAGAACAACAAAAAAATATTATCATGAGAAAGAGAAAAAAGAAAAAGATGGATTTACTCTTTTACTTCAAACCATTTGTCTTCATTTCCTTGGTTCCAAAAGCGATTCTATAAAATCTAACACTTTAGTTTTATCAAATCTTCGATGTCCAACTTTAAATGATTATCGTTGGTATAAAGATACGTTTTTATCCAACGTTCTTACCAGATCCGATTCTCAATAGTCGTTCTGGAAAGAAAAATTTATTTCAGGACTTCCAACCTTATTTGCTCAAAGAGTTTTCCAAAAATTAAGAGACACTGTAAACAGTGAAACAATCCAGTTTGATCAGTTCACATATGGACAATTGTTCTCCTTTGTCAAAAAAGAAGGATTATCTCTTTGCAATGAGCTAAAGATCCAATCTAAGTATGAAAATGAAAAGACTCAACAAAGGCAAGAACTTGGATCTTTCTATGAAGCCTTTGGCTTTGAGAAAATCCAAGCCCCTTCAACTGTTAGAAAACAGAGGCTCAAGCAAGCTCAAAAATTTCGTCAACGGCCAGTTCCTTCTTCTGAAAAGTTTTATCAAAAGAAAAAGAAAACATTTCCAAAAGAATTTCCAAAAAAGGATTTTCAAATGATTATTTGTTATAAATGTGGCAAGCCTGGTCACAAAGCAAATAATTGCAATTTCAAAAATACTCCCTCCGTCCCAAAATACTCTTGACACTTATCAAGGCACGTAGTTTTAGATGATAAGTTGTTGTTTGGTTATCATTTGGTATTTTATTGAAAAATAGATGTGATAGGATAAAGTAGTTAGTAAAAGTAGTATTATTTTATTTTAAGGAGAGAGAATGTGGGCCATATAGAGTTGGTATGTAATAGGAGTGATATTATTTTATTTGGAGGAGAGAGAGTGTAGGCCAATGTTTGAAAGGTAGAAGGATTCAAATAATAGTGGTTCATATATCCAAAAATAGAAGTGTAAAGAGTATTCTGGGACAGATGAAAAAGGAAAGTGTAAAGAGTATTCTGGGACGGAGGGAGTAAGATTAATGAGATTTTTTAGGATAATCCAAATTTAAGAGATAAACTCTTAAATGTTTTCCAATTAAATCAGAGTGAGCCAGAAAAGTCTGATCATTCAGATTCTGATCACATTATTTATCAATTAGATTATGATCAGGATTCTGATGATTTTAATTCTGATCATTCTCTCCAATTTTGTTCAAAAGGACTTTGTGTTATTTCTAAAAAAGAAAAAGAGAAAGAATTACTTCTTGACAGTATTGAAAAAATTCCAGATAGCAATCTTCAAAAGTAGTATCTTGAACAATTAAGAGAAATTATTTTTGCAATCTTCTCCACTTGAAGAGAAGAAAAAACAAGTTTCTTTTAGTCTTCAAAAATACTTGATGATTCTCCATATCATCAAACATTTATTTCTCCAGTCAATACTCATGATCTTCAAAGTGAGGTGTTTCAAATAAAGTCTCATATTAAAGATCTTGAACAAAATATTTTACATCTCCAAACAAAAGATTTAGAACTTGAGGCAAAATTTTCTCGTCTTCAAGATTCTAAATTTGAGGTAGGAGAGACTTCCGAACGTTCTCCTATACCAACTGATTCTATCCAAACTTCTGATACTCTCATTGATACCGAAAAATTTCTTCAAATTATTCATCGATTCAATTATCAAAAATGGTTTTGTCTAATTAAATTAGTTATTGATCATGACTTCCAAATTATTGATGTTGCATTAGGAGTATTTGATAGTGGTGCCCATCTTAATTGCGTTAAGGAAAGATTAATTCCTCCTAGGTATTATGAAAATGCCACTGAACACTTGACTATTGCTAATGGTAAAAAACTTCAAATTAGATATAAACTTTCTAAAGCTTCTATTTTTAATAATGATTATTATTTTCAAGCTCCATCTACTCTTGTTAAGAATATAAATTATAATATTATTCTTGGCACTCCATTTTTAACTCATATGTATCCATTTTCGGTAAACGAAGTAGGTATTCATGCTTTTATTGATGAAAAACTAATTTCTTTCAAATTTTCTGCAAAATTACAACATAGTGATGTCCATCATCTTCAAACTAATTCTATTTACAAACAGATCAATATGATTTCTACACGTATGGACATGATGAAAGGCTCATGTTCCAAGGCTCCTGGTTCCAGATATCAGAAAGGTATAATAATCCATCCTACAGGAGGAATTCCTGTTTCCACAAACCAATTTCCCAATTTATTTTATCTGACTTTCCTCAAATGTCTTACGCTCAAACAATATCACACACAACTCCTCAAAAAATTCTTCCAAATACCACTGATATTTCTTATCACCAAAAAACCCAATTTAGTACTTTGTTTTTAACCAACTTTACCTCCAACAGATTTTCTTTCCATGAGGAATCTAACCACAAAATATCTGATTATGTCAAAAAAATAATTCCAGATGGTTTTAATTGGTTTCCTTTTGAAATCACCAAACCAATCCAATATTATCGAAATATCTTTCGTGACACAAATTCTTGTCATATTAAATATACTATTAATACCTCCACAAATTTTTCCAAATGTTTGATTTTCCATGTTATTTCCAGTACAGAATGGAAGGCTTCCTACTCTCCCCTCTCAAACTCCAAGACATTTTATTCCAACCTTATTAATCCAAAACTTCCACAAACTTACAATTTTTACGATTACATGCAAGCATGGTATTGTACCTTTTTACTCCAAAGTTATGATCATTCATGGTTCTTCAGTTTCCATCCTGACTGTCTCTAGAAAAATAAAACATTTCTAGTTTGGTTCATAGACTGGTGGGAACGTTATGGAGCAATTCTCTCCAGAAGAACTTCAAACGCCTTTGCAACTCTATTGCTCCAAAACCAAGACTCCAGAAGGATTTGAATTTTCTATTATTATTTATTTCTGCCAGATATTCCGAATATCCTAGATTATGTGTTGGAATTATTCTCTTTATCGGATGATTGATTCCAGACCTTATTTCCTAATTCGAGAATACCGAGTAAAATGGTGGAAAAATCTCACCATTTATCCAAATATGCAGGATTGTGCTTCTCAATATCTCCAGCATGGTTTATCTGCCCTCCATGATTATAATGAATGGACCAAGCAGAGTTTTCAACAATACAAACAACTTCAAACAACCTCTCCGCAAAAAACAATACAATCCCCATCTTCATCCACAAAATCCAAAGCCAAAAAGAAAGCTCCAATAGACCGGACTGAACTTTTTGATCAGTTCCTATAGTTTCTTAGCCAAAACACAAAAAATTCTTCATCCAAGAGTCCCAGTTCCTCTGAGGCCTCTAGCCAAGATGTATATGGTGGCCCATGTACTTAAGATCCATTTGATTTTTGAAAATAAGAAAGATCCTGCTAAGTGTAATCATTTTACACTTAGGCAAAAGTTAGGGACGTTATTCCAGATTACAGGTGTCCAAAGTTAGTTCCAGCTGTCCAGCACTCAAGATAAGCAAAGATAAGGATTACAACACGAAATTTTCAACAACTTCCAGAAAGTGAATAGTGAACAGTGAAAAGCAACCGATGAACAGTACCATGAATAGTACTTTCGTCTAAATTTCTCAAAATTTTGTCAAAAGTTACGACGCACTTCAAAAGCAACGGAAGAAGTTTATCCAGCTGTCCAATATCTGTAATAGCAAATAGTATTGTAATAATATAGATTACTCCATTAATTGTACTGATTTGTGTGTATCCCTTCCTCTGGGTCTATAAATAGACTCACTTATTTCCATTGTAAGGCAGAGTCAGTTTTAGAGCTAAAAAAGCAAGTATAAGAGAGAGAGAGAAAGAGTGAAAAATTCAAAAATTTAATATTTCCAAGTTATCAATACAAGTTAAAGTTTCAGTCATCCTTTCCTCTCTTTTACTTCTGTACGTTCTGCTGCTCTCACTCCAACGTTTATTTCCATATTAGTTTTAGTTTTAAATTAGCATTTTCCATTTAAATTGGTTCAGTTTTTAGAGCTAATCCGCTTTATATATATATACACACACACACACACACACACACATACACACACACACACACACACACACACACACACACATATATACATATATATACATATACATACATATACATATATATACATATACACATATACATGGATATATATACACATATACATGGATATATATATATATATATATATATATATATATATATATATATATACATACATAGGGCAGGATCACATGAGAATGCTCCTTACATGAGAAATGAGAATGAATCTCAACCACACGATTGGATTAGAGTTATACCCCCGAAAAAATTTCGAGCCCAAAAATTTTTATTTTTTCGAAATATTTTTTTGGAGTTACATCATTTTTTCATTAGAGTTACATCACTTGTTCATTAGAGTTATAGCGTGTAAAATCCATTCTCATTTCTCATGTAAGTATGCATTCTCATATGAACCCACTTCTATATACATATATATATATATATATACATACATATATATATATATATATACATACATATATATATATATATACATACATATATATATATATATATATATATAAGATTCGAAAAGCCCAACAATTCGAACATGAGATTAGATTCGGAAAGACGTGGTGGATTTAGGAGTGGTCATGGTGAAGCACGTAGGCAAATAAAAAACAAATACAAAAATGGAGCATCTTCTCAAAGCTAGCAAACTGAGACATAAGGCGTGGAGTGTCCACTCCTAGTTAGGGATGTCAACGGGTGGGATCTGGATCGGATCCTCTAGGATTCAGATCCAAATTTCTTTTTTAGACATGGATCCAAATCCGACCCGGATCCGTAGGGTAATAAAATTGAGGATCCAGATCCAACGGATCCTACGGATTCTAACCTAGCTATTTTCTTCAAACGACCCTAATTTTCACAATAATTAAAGATTTTAAAGAACAAAACAACACCGTTTAGCATCTTCATTTGTCGATGTTGATGTAAACAAGCATTCAACCTTAATATAACAAATCCAAGCATAAATTACATTAAGAGTTCAACATTAAGTTTAGCCCTTTTAATTGTATATTTAAAAATAACTTTTAAAAAACGAGTAAACAGATGCTGGTCCGGGTGATAATTTAGGACCCGGTCCAGACCCGTTTTTGTAAAACTAGGATCCAGATCCTACCCGGATCCGTCGAGTCTAAAATTTGAGGATCCAAATCCGCTAAAAAGGGATCTGGATCCACGGATCCGGGTAGGGTCCATTACCCACTAACATCCTTACTCTTATTAATGAGGAGTTTTTGCTCCTTGCCTCTTTCGATGTCGTTTTGGTAGTTTGTGGTTAATTTATTGCCTCTGTGGTAAGGAATTCCCTTTTTTTTTATTATGTTTTTTTAGGATTTTAGTATATTATTTCCTATCATATTGCTATTAGTTTAGGAATAATCTAATTATTTTCCTAATCACTCATATATTCTATATCTTAGCTGTTAAAGTTGTCTCTTAGTTCAACTCTGGTTAGTATTTCATCCTATATATAAAAGGAGGGTTTGGGACTCTTAGAAAGACTTGTTAGTTTTTTCTTAAGATGTAAGTTTTGTAATTATCACGAGGGTGTTGGCCAGGTTGTTTATATTGGTGTTTAGTGTTGTACTCGTTTGGCAAAAATGTATATTTTAGTATTTTGTTCTAATAGTTGTCTCAAGTTTTCAAGCTTGAGATACTTTTTATTTGTGTGTCAAGTTTGTGTCGATGGTTATAGTTGAGGCTAAATTTTGTGTCATTAAGTGTAAGGTTTCCATGTTTTTACTAGGGTGTTCTCGTATTACTTCAAAATAGTACTGGCTCGTGCCTATTGATCATGGGCATAAATACATGTGTATGGTTTTATGATGGTTAATATGCAAAATACAGTTTTCTATGACCCATATTAGAGCATGATTAGATGATTTATGATCAAATAATTTGTTTAAAACATGAAGTGATGGAAGGAGAAACTGAAGATTATCTATAGATATCTTTGGCGAGCAAACCTTGTCCTAAAAATGAGAAAAGTAAATAACATTCCAACCTCATTTTATTTTAGAGTGTGTTTACATTATGAGCACAAAAGGTTTCAAATTAAAACATATTACATAAAAATAACAATGACAAACCATTGGTACTCTTAGATGATTACTAATCTTAAAAATGGTGTCTAAATGCTAGATTCAAGAGGGTAACAGCATATCCTGCCATAGATCATTGATGAATAGACTAATTGCCAATCGTATTTGGTAGGCCACTAGGCCTCCAAGGCTTCCATATCATTGGTGTGAATTGAACATCAAGGCGGTGTCCTCGTGTGCATGGTTTTAGCGTACAGGATCGCGCAACAGCACACATGCAGGACATTCTGATGATTATCCCAACTTCAATTTAAGACAAGCAAGTCATGCCAGCCCTCAATATGACTTCTCAATGCGTTCGACCTAACTACTTGCCCTTGGATATGTCTCCACCACTTATTGGAGATTTGGAGGAGATAAATTTGGACTCTAATGGAGGGTAAAGTGAACTCTTTTCAAATCCAAGATAAATTGTAGTATCAAGTTGATATTTTTAGTACTGCAAGGAATATCATATAAATAATTTCTAGTATCAATTAATTTATTACTACCAAAAAAAATTATTGGTATCACTAAAATATTAGTATCATAAGAGCATATTGTACTACTAGCCTCCAAGGTATCTATTAAACTAAATCTAGTATCAACAAAACAGTTCGTAATACTAATTCAAGATATAATAAAATCAGTCGTATTAGAGTAATAGAGTAAAAAAAAGCTAATATAATGAGAATAGAGCTATGAGTTTGGTTAATAAACTACCGGTTGAACTGAACTAAAGTCACCTGTAATTGAGATCAACTGAAAAAAGTTGAACTGCAACTATAAACCGCAAATGGAAGACTTAAAACCAAACGCAATTCAACCGAAAATGAATTGAAACTTAAATTAACTGCAAAAAAACTGATAATTTGATCGATAAACTAAATTAAACAAATTTGTAGTCGAACTAATTTAAATTGAAATTGAACTAAACTGAGCTAATTTGAATTGAAACTGATTTAAATTGAATCTAATTTGAATTGAAACTGACATGAACTAAAACTAAACTGTAACAAAACCTAATTTGCTTATTGTGCGGATTCGATAGTACTCGAATTCACATGTCAATTATTTCACTTTAATTTTTTTTATTAGACTTGGTATTATACTATATAACTTAAAATATGTAAATCTCTATTATATAAGGGAAGGGGGGAGCAAATGGTGTCCACATGATATGACCCCCTACCTTTACTCACACAATACATCATGTAATTAATAATAAAGAATAAATTTAAAAGAAAAAGATCAACGATATTCAATAAGTCAAATAATTATCTATTTGACATAATTATATTGTCAATCAATACAAGTTTCAAAAAACATTCCATTTAACATTGATTCCAAATCTTTGAATAATGAGGAAAATTGTTATATGAAGGGAAAAAAAACCTTGGCTACAATTCAAAAATATTACTCCATACAATACAAACACCATTATTTTACTTAAAATCTGAAATACAATCAAATCAAATTCTTACATAACATACAGTCATAATTCGCCATCCCTATAACAAGTTCGTTCAACTTTGTGCAAATCGTGTATCTAACAACTATCAAACAATTTCAAGTCGAAATACAGTCAAAAATAAATTGGCAATTTATTAAGTCATACATATTGCGTTTAATCCCTCAAAACATTGTCATGTACGAAATCATTGTTTTTTTTTTTTTTTCAATTACAACCTAAAGATCATGAAAAGTATGTGTTGATGACGAACACGTTTCTTTTTTTTTTTTTTTTTTTTTTACAAGAAGAAAAAATATTGCATTCCTAAGAGATAGCCAAATGGCACTTACAATCATAAATTCAAACAGAAGTATATAACACCTTAAAACTAGATACATAGCATATTCGATTAAAAATAGCCTTAATAAAAAACTTCATCCGAAGCAATACAATATGTGAGTTCGCTCTGATTCGGCTTAACTTCTGTTGATGCATAGTCGTTTGGGTGACAATAATTACGTGGACTTCTAGATTCTTACGCAGAATAGAGATTGTTAGATCTTCCTTCTTCATCAGACCAAAAAAAAAAAGAAATTGAACACATTTGTATAAATACCATCTTAAGGATGGGACATACTTATTGGAAGCAATTACAGGAGTTTTTGGGGCTTATCACCGGTAAGAACACCAGCGGAATCCCCTATAAAGATTCACAATTGAGGCCAAGAAGAAAAGAAATGAAAGAGAAAGAGAAAGAAAGGTAAAGAATGAAGAAAAGGCCTTCAAAAGAACAAAAAAACCTAGCGATGGAGGCTAGGAAAAACACCATCCCAAGGAGAAACCCTAGAAGGAACGGAAAAACCCATCCCAAGGAGAAAACCTACCCGCCCAAGTAGATTGATCATGAACAAGTTGACATATGTATCATGTGCATAACTCTTTAATATAAAAGAAAAGGGTGATATGATATAATGCAATCCTATAAAAAATTATTAAGTAACCTTTAGATTTAAAAACTAAAGTACAAAACTTTAAATTCACGTACGCATCGCGTGCATAAATTGCTAGTGTTTTGTAAAAGTGAGAGGTAACATGATATTTTCGCTTTCTAGTACTTCCAGAACGGTTAATTATAACACCTCTATTACCAATTAATAATTTATAGTACCAAATAACTCTGTCCAGTATCAAACTTCCAAACTTCCAAACTCCCTAGTTAGTAATCAGTTGGTAGTTCCATTTACAAACTATTAGAATCCAACTGAAACATCTCGTTAGATGATGAACCCCACCTGTTGTACCACACCATCCATGCTTCACATGCTTATCCCGATGGGTGATTGCCTATATCAAACTTATCCACTCCTTTAATTTGTATCTCCTTTTCCCCTTTAAGTTACGACGACTTAAATGTTTGCTAATATACTTGCTAAGTTACGACGACTATTTGCTAGTATCTTCAATTTTATTTTTGAAAAAAAATTATAAACTGCTTATATCTCGGTCTTTTTTTACTTGCTAAATTATTTATATATATGGATTATGAATGTCTCTTTTTACTTGCTATGTTTTTCTATTTGACAATCATGACCAACATTAAATTACCCATACTCCCCTTCGTCCCCCACCCCCCGTACCTATTAATACCCCCTTCAATCTTGTAACCCTAAGTTATGACCATACCCTTAACACGCCTTTTTCTCCTCTCCTAAGTTTCCCCCACAATGATGTAGTAAGCACTGACAGATAGATGATCAGAGTGATATTTCATTAATATACATTGAGATAAATCCAGTATCATTTTATATAATATTTTTTTATATACTTCCTCTACTTCATATTACTTGTAACATAATATCTCCAGGCACGTTTGTCAATACATAAATTTAATTATTAATATCTCTGATTCCTAATAAGTAAAAATTATAAAATTTGCTATTTTGAAACTATATGTCAAGGTAAATCTAACAAGATCTCAAATGACTATTTCCCTTATGTAGGATTCACAAAATACGATCAAAGGGAGCGTGTGAATAGTGTAAAAGTCAAAACGTTTCAAGTATTTTGAAACGAAGGAAGTATTAGTTAAGAAAAAAGATCAAAGTAGAGTATGCGAATATTACAAAAGTCACTTGTTGAGAGGAAAAGGCACATGTATGATGTAACTATGTAAGTCCCATATTGAAAAGGAGGAGGATGACTAGCAAAATATGTCTATTCTTCAGAGATTGTCTATGTGGTGCAGGCCCATTATAGATATCTACGGGTATATCTGAGCGGTAGAAGATCATGGTCAATTATATACTTCCTCCGTTCCATTTTAAATGAAACGTAGGGCCTTGGCACGGGGATTTAGAATAGGAGAGAGATAGAGAGAAAAAAAAGAAGGGACCCATGTGATGAGGAGAGAGATAGAGAGAAGTGAATACCAAACAAGGTAACGTTTCACTTATTTTGAAAGGCCTAAAATAGTAAGTGTTTCATTTAAAATGGAACGGAGGAAGTATATTAGTTCCAAAAAGGAAGAGCCCGTTATTTTGAAGAAATTCAATAGAAAATCTGTTTAGAGCATGAACTAAAGAAAGCTCAAAGAGGTTGTGTGTTGCAACCTTTACAGAAGAAAACTGACATGTGAGTCTCACATTGAAAAAAGAGGACATACGAGTCTACTGGGTTACTTTACCTATTACGAATTGTTTTAAGGATGTAATTAACCATACATAAATTATATGTTCGTGTATGGTTAGACTCTTCTCTAGTGAAGGCTTGTACGTGCTGGCTCACAAGGTTTCGAAGGAACTGTATATTGTAATTCAAATTAAAAAGTGCTAACACATAAGTGATCTAATGGGTTATTTCACTTACTGATTGTTTTTAGATGTGACCTTGTTCAATTATACTTGTATGTGCAGGCCGATAAGGTTTCAAAGGAACTATATAATATAACCCAAATTAACTATTTTGGTTCAGAATAAGTATAACTTTAACTTTTTCATTGTTTTCTCTCTTTCTTTTGATCTTTTGAAGTACATACATCATTTTCAGAGCATAAACCAGTAGAAATGGACTGGCATTTGAAAATTTAGGTGGCAGTACAATAATTATGTCAAAAACAACTCTAATAATGGCCCATTTAGTAAAACATTGTTAGATTCTTAAGGGTCTATACTGTTCAACTACTAGAACTAGTCTAATGCATTTATATGTGTTGGAACATTTATAGTTAAATGTGTCCGTTGGTGATGTGTGATAATATTACGTTTAGGAGTTACCTTCTGCCTCGAACTTTTTGTTCTGCAGAAACTGGTGCGCCCCGCACCATATTGATCAGACGCATATTTTCGCGAATTGGTGTATGTCTCTTCGCGTGAAAAGATGCATTGTTTCATTCTTTTCTTCTGTAAATCTTCTTATGGTATACATAGGAGGATATCACATATGGAATGGGGTTAGAAACATTCATGTACTTGATTAGGAGAATTATTTCTAGATTTCTCTCCTTGTTCATAGTAAAACACATCCTTCAAAACACATTGTAGTGAATAGAGATTGTCAGCAACCGATCTATATTATTTTCTTTTTCGTACCTCACAAGGGTTTACCATGAACTCGTTGATCACAGTGGGTCGGTAAAATTCTTATAGGAAAGCGTATCACTATGTGATTGGAAGATCCATCGGGCTTCCCACAATATCCACACACATATATTACAATATGGTCATGTGTTCATCACGTTTAATGAGTCATGAGTGAGAGGAAATATTGACCCATTGAAGGATGTCAATCATGTCATACATCGAATTCGTGCTATTGTTATGGCTAAAGTCTAAAAACATGATAGAGGTTGAATGACTAGATAATACTTACGGCATAAATACATAAAATTAAGGTCAAGTTTTATCTTTTCTATGGCACATTTTAATTTGCAATTAACTTGTTTTGTGGCTAACATATTAGTACTTCACAAAGTCATAGGTCGCGCCGACACAAGCTTGCTACAGAGTTGGCCCGGCATGAGAGGTCCTATTATGGGATGTGAGCCGCTCATGGACATCATTTTCAAATTTTGACCCAAGCCTGGCATGAGCACAAAGGGCTGGCTGGCTTGCCTTCCGCTTTCTCAATTTGATTCAATCAAAGATGAAAAAAATGAGGTAGTTGAGTAGGGTGGGCTACCCTTTTCAAAATTTGGCCCGACCCCAGCCCGACACAATTTTCACCCGACTCGACCAAATGTGGTCCATTGGCCCAACACATGGGCCAACACTATCCAATTCATGCATAACTCTAATCTTTCATATCTTTTCTAATATTTATGCTAAATTCCCTTATTTATTTTAAAACATTAATTTTCTTCATACAAACTGAGATTATATTTTTGGTTGTCTAGAAAGGGCATTAAGACTAATCAAAAAAGCCCCTAAAAAAAAAAAGACTAATCATAAAAGGGAACAAATATTGGAAACATATATTTGTAATATATAATCGACTCAAGGTATTATTGTGATCGTAGAGCCCGCACCTCAGCATATATAGTTGGTGTTGTCTCTCAACTTGAGGCATGACGCCTGAATTTGGGACTTGTTAAAGACCTAAATAAAGCTGACAATGTTCGTCTATACCTAAATAAAAATCAACTAAAGATTACACATTTACAGTTTAAAAAAAAAAAAAAAAAATTACATGCACTAAGACTCTGTTCTTTTGGACTGAATTAATGGAAATTCAGTTCAGTTCAGTTCTGTTCAAACAAATTCAATTCTGTTCAGTTTAGTTCAGGTTTATTCACTTCAGTTCAGTTCAGTTCAGTTAATTTCCTCTCACAGTTTTCATTCACTTTAGTTCAGTTCAGTTTAGACAAATTAAGTTCAGTTCAGTTCAGTTCAGACAAATTCAGTCCAAAAGAACAGAGCCTAACTAAACTACTTTCTCCGGTAGATTATTTTCATGGAAGGCTCACATTTTGTGGCTTTTTTTTTTTTATTTTTTAAACCCGCACTTTTCTTTTTTAAGTTGTTGTAAAATGATAATTAACATATGTAAATGGCTCTCTCTCTCTCTCTCTCTCTCTCGCTCTCACACACACACATCTCTATATTATATAAGGGAAAGGGGGAGGAAGATGGTATCCCCATCTGAAAATAGTAAATTACCCTTAATGATCTAATTAATGGAATGAAAAAAATTACAAAAAAAAAACAATTTGAACCCTTTCTCATTTCAAGTTATCATTCTAAACCAGTTAAAAATGGTATATGCATCAAATACTTCAATCAAAAAATTAAATGGACAAAATATCTTAACCTTAAAAAAAAAAAAGAGAAGATAGTATATATGACATCTACCTGAAAAGTCTGAAACACTCACTACCTTTGATACTCTTTAATTCAGTCAAACCAACTCATTATTTCTGTTCTGCTCAAAATTCATTCACAAAATATTAATATTAGAAATAACACACAACCTTTGTTAATTTATTACATTAGCGAATTAATATATCTAAATTCATTTATTTATTAATCATTCATATTTTAAATTTAATCATAAATATAGTATATATGTAGTATATAATAAAATAACAAGTATTGAAATTAATGCACATATCGCGTCATATGAGGCTAGTATAGTTATATCCTAAGGGTTAAGATCATATAAGGCCTATGTCGTCCACGTCGCAGGAATTTTCTTATACAGACATTTTCCTATGATTTTATAATCAAAAAATGGAGGAATTATCTAATCAATATTTTCCACAAGTTCGAATCTTTTTGTGATATTTTTTTCCAATCCGGTTGAATGCAAATTTACACCAAATATCCAGCTAAAAGATCTATAATATTTGTTTAATGACAAACAAATGAGTAATCTAGGATTAAAATAATATCTTTAAGTGGTAACATCTAATTAATTACCTTTTATATGAAGAGGTAAAAGCTCTAAAGTGACTCACATAAATTCAAAAAAGATTTCATCCCCTTTCCTATTTTTGGTAGATTGGGGGAGGAAGGAAGTTTATACCAAACTCTCTATCGTGACAGACTCGATGGAATTCTAGAGCTGATCAACTTCAGCCCGGCCCGGCCCGGTTTTTGGGCGGGCTTGGGCAGTTTTTTTTGGCCATTAGTCTACTTTTTTGGCCCGGCCCGTTTTGGCCCGAAAGCCCGCTCGGCCCGGCCCGAAATAATGGGATTTGGGCATAATTTTTTGGCCCGGATTTAGGCCCGGCCCGATCATTGGGCAAAATTTTTTGGCTCGGCCCGACCCGGCCCATGATCACCTCTAGAATTCATTATACTTAGGCTATATGAAAACACTTTAGTATCAACTTAACCAGAACATGTGCAGGTGGTTAAAGAGCAATCATTAAACAAAATCCATGTAAGGAAGAACGTGCAAGGTTACTGTTATTCAGCGCCAGGAGACGGTTGAGATTTGAATCAAAGATGATTCAAATGTTTTCCCTCCAAGCGAGCACGGAAGTTACACACCACATTTCTCTATAAATAGAAGAACGATCATCAAGCAACAGACAACAAAAAACACACAACAACTTGCATTTACTCTTTTCTTAGCATAGCCTAGCCTTAGCTTAGCCAACCCCCTTCTGTTATAATTTAGTTCCTTAGACGTAGAACATGTTCTGGCAACGGGTTCTGTAATTCTCTGATTGAAGCAAGGAACCATAGAGGTAACAGCCTTCGTGTCTTTCCTTTAGTTGTCCAGTCTGGCTTATCCCCCTATGTGTTGTAAAATTCTTTCTTAATGTTCTTTCTTAAAGTTTGTGGCATGTATGTGAATGTTGTACTTTAATTAATAGATTAATTATTGCTTGCTCTATTTATTACATTTCTCCTGAATTTATTAGGCGTTGTAGTTTAATGCTAAATTAAATTGCAACAAAGTACGTTAGCAAGGTTTTATCTAATTAAAACCGGTAACCCCCAGGGGCTAAGTCTCCCAAGACATTCAGTATCAAACTATTGGGTGTGCAATGACTTGTTTGCAAAGTCAACCAACTGATTTTGCACCAACAAGTTTTTTGGCGACCACAGCGGGAGAAGAAGATTCATAATCAAATTGTGAACTTTCTTCTTCGTACTTTCGAAAAACTAACTGTAAAAAACGGTTGTTTTTACGAAAATGCCGGATACACGTTCTAAAAAGAATAAGGAAGTTGCTCAGGAGGAATCAAGTTTCCAAAACATGGAAATGAGTTCTTCAACCCCTCCAGAAACTAGGGTGCATGGTAACAATGGTGAACTAATTCACCATGGTCATGAAGAGTCAAATGGAGAGACCCAACAAAGGGTAGGCTCATCTCCAGGTAATATTGGTCATGGACTTATACAACAAATGTATGGAAAGTTCACATAAATAGTAAAGAATTTACTGTTAGAAGCCAGTGAGAGTCAGAGACAACAATTTGACTTCAACTACATGACTCTAGCCCATGAGTCTGCCAGGGTCTTCACAGACATCCTCCAAAGGATAAGTGAAGAGAATAGTGAAATTAACTTCGGGCAGATTGATAGGATACTTGTAGATATCAATGATACTATGAGTGCAACTTTCACGGCAATGTCAACATCTCTTGCCACTGAAGTAGTTACTCGTCTAGAACCACTAGTCGAAAAACACTATCAGTTAAATGAGAAACTAGTTAAGGCCTTATAAGAGGCCCCATTGAATAGAGCAACGGGAAATTCTGGTACAGAGCCAAATGTTCCTACACTAGGGTATCCTCTGAGGGTACAATTCTCCCACCCTGAAACTAGAGATATACTTATTTCAGGCGATCCACAAACTTCCTCTCATGCACACCAAACAAGGGCAATACCCTTGAGCCATGGAGAAGGTAATCATGAAAACCTTAGGAGAAGTGATGAAATGGCAGCGGGTGTAGAGCCAGGCTGGCACCAGGTGTTAGGACATCATCAACCTTCGTTTTCCATGGGTGGTGGACAAGTTGGTGACAACACAGACCAATCTGGACCATCACGAGGAGGACAGAGGCAAGATACTTTTGTTACAAACAACAATAGTACACCGCATGCATATGCGCCTCTTAACCAACCAAATATGGCTGGGAATCCTTTTTTACCATATGTTTACATGCCTCATAACCAACCAACTATGGCTGGTACATATTCCGGGGTATAATCAACCCCAACCTCCATTTGCCCAAGCAACTGGTGTTTTTCAGCAGAGGATGTCCACAAATGGACATACATTCCCACCGCACATGGCGCAAGGTGTAGCCAATCCTGCTTTTATGCAACACCAGGAGATCCCTATGGGAGGTTATCAAAATCAACCTTTCAATCCTAACCCTAATCCTACATATGATCAAGCAGGAAACGTGGGGAATGGGAATATGGGATATCCAGGAACCATCAGGATCCATTAGCAGCACAAGTTGAGGCACTAGTCCAAAGACTAGTAGGGGATAATTCTAGGAAAAATCAAAGGCAAATAGGTCAAAAACCTTACCCTGAATAGATTGATAGAGCTAATCCATTTCCTAGAACGTTTAAGATACCTGACTTTACCTTGTTCTCAGGCAATGACAAAGCTTCTGCCGAAGAACATTTAGTTAGGTTCAATTGTCAGTGTAGGGAAGCCGCAGCTGACAATGATTTCTTAAAACTTAGAATTTTTTCCATGTCTCTTACTGAGACTGCCTTTTGATGGTACACTAATTTACCACCAAACTCCATTCACTCATGGCAAGACATGCAAGTGCAATTTACAAATCATTTTACACGCACTGAACCAGGAGTGACTTTAAGTGATCTGGCTAGAATCCAACAGAAGTTAGGAGAGTCTATAGAAGACTACTTATCTAGATTCAAAATGGCCAAGATCAGGTGTCATGTTAGCATTCCTGAAAGAGAATTTGTACAAATGGCTCAAGAGGGAATGTTAATTCAGTTTCGAAAAAGGTTTGATGGTCATGCCTTTGGCGATTTTGCTTAATTAGCAGAATTGACCATAAGGTATGAGAGGAACCTACAAACTGAAAGTGTAGCAAGACACCACAACTTCTTTGCTCAGAATGACGAGCCCTTCCACTTTGAAACTGCACAAGAAGTGGACGTGGCAGAAATCATTCATGGAGTACCTTATAAGTGTGCTCCTCTAGAGAAGAAAGAATTTCTGGCGCCAAAAGATATGAAATCTGAACAAAAGAGGAAATATACTTTTGATGCTAAGAAATCTAATGCTATTTTCGACTGGTTATTATCTAACAAAAAGATAAAACTGGTAGGAAGGCATAAAGTAAGAACTGCTGAGGAAGTTAAGGGTAAAAAATACTGTAAATGGCATGATGCTGTAACTCATGACACTTCTGAATGCATCGTTTTTAGAAATAAAATCCAGGATGAAATTGATATGAAAAATATCATGTTTCTTGATGATGAAGATGTTAATGCAACTGTAATGGACGAGCCATTTGAACTATTCTGTGGTATGGTAGAGACTAATAATGTTTTTATTGTTACCTTGTAGGCATCTCAAGCTACCGAAATAGGTAACCAACTCTTCAACAGATTACTTGACGTAGGAATCTTGGTTATGCCAAAGATAGCCAATGAAGAGGGATTGGAAGATATGGGCAGATGGCATATGAATGGGTCACATACAACAGACCAGTGCCAAGTTTTCAGAGGGTTCCTAACTAGGCAGTTAAGTTTCAAAAGACGAGTTGTCTCAGAAATGGAACATCATGCCATGGAGCTAGAAGCCTACAAGGCCAACTTAGCCAAAGCTAAGGCGCCTGTTATATCCAGCCCAGCTCCAAGCCTGGTGATGCCTGAGGAAAGAGCTAAAACCTAAAAAGAGGCTGCTAAAAAATTCTCATTCACTACAAGAAAATGCCAAAATAACGACTGCTTAACAGCGACGGTGTATAAAACGGTCGCTAATGTTAATTCAGCGACCGTTTAAAGCCGTCGGTAGCCACCGACTAATTATAAAGCAAACAACGACAGGTTAACCGTCAGTGAATATCAACGTCGGTTTAAAGCCGTCGCTGATATTGTTAAGGTAAATCTGAAATTTTCTTTACCTTAGGCGACGGTCTTTAACGGTCGGTGATTTCGAAGGGGGGTTAAAATGAAATTGCCTCTTTCAGTCGGGTTTATTTCATTGAGTTAAGAAAAACAACTTCACCTTCACTCGTCAGTTCTCCCTTTCTCTCTCATACAACCTCACCTTCACTCCTCCCTCATATGCCCTCACCGGCGGCGGCGCGCGCGGTCGTGAAATCTTGACTCGGAGTCGTGGACCTCCTGGTGGCTGATGTTGCTTTGTAATTGCTGACCTGCTGCAGGCCCAACGTTTTGACTCGAAACTCGGTGGACGACGGTGGACGGACAACCTCCAAGAGTCGTGACTCGTGACTAGGTATATCTTAATCTGCTCAAATTTGTTGATTTCTTGTTTTACTTTACAGATTAGGGTTTATCAATTTCATGAGAATTGGAAAATAAATTGCAATTTTACTTGTTAGGGTTGTTTATATATCAGATTATATAATTTAGAATTGTTAAAGATGTTAATTTTGTTGTTGTACTTTGATTTGGGGTGTTATTGGTGTTTGAAAATTGAAATGGCATTATATTTGAATTGGGCATTATCAATGTTAATGCTGATTTTGGTGATTATATTTTATGGTCTATGGCAAATTGTCATTTGGTACTCATCTAAGACAGTTTAAGGAATTATTACATTAGTAATTAGTTGCAGAGGTCCTTGCTGCAAAGAAATTAAAAGTGTTGTTGTGACTACTTTTCTAGGGCCATTATATCAAAATAGTGGTTTTTATGTAGAATTGTAAGTTGGCTAATAGATTTACAGTGGCTAAATGCCTAAATTTATTGTTGTTAATTTATTATTGTTATATGTATTGTTGTTAATTTAATATAATTTGTTACAATGGCACTCACCAAAATCTCATTTGGCTTTGGCAATGTAAGTCGCCAAACACCACGGCCTGACTGCCGTTCGCCTGTGCCGGACCCCTGCCGCCTCTAGGTACTCTTTAATTTTTAAATTCTTTAATTTTGGCTGTCAATCTTCTGGTTCATTGACTTTGGAGTTTGTTCTCATTTTTGTTTGTATTCGATAGTCAAGGATTGAAAAGCTTGAATGATTAATAGTAATTTAAGATGCTTTCCTCATCAGATATGATTTAATGCTCATAGTATCTATGATCTAGGATTATGTTTAAAGAGTAATGGCTCTCATGCGGTACTGAGTAATGGTATCTCTGCATCTCAGCATGTCTTTCGTTATTGGAATTGCCAATTGTTGGGGGCCTTGGGGCTATTTAATATTTATGGTCTTACTTCTTACAAAAATATTCTTAGTAAGCAGGAGTGCAGGACAATATAAAATATATATGCCTTTCATTATGCAGTGAGCAGTGCACCAATACATGTTGGTCAGGCTATCTTGTTATGTGATATCGACGGGATGACTTGTTGACAGTAGAAAAAGGATACTAACTTCAGGATAACATTAGAAGACATGTTAATGCTTGTATTCTTATATAAGGTTATGTCCCTTAACCAAAAATACAGGGGGTTGGGAAGGGGGAGTGCGGGGGTAGGGGGGAAGTGAAGGGGGGGTCCAGGGGTGGGGGCGGGGGCAGCACATGGGGTGGGGACCGGGGAGTGCGGGGGTGTGCGGGGGAGTTGGGAAGGGGGGGAGTGGAAGGCGAGGGTGCGGGGGTGCGGGGGTCGGTGAAGGGGGGAAGTGAGGGGGGGGGAGTGCGGGGGTGGGTGTGCGGGGGGTCACTCCTATTCTTTCTTAACTTACAAAAGGTGGAGTTTCCCATCTTCTTATAATCTTGTTTTGGTATACTATCTTCTTATAATCTTGTTTTCAAAATTAATTTTAATGTTACTTGTTTCTTCATTTATTGCTTGTAGTTTGTGGGTTATATTTATGTTGTTGAATTCTGCAAAAAGAATGTCAGAGATTTCATCTGTACTTTTTTTGAAGTTACACCTTTCATACTTTAATGTATTTATAATTTATTTCATTTTTTTTTGTTTAATCTTGCGCGTTTCTAATTTCTTTCATTTTAGGTAATCATGTCTAATCCTAAGGGGCGCGGAGGTCGAGATGGCTTAGGTGGAAGCCAAGGTCGTGGGAATTTGATTCCCATGGAGCTTTTTCAGTCACCAGAAGTAGAAGAAAGTCAGAACCGTATGTCAGAGACACAGGGAGATGATTCACAGGCATGTGCCTTTGGTAACCACGTACCGGAGACTCCGAACACTCATACGGAGGAAGGTGAAGGTTCGAACCGTGCACCAAAAAAGGTTTTAAGCCCTACTGGATTGTGGTAAGTTCGTAAGCTACTATATGCTTCATGATATTTGTATGAAATGATATTCACAATTCACGTGTTTGTTTGGTTTTCAATTCAGGTTTGATGATAACAAGGTTAGTGGGTCCATCACTGACATTTTCCAGGGTCATTTTTGACAACCTTGGTTCAATTACAGTGAGGTAGACAATGCAACAAAGACGCATTGGTGGAACATTTTCACAGTATGTATGAATCGAATTATGAAGAGAGAAATTGATTATATTACTTTATTAATAACTTGGTTTAATGTTTGATTAAAGGGTATTTACGAATGGGCTCCTGAGTTAGATGGCCTAGTGAGGAAGGATTACAAGAAAAAAGCTTCATCTCGTCTGAGAGACTTACGATACTGGGTGCTTAAGAAAGCCAAAGAAAGCCCAAAATGGTTGGGGGACACAATCCACGAAGACATGATGGAGAGAAGTGAAGAGCCCACATTTCGAGAAAAATCTGAAAAGGCGAAGAAGAACCGAAGAGGTGGCTCCCTGTCTAATCCAATTGAGCCGTCACACTTTCAGGGTTCTATTTCGGCGGCACAGCATGCTAGAAAGATGGTAAAAATATTTCATATCTACAACTTAGTTTAATTTACATGACATTTTCGATATGAGTAAAAAATAAAGCCTTTGTTCAACAATGTGTACAGGCAAAGAGTAGAGGGGGAGTACTCCCTACTGCTCCCGAGTTGTTCTTTAAGACTCATTTTAAGACTGTTCCTGGAAAAGGAGAAATTCCAGCAAACAAGAAAGCAAAGTAAATCTCGGTACATACTTCTAAACATATATTTATAAGTAGTTTTGATTGAAAATGCAACTTAAACATATATTTTAGGCCATTTTACTTGAAAATGAATGAATATGAGTAGTTTGATGTTAGTTAAAGTTATAAACACCTCAAACATCATATATATAGTTAGTTTAATGTATTTATAAGTTGTTTTGATTGAAAATACACAATATACGCAAGTTAGAACCAAATATAGGCCTTTTGAAGCCATTTTAGGCCATTTACTTAAAAATGAATGAATATGAGTAGTTTGACGTTATTTTAAGTCATAAACACCTCAAACATCATATATATATATATATATAGTTCAATGTACTTATATGTTGTTTTGATTGAAAATACACAATATAGGCAAGTTAGAACCAAATATAGGTCTTTTGAGGCCATTTTAGGCCATTTACTTGAAAATGAATGAATATGAGTAGTTCGATGTTAGTTTAAGTTATAAACACCTCAAACATCATATATATAGTTAGTTTAATGTATTTATAAGTTGTTTTTATTGAAAATACACAATATACGCAAGTTAGAACCAAATATAGGCCTTTTGAAGCCATTTTAGGCCATTTACTTGAAAATGAATGAATATGAGTAGTTTGATGTTAGTTTAAGTCATAAACACCTCAAACATCATATATATAGTTAGTTTAATGCACTTATATGTTGTTTTGATTGAAAATACACAATATAGGCAAGTTAGAACCAAATATAGGCCTTTTGAGGTAATTTTAGGTCATTTACTTGAAAATGAATGAATATGAGTAGTTTGATGTTAGTTTAAGTTATAAAAACCTCAAACATCATATATATAGTTAGTTTAATGTATTTATAAGTTGTTTTGATTGAAAATACACAATATAGGCAAGTTAGAATCAAATATAGGCCTTTAGAAGCCATTTTAGGCCATTTACTTGAAAATGAATGAATATGAGTAGTTCGATGTTATTTTAAGTCATAAACACCTCAAACATCATATATATATATAGTGAGTTTAATGTACTTATAAGTTGTTTTGATTGAAAACACACAATATAGGCAAGTTAGAACTAAATATAGGCTTTTTGAGGCCATTTTAGGCCATTTACTTGAAAAGAAATGAATATGAGTAGTTTGATGTTAGTTTAAGTTATAAAAACCTTAAACATCAAATATATAGTTAGTTTAATGTATTTATAAGTTGTTTTGATTGAAAATACACAATATAGGCAAGTTAGAATCAAATATAGGCCTTTTGAGGCCATTTTAGGCCATTTACTAGAAAATGACTGAATATGAGTAGTTTGATGTTAGTTTAAGTCATAAACACCTCAAACATCATATATATAGTTAGGTTAATGAATATATAAGTTGTTTTGATTGAAAATACACAATATAGGCAAGTTAGAACCAAATATAGGCCTTTTGAAGCCATTTTAGGCCATTTACTTGAAACTGAATGAATATGAGTAGTTTGATGTTAGTTTAAGTTATAAAAACCTTAAACCTAATATATATAGTTAGTTTAATATATTTATAAGTTGTTTTGATTGAAAATACACAATATATGCAAGTTAGAACCAAATATAGGCCTTTTGAAGCCATTTTAGGCCATTTGCTTGAAAATGAATGAATATGAGTAGTTTGATGTTAGTTTAAGTTATAAACACCTCAAACATCATATATATAGTTAGTTTAATGTATTTATAAGTTGTTTTGATTGAAAATACACAATATAGGCAAGTTAGAACCAAATATAGGCCTTTTGAAGCCATTTTAGGCCATTTACTTAAAAATGAATGAATATGAGTAGTTTGATGTTATTTTAAGTCATAAACACCTCAAACATCATATATATATATATATAGTTCAATGTACTTATATGTTGTTTTGATTGAAAATACACAATATAGGCAAGTTAGAACCAAATATAGGCCTTTTGAGGTCATTTTAGGCCATTTTACTTGAAAATGAATGAATATGAGTAGCTTATTGTTAGTTTAAGTTATAAACACCTCAAACATCATATATATAGTTAATTTAATGTATTTATAAGTTATTTTGATTGAAAATACACAATATACGCAAGTTAGAACCAAATATTGGCAAATATAGGCCATTTTGGGCCATTTACTTGAAAATAAATGAATATGAGTAGTTTGATGTTAGTTTAAGTTATAAACACCTCAAACATCATATATATAGTTAGTTTAATGTATTTATAAGTTGTTTTGGGTGAAAATACACAATATAGGCAAGTTAGAACCAAATATAGGCCTTTTGAGGTCATTTTAGGCCATTTTACTTGAAAATGAATAGATATGAGTAGTTTGTTGTTAGTTTAAGTTATAAACACCTCAAACATCATATATATAGTTAATTTAATGTATTTATAAGTTATTTTGATTGAAAATACACAATATACGCAAGTTAGAACCAAAAGATAGGCAAATATAGGCCATTTTGGGCCATTTACTTGAAAATAAATGAATATGAGTAGTTTGATGTTAGTTTAAGTTATAAACACATCAAACATCATATATATAGTTAGTTTAATGTATTTATAAGTTGTTTTGATTGAAAATACACAATATAGGCAAGTTAGAACCAAATATAGGCCTTTTGAGGCCATTTTAGGCCATTTTACTTGAAAATGAATGAATATGAGTAGTTTGATGTTAGTTTAAGTTATAAACACCTCAAACATCATATATATAGTTAGTTTAATGTATTTATAAGTTGTTTTGATTGAAAATACACAATATAGGCAAGTTAGAACCAAATATAGGCTTTTTGAGGCCATTTTAGGCCATTTTACTTAAAAATGAATGAATATGAGTAGTTTGATGTTATTTTAAGTTATAAACACCTCAAAAATCATATATATAGTTAGTTTAATGTATTTATAAGTTGTTTTGATTGAAAATACACAATATAGGCAAGTTAGAACCAAATATAGGTCTTTTGAGGCCATTTTAGGCCATTTTACTTGAAAATGAATGAATATGAGTAGTTTGATGTTAGTTTAAGTTATAAACACCTCAAACATCATATATATAGTTAGTTTAATGTATTTATAAGTTGTTTTGGTTGAAAATACACAATATAGGCAAGTTAGAACCAAATATAGGCCTTTTGAGGTCATTTTAGGCCATTTTACTTGAAAATGAATGAATATGAGTAGTTTGATGTTAGTTTAAGTTATAAACACCTCAAACATCATATATATAGTTAGTTTAATGTACTTATAAGTTGTTTTGATTGAAAATACACAATATAGGCAAGTTAGAACCAAATATAGGCAAATATAGGCCATTTTTGGCCATTTTACTTGAAAATGAATGAATATGAGTAGTTTGATGTTAGTTTAAGTTATAAACACCTCAAACATCATATATACAGTTAGTTTAATGTATTTATAAGTTGTTTTGGGTGAAAATACACAATATAGGCAAGTTAGAACCAAATATAGGCCTTTTGGAGGCCATTTTAGGCCATTTTACTTGAAAATGAATGAATATGAGTAGTTTGATGTTAGTTTAAGTTATAAACACCTCAAACATCATATATATAGTTAGTTTAATGTATTTATAAGTTGTTTTGATTGAAAATACACAATATAGGCAAGTTAGAACCAAAAATAGGCAAATATAGGCCATTTTGGGCCATTTTACTTGAAAATAAATGAATATGAGTAGTTTGATGTTAGTTTAAGTTATAAACACATCAAACATCATATATATTGTTAGTTTAATGTATTTATAAGTTGTTTTGATTGAAAATACACAATATAGGCAAGTTAGAACCAAATATAGGCCTTTTGAAGCCATTTTAGGCCATTTGACTTGAAAATGAATGAATATGAGTAGTTTGATGTTAGTTTAAGTTATAAACACCTCAAACATCATATATATAGTTAGTTTAATGTATTTATAAGTTGTTTTGATTGAAAATACACAATATAGGCAAGTTAGAACCAAATATAGGCCTTTTGAAGCCATTTTAGGCCATTTTACTTAAAAATGAATGAATATGAGTAGTTTGATGTTATTTTAAGTTATAAACACCTCAAACATCATATATATAGTTAGTTTAATGTATTTATAAGTTGTTTTGATTGAAAATACACAATATAGGCAAGTTAGAACCAAATATAGGTCCTTTTGAGGCCATTTTAGGCCATTTTACTTGAAAATGAATGAATATGAGTAGTTTGATGTTAGTTTAAGTTATAAACACCTCAAACATCATATATATAGTTAGTTTAATGTATTTATAAGTTGTTTTGATTGAAAATACACAATATAGGCAAGTTAGAACCAAATATAGGCCTTTTGAGGCCATTTTAGGCCATTTGACTTGAAAATGAATGAATATGAGTAGTTTGATGTTAGTTTAAGTTATAAACACCTCAAACATCATATATATAGTTAGTTTAATGTATTTATAAGTTGTTTTGATTGAAAATACACAATATAGGCAAGTTAGAACCAAATATAGGCCTTTTGAGGCCATTTTAGGCCATTTTACTTAAAAATGAATGAATATGAGTAGTTTGATGCTAGTTTAAGTTATAAACACCTCAAACATCATATATATAGTTAGTTTAATGTATTTATAAGTTGTTTTGATTGAAAATACACAATATAGGCAAGTTAGAACCAAATATAGGTCTTTTGAGGCCATTTTAGGCCATTTTACTTGAAAATGAATGAATATGAGTAGTTTGATGTTAGTTTAAGTTATAAACACCTCAAACATCATATATATAGTTAGTTTAATGTATTTATAAGTTGTTTTGATTGAAAATACACAATATAGGCAAGTTAGAACCAAATATAGGCCTTTTGAGGCCATTTTAGGCCATTTTACTTGAAAATGAATGAATATGAGTAGTTTGATGTTAGTTTAAGTTATAAACACCTCAAACATCATATATATAGTTAGTTTAATGTATTTATAAGTTGTTTTGATTGAAAATACACAATATAGGCAAGTTAGAACCAAATATAGGCCTTTTGAAGGCCATTTTAGGCCATTTTACTTAAAAATGAATGAATATGAGTAGTTTGATGTTAGTTTAAGTTATAAACACCTCAAACATCATATATATAGTATAATAGTTTAATGTATTTATAAGTTGTTTTGATTGAAAATACACAATATAGGCAAGTTAGAACCAAATATAGGCCTTTTGAGGCCATTTTAGGCCATTTTACTTGAAAATGAATGAATATGAGTAGTTTGATGTTAGTTTAAGTTATAAACACCTCAAACATCATATATATAGTTAGTTTAATGTGATTGCAAGTTGTTTTTATTGAAAATACACAATATAGGTAAGTTAGAACCAAAGATAGGTCTTTTGAGGCATTTTAGGCCATTTTACTTGAAAATGAATGAATATGAGTAGTTTGATGTTAGTTTAAGTTATAAACACCTCAAACATCATATATATAGTTAGTTTAATGTATTTATAAGTTGTTTTGATTGAAAATACACAGGATAGGCAAATTAGAACCAAACATAGGTCTTTTGAGGCCATTTTAGGTCATTTTACTTCAAAATGAATGAATATGAGTAATTGATGTTAGTTTAAGTTATAAACACATCAAACATCATATATATAGTTAGTTTAATGTATTTATAAGTTGTTTTGATTGAAAATACACAATATAGGCAAGTTAGAACCAAATATAGGCCTTTTAAGGGCATTTTAGGGTATTTTACTTGAAAATGAATGAATATGAGTAGTTTGATGTTAGTTTAAGTTATAAACACCTCAAACATCATATATATAGTTAGTTTAATGTATTTATAAGTTGTTTTGATTGAAAATACACAATATAGGCAAGTTAGAACCAAATATAGGCCTTTTGAGGCCATTTTAGGCCATTTTACTTAAAAATGAATGAATATGAGTAGCTTGATGTTAGTTTAAGTTATAAACACCTCAAACATCATATATATAGTTAGTTTAATGTATTTATAAGTTGTTTTGATTGAAAATACACAATATAGGCAAGTTAGAACCAAATATAGGTCTTTTGAGGCCATTTTAGGCCATTTTACTTGAAAATGAATGAATATGAGTAGTTTGATGTTAGTTTAAGTTATAAACACCTCAAACATCATATATATAGTTAGTTTAATGTATTTATAAGTTGTTTTGATTGAAAATACACAATATAGGCAAGTTAGAATCAAATATAGCCCTTTTAAGGGCATTTTAGGGTATTTTACTTGAAAATGAATGAATATGAGTAATTGATGTTAGTTTAAGTTATAAACACCTCAAACATCATATATATAGTTAGTTTAATGTATTTATAAGTTGTTTTGATTGAAAATACACAATATAGGCAAGTTAGAACCAAATATAGGCAAATATAGGCCATTTTAGGCCATTTTACTTGAAAATGAATGAATATGAGTAGTTTGATGTTAGTTTAAGTTATAAACACATCAAACATCATATATATAGTTAGTTTAAGGTATTTATAAGTTGTTTTGATTGAAAATACACAATATAGGCAAGTTAGAACCAAATATAGGCCTTTTGAGGCCATTTTAGGCCATTTACTTGAAAATGAATGAATATGAGTAGTTTGATGTTAGTTTAAGTTATAAACACCTCAAACATCATATATATAGTTAGTTTAATGTATTTATAAGTTGTTTTGATTGAAAATACACAATATAGGCAAGTTAGAACCAAATATAGGCCTTTTGAGGCCATTTTAGGCCATTTTACTGCAAAATGAATGAATACGAGTAGTTTGATGCTAGTTTAAGTTATAAACACCTCAAACATCATATATATAGTTAGTTTAATGTATTTATAAGTTGTTTTGATTGAAAATACACAATATAGGCAAGTTAGAACCAAATATAGGTCTTTTGAGGCCATTTTAGGCCATTTTACTTGAAAATGAATGAATATGAGTAGTTTGATGTTAGTTTAAGTTATAAACACCTCAAACATCATATATATAGTTAGTTTAATGTATTTATAAGTTGTTTTGGTTGAAAATACACAATATAGGCAAGTTAGAACCAAATATAGGCCTTTGAGGCCATTTTAGGCCATTTTACTTGAAAATGAATGAATATGAGTAGTTTGATGTTAGTTTAAGTTATAAACACCTCAAACATCATATATATAGTTAGTTTAATGTATTTATAAGTTGTTTTGATTGAAAATACACAATATAGGCAAGTTAGAACCAAATATAGGCCAATTTGAGGCCATTTTAGGCCATTTTACTTGAAAATGAATGAATATGAGTAACTGATGTTAGTTTAAGTTATAAACACATCAAACATCATATATATAGTTAGTTTAATGTATTTATAAGTTGTTTTGATTGAAAATACACAATATAGGCAAGTTAGAACCAAATATAGGCCTTTAGGCCATTTTAGGCCATTTTACTTGAAAATGAATGAATATGAGTAGTTTGATGTTAGTTTAAGTTATAAACACCTCAAACATCATATATATAGTTAGTTTAATGTATTTATAAGTTGTTTTGATTGAAAATACACAATATAGGCAAGTTAGAACCAAATATAGGCCTTTTTAGGCCATTTTAGGCCATTTTACTTGAAAATGAATGAATATGAGTAGTTTGATGTTAGTTTAAGTTATAAACACCTCAAACATCATATATATAGTTAGTTTAATGTATTTATAAGTTGTTTTGATTGAAAATACACAATATAGGCAAGTTAGAACCAAATATAGGTCTATTTAGGCCATTTTAGGCCATTTTACTTGAAAATGAATGAATATGAGTAGTTTGATGTTAGTTTAAGTTATAAACACCTCAAACATCATATATATAGTTAGTTTAATGTATTTATAAGTTGTTTTGATTGAAAATACACAATATAGGCAAGTTAGAACCAAATATAGGCCTTTTTGAGGCCATTTTAGGCCATTTTACTTGAAAATGAATGAATATGAGTAGTTTGATGTTAGTTTAAGTTATAAACACCTCAAACATCATATATATAGTTAGTTTAATGTATTTATAAGTTGTTTTGATTGAAAATACACAATATAGGCAAGTTAGAACCAAATATAGGCAAATTTAGGCCATTTTAGGCCATTTTACTTGAAAATGAATGAATATGAGTAGTTTGATGTTAGTTTAAGTTATAAACACCTCAAACATCATATATATAGTTAGTTTAATGTATTTATAAGTTGTTTTGATTGAAAATACACAATATAGGCAAGTTAGAACCAAATATAGGCTAGGCCATTTTAGGCCATTTTACTTGAAAATGAATGAATATGAGTAGTTTGATGTTAGTTTAAGTTATAAACACCTCAAACATCATATATATAGTTAGTTTAATGTATTTATAAGTTGTTTTGATTGAAAATACACAATATAGGCAAGTTAGAACCAAATATAGGCCTTTTGAGGCCATTTTAGGCCATTTTACTTGAAAATGAATGAATATGAGTAGTTTGATGTTAGTTTAAGTTATAAACACCTCAAACATCATATATATAGTTAGTTTAATGTATTTATAAGTTGTTTTGATTGAAAATACACAATATAGGCAAGTTAGAACCAAATATAGGTCTTTATAGGCCATTTTAGGCCATTTTACTTGAAAATGAATGAATATGAGTAGTTTGATGTTAGTTTAAGTTATAAACACCTCAAACATCATATATATAGTTAGTTTAATGTATTTATAAGTTGTTTTGATTGAAAATACACAATATAGGCAAGTTAGAACCAAATATAGGCCTTTTGAGGCCATTTTAGGCCATTTTACTTGAAAATGAATGAATATGAGTAGTTTGATGTTAGTTTAAGTTATAAACACCTCAAACATCATATATATAGTTAGTTTAATGTATTTATAAGTTGTTTTGATTGAAAATACACAATATAGGCAAGTTAGAACCAAATATAGGCAAATTTAGGCCATTTTAGGCCATTTTACTTGAAAATGAATGAATATGAGTAGTTTGATGTTAGTTTAAGTTATAAACACCTCCAAACATCATATATATAGTTAGTTTAATGTATTTATAAGTTGTTTTGATTGAAAATACACAATATAGGCAAGTTAGAACCAAATATAGGCCTTTTTAGGCCATTTTAGGCCATTTTACTTGAAAATGAATGAATATGAGTAGTTTGATGTTAGTTTAAGTTATAAACACCTCAAACATCATATATATAGTTAGTTTAATGTATTTATAAGTTGTTTTGATTGAAAATACACAATATAGGCAAGTTAGAACCAAATATAGGCCTTTTAGGCCATTTTAGGCCATTTTACTTGAAAATGAATGAATATGAGTAGTTTGATGTTAGTTTAAGTTATAAACACCTCAAACATCATATATATAGTTAGTTTAATGTATTTATAAGTTGTTTTGATTGAAAATACACAATATAGGCAAGTTAGAACCAAATATAGGCCTTTTGAGGCCATTTTAGGCCATTTTACTTGAAAATGAATGAATATGAGTAGTTTGATGTTAGTTTAAGTTATAAACACCTCAAACATCATATATATAGTTAGTTTAATGTATTTATAAGTTGTTTTGATTGAAAATACACAATATAGGCAAGTTAGAACCAAATATAGGCCTTTTGAGGCCATTTTAGGCCATTTTACTTGAAAATGAATGAATATGAGTAGTTTGATGTTAGTTTAAGTTATAAACACCTCAAACATCATATATATAGTTAGTTTAATGTATTTATAAGTTGTTTTGATTGAAAATACACAATATAGGCAAGTTAGAACCAAATATAGGCCTTTAGGCCATTTTAGGCCATTTTACTTGAAAATGAATGAATATGAGTAGTTTGATGTTAGTTTAAGTTATAAACACCTCAAACATCATATATATAGTTAGTTTAATGTATTTATAAGTTGTTTTGATTGAAAATACACAATATAGGCAAGTTAGAACCAAATATAGGCATTTGAGGCCATTTTAGGCCATTTTACTTGAAAATGAATGAATATGAGTAGTTTGATGTTAGTTTAAGTTATAAACACCTCAAACATCATATATATAGTTAGTTTAATGTATTTATAAGTTGTTTTGATTGAAAATACACAATATAGGCAAGTTAGAACCAAATATAGGCCTTTATAGGCCATTTTAGGCCATTTTACTTGAAAATGAATGAATATGAGTAGTTTGATGTTAGTTTAAGTTATAAACACCTCAAACATCATATATATAGTTAGTTTAATGTATTTATAAGTTGTTTTGATTGAAAATACACAATATAGGCAAGTTAGAACCAAATATAGGCCTTTAGGCCATTTTAGGCCATTTTACTTGAAAATGAATGAATATGAGTAGTTTGATGTTAGTTTAAGTTATAAACACCTCAAACATCATATATATAGTTAGTTTAATGTATTTATAAGTTGTTTTGATTGAAAATACACAATATAGGCAAGTTAGAACCAAATATAGGCCTTTTGAGGCCATTTTAGGCCATTTTACTTGAAAATGAATGAATATGAGTAGTTTGATGTTAGTTTAAGTTATAAACACCTCAAACATCATATATATAGTTAGTTTAATGTATTTATAAGTTGTTTTGATTGAAAATACACAATATAGGCAAGTTAGAACCAAATATAGGCCATTTTAGCCCATTTTTGTCCATTTGACTTGAAAATGAATGAATATGAGTAGTTTGATGTTAGTTTAAGTTATAAACACCTCAAACATCATATATATAGTTAGTTTAATGTATTTATAAGTTGTTTTGATTGAAAATACACAATATAGGCAAGTTAGAACCAAATATAGGCAAATATAGGCCATTTTAGGCCATTTTACTTGAAAATGAATGAATATGAGTAGTTTGATGTTAGTTTAAGTTATAAACACCTCAAACATCATATATATAGTTAGTTTAATGTATTTATAAGTTGTTTTGATTGAAAATACACAATATAGGCAAGTTAGAACCAAATATAGGCCTTTTGAGGCCATTTTAGGCCATTTTACTTGAAAATGAATGAATATGAGTAGTTTGATGTTAGTTTAAGTTATAAACACCTCAAACATCATATATATAGTTAGTTTAATGTATTTATAAGTTGTTTTGATTGAAAATACACAATATAGGCAAGTTAGAACCAAATATAGGCCTTTTGAGGCCATTTTAGGCCATTTTACTTAAAAATGAATGAATATGAGTAGTTTGATGTTAGTTTAAGTTATAAACACCTCAAACATCATATATATAGTTAGTTTAATGTATTTATAAGTTGTTTTGATTGAAAATACACAATATAGGCAAGTTAGAACCAAATATAGGCTTTTGAGGCCATTTTAGGCCATTTTACTTGAAAATGAATGAATATGAGTAGTTTGATGTTAGTTTAAGTTATAAACACCTCAAACATCATATATATAGTTAGTTTAATGTATTTATAAGTTGTTTTGATTGAAAATACACAATATAGGCAAGTTAGAACCAAATATAGGCCATTTTAGCCCATTTTTGTCCATTTTACTTGAAAATGAATGAATATGAGTAGTTTGATGTTAGTTTAAGTTATAAACACCTCAAACATCATATATATAGTTAGTTTAATGTATTTATAAGTTGTTTTGATTGAAAATACACAATATAGGCAAGTTAGAACCAAATATAGGCAATTTTAGGCCATTTTAGGCCATTTTACTTGAAAATGAATGAATATGAGTAGTTTGATGTTAGTTTAAGTTATAAACACCTCAAACATCATATATATAGTTAGTTTAATGTATTTATAAGTTGTTTTGATTGAAAATACACAATATAGGCAAGTTAGAACCAAATATAGGCCTTTTTAGGCCATTTTAGGCCATTTAACTTGAAAATGAATGAATATGAGTAGTTTGATGTTAGTTTAAGTTATAAACACCTCAAACATCATATATATAGTTAGTTTAATGTATTTATAAGTTGTTTTGATTGAAAATACACAATATAGGCAAGTTAGAACCAAATATAGGCCTTTTAGGCCATTTTAGGCCATTTTACTTGAAAATGAATGAATATGAGTAGTTTGATGTTAGTTTAAGTTATAAACACCTCAAACATCATATATATAGTTAGTTTAATGTATTTATAAGTTGTTTTGATTGAAAATACACAATATAGGCAAGTTAGAACCAAATATAGGTCTTTTGAGGCCATTTTAGGCCATTTTACTTGAAAATGAATGAATATGAGTAGTTTGATGTTAGTTTAAGTTATAAACACCTCAAACATCATATATATAGTTAGTTTAATGTATTTATAAGTTGTTTTGATTGAAAATACACAATATAGGCAAGTTAGAACCAAATATAGGCCTTTTGAGGCCATTTTAGGCCATTTTACTTGAAAATGAATGAATATGAGTAGTTTGATGTTAGTTTAAGTTATAAACACCTCAAACATCATATATATAGTTAGTTTAATGTATTTATAAGTTGTTTTGATTGAAAATACACAATATAGGCAAGTTAGAACCAAATATAGGCAAATATAGGCCATTTTAGGCCATTTACTTGAAAATAAATGAATATGAGTAGTTTGATGTTAGTTTAAGTTATAAACACCTCAAACATCATATATATAGTTAATTTAATGTATTTATAAGTTGTTTTGATTGAAAATACACAATATAGGCAAGTTAGAACCAAATATAGGACTTTGAGGCCATTTTAGGCCATTTTACTTGAAAATGAATGAATATGAGTAGTTTGATGGTAGTTTAAGTTATAAACACCTCAAACATCATATATATAGTTAGTTTAATGTATTTATAAGTTTTTTTGATTGAAAATACACAATATAGGCAAGTTAGAACCAAATATAGGTCTTTTGAGGGCATTTTAGGCTATTTTACTTAAAAATGAATGAATATGAGTAGTTTGATGTTAGTTTAAGTTATAAACACCTCAAACATCATATATATAGTTAGTTTAATGTATTTATAAGTTGTTTTGATTGAAAATACACAATATAGGCAAGTTAGAACCAAATATAGGCTTTTTTGAGGCCATTTTAGGCCATTTTACTTGAAAATGAATGAATATGAGTAGTTTGATGTTAGTTTAAGTTATAAACACCTCAAACATCATATATATAGTTAGTTTAATGTATTTATAAGTTGTTTTGATTGAAAATACACAATATAGGCAAGTTAGAACCAAATATAGGCCTTTTGAGGCCATTTTAGGCCATTTTACTTGAAAATGAATGAATATGAGTAGTTTGATGTTAGTTTAAGTTATAAACACCTCAAACATCATATATATAGTTAGTTTAATGTATTTATAAGTTGTTTTGATTGAAAATACACAATATAGGCAAGTTAGAACCAAATATAGGCTAATATAGGCCATTTTAGGCCATTTTACTTGAAAATGAATGAATATGAGTAGTTTGATGTTAGTTTAAGTTATAAACACCTCAAACATCATATATATAGTTAGTTTAATGTATTTATAAGTTGTTTTGATTGAAAATACACAATATAGGCAAGTTAGAACCAAATATAGGCCTTTTGAGGCCATTTTAGGCCATTTACTTGAAAATGAATGAATATGAGTAGTTTGATGTTAGTTTAAGTTATAAACACCTCAAACATCATATATATAGTTAGTTTAATGTATTTATAAGTTGTTTTGATTGAAAATACACAATATAGGCAAGTTAGAACCAAATATAGGCCTTTTGAGGCCATTTTAGGCCATTTTACTTGAAAATGAATGAATATGAGTAGTTTGATGTTAGTTTAAGTTATAAACACCTCAAACATCATATATATAGTTAGTTTAATGTATTTATAAGTTGTTTTGATTGAAAATACACAATATAGGCAAGTTAGAACCAAATATAGGTCTTTTTGAGGCCATTTTAGGCCATTTTACTTGAAAATGAATGAATATGAGTAGTTCGATGTTAGTTTAAGTTATAAACACCTCAAACATCATATATATAGTTAGTTTAATGTATTTATAAGTTGTTTTGGGTGAAAATACACAATATAGGCAAGTTAGAACCAAATATAGGCCTTTTGAGGTCATTTTAGGCCATTTTACTTGAAAATGAATGAATATGAGTAGTTTGATGTTAGTTTAAGTTATAAACACCTCAAACATCATATATATAGTTAATTTAATGTATTTATAAGTTGTTTTGATTGAAAATACACAATATAGGCAAGTTAGAACCAAATATAGGCAAATATAGGCCATTTTAGGCCATTTAATAGAAAATAAATGAATATGAGTAGTTTGATGTTAGTTTAAGTTATAAACACATCAAACATCATATATATTGTTAATTTAAGGTATTTATAAGTTCTTTTGATTGAAAATACACAATATAGGCAAGTTAGAACAAAATATAGGCCTTTTGAAGCCATTTGCTTGAAAATGAATGAATATGAGCAGTTTGATGTTAGTTTAAGTCATAAACACCTCAAACATCATATATATAGTTAGTTTAATGTATTTATAAGTTGTTTTGATTGAAAATACACAATATAGGCAAGTTAGATTCAAATATAGGCCTTTTGAAGCCATTTTAGGCCATTTACTTAAAAATGAATGAATATGAGTAGTTTGACGTTATTTTAAGTCATAAACACCTCAAACATCATATATATATATATAGTTTAATGTACTTATAAGTTGTTTTGATTGAAAATACACAATATAGGCAAGTTAGAACCAAATATAGGTCTTTTGAGGCCATTTTAGGCCATTTACTTGAAAATGAATGAATATGAGTAGTTCGATGTTAGTTTAAGTTATAAACACCTCAAACATCATATATATAGTTAGTTTAATGTATTTATAAGTTGTTTGGGTGAAAATACACAATATAGGCAAGTTAGAACCAAATATAGGCCTTTTGAGGCCATTTTAGGCCATTTTACTTGAAAATGAATGAATATGAGTAGTTTGATGTTAGTTTAAGTTATAAACACCTCAAACATCATATATATAGTTAGTTTAATGTATTTATAAGTTGTTTTGATTGAAAATACACAATATAGGCAAGTTAGAACCAAATATAGGCAAATATAGGCCATTTTGGGCCATTTACTTGAAAATAAATGAATATGAGTAGTTTGATGTTAGTTTAAGTTATAAACACCTCAAACATCATATATATAGTTAGTTTAATGTATTTATAAGTTGTTTGGATTGAAAATACACAATATAGGCAAGTTAGAACCAAATATAGGCCTTTTAAAGGCCATTTTAGGCCATTTTACTTGAAAATGAATGAATATGAGTAGTTTGAAGTTAGTTTAAGTTATAACCACCTCAAACATCATATATGTAGTTAGTTTAGTGTATTTATATGTTGTTTTGATTGAAAATACACAATATAGGCAAGTTAGAACCAAATATAGGCCTTTTTGAGGCCATTTTAGGCCATTTTACTTGAAAATGAATGAATATGAGTAGTTTGATGTTAGTTTAAGTTATAAACACCTCAAACATCATATATATAGTTAGTTTAATGTATTTATAAGTTGTTTTGATTGAAAATACACAATATAGGCAAGTTAGAACCAAATATAGGCTAATTTGAGGCCATTTTAGGCCATTTTACTTGAAAATGAATGAATATGAGTAGTTTGATGTTAGTTTAAGTTATAAACACCTCAAACATCATATATATAGTTAGTTTAATGTATTTATAAGTTGTTTTGATTGAAAATACACAATATAGGCAAGTTAGAACCAAATATAGGCCTTTTGAGGCCATTTTAGGCCATTTTACTTGAAAATGAATGAATATGAGTAGTTTGATGTTAGTTTAAGTTATAAACACCTCAAACATCATATATATAGTTAGTTTAATGTATTTATAAGTTGTTTTGATTGAAAATACACAATATAGGCAAGTTAGAACCAAATATAGGCCAATTTAGGCCATTTTAGGCCATTTCACTTGAAAATGAATGAATATGAGTAGTTTGATGTTAGTTTAAGTTATAAACACCTTAAACATCATATATATAGTTAGTTTAATGTATTTATAAGTTGTTTTGATTGAAAATACACAATATAGGCAAGTTAGAACCAAATATAGGCTATATAGGCCATTTTAGGCCATTTTACTTGAAAATGAATGAATATGAGTAGTTTGATGTTAGTTTAAGTTATAAACACCTCAAACATCATATATATAGTTAGTTTAATGTATTTATAAGTTGTTTTGATTGAAAATACACAATATAGGCAAGTTAGAACCAAATATAGGCTATTTGAGGCCATTTTAGGCTATTTCACTTGAAAATGAATGAATATGAGTAGTTTGATGTTAGTTTAAGTTATAAACACCTCAAACATCATATATATAGTTAGTTTAATGTAATTATAAGTTGTTTTGATTGAAAATACACAATATAGGCAAGTTAGAACCAAATATAGGCTAATATAGGCCATTTTAGGCCATTTCACTTGAAAATGAATGAATATGAGTAGTTTGATGTTAGTTTAAGTTATAAACACCTCAAACATCATATATATAGTTAGTTTAATGTATTTATAAGTTGTTTTGATTGAAAATACACAATATAGGCAAGTTAGAACCAAATATAGGCTAATATGAGGCCATTTTAGGCCATTTTACTTGAAAATGAATGAATACGAGTAGTTTGATGTTAGTTTAAGTTATAAACACCTCAAACATCATATATATAGTTAGTTTAATGTGTTTATAAGTTGTTTTGATTGAAAATACACAATATAGGCAAGTTAGAACCAAATATAGGCCATTTTGGCCATTTTAGGCCATTTCACTTGAAAATGAATGAATATGAGTAGTTTGATGTTAGTTTAAGTTATAAACACCTCAAACATCATATATATAGTTAGTTTAATGTATTTGTAAGTTGTTTTGATTGAAAATACACAATATAGGAAAGTTAGAACCAAATATAGGCTTATAGGCCATTTTAGGCCATTTCACTTGAAAATGAATGAATATGAGTAGTTTGATGCTAGTTTAAGTTATAAACACCTCAAACATCATATATATAGTTAGTTTAATGTATTTGTAAGTTGTTTTGATTGAAAATACACAATATAGGAAAGTTAGAACCAAATATAGGCTAATATGAGGCCATTTTAGGCCATTTCACTTGAAAATGAATGAATATGAGTAGTTTGATGTTAGTTTAAGTTATAAACACCTCAAACATCATATATATAGTTAGTTTAATGTGATTATAAGTTGTTTTGATTGAAAATACACAAAATAGGAAAGTTAGAACCAAATATAGGCTAATATAGGCCATTTTAGGCCATTTCACTTGAAAATGAATGAATATGAGTAGTTTGATGTTAGTTTAAGTTATAAACACCTCAAACATCATATATATAGTTAGTTTAATGTGATTATAAGTTGTTTTGATTGAAAATACACAAAATAGGAAAGTTAGAACCAAATATAGGCTAATATAGGCCATTTTAGGCCATTTCACTTGAAATTGAATGAATACGAGTAGTTTGATGTTAGTTTAAGTTATAAACACCTCAAACATCATATATATAGTTAGTTTAATGTGATTATAAGTTGTTTTGATTGAAAATACACAAAATAGGAAAGTTAGAACCAAATATAGGCTAATATAGGCCATTTTAGGCCATTTCACTTGAAATTGAATGAATACGAGTAGTTTGATGCTAGTTTAAGTTATAAACACCTCAAACATCATATATATAGTTAGTTTAATGTGATTGTAAGTTGTTTTGATTGAAAATACACAAAATAGGAAAGTTAGAACCAAATATAGGCCATTTTAGGCCATTTTAGGCCATTTTACTTGAAAATGAATGAATATGAGTAGTTTGATGTTATTTTAAGTTATAAACACCTCAAACATCATATATATAGTTAGTTTAATGTGATTGTAAGTTGTTTTGATTGAAAATACACAAAATAGGAAAGATAGAACCAAATATAGGCTATTTTGGGCCATTTTAGGCCATTTCACTTGAAAATGAATGAATACGAGTAGTTTGATGCTAGTTTAAGTTATAAACACCTCAAACATCATATATATAGTTAGTTTAATGTGATTGTAAGTTGTTTTGATTGAAAATACACAAAATAGGAAAGATAGAACCAAATATAGGCGAATATAGGCCATTTTAGGCCATTTCACTTGAAAATGAATGAATACGAGTAGTTTGATGCTAGTTTAAGTTATAAACACCTCAAACATCATATATATAGTTAGTTTAATGTGATTGTAAGTTGTTTTGATTGAAAATACACAAAATAGGAAAGATAGAACCAAATATAGGCTAATATAGGCCATTTTAGGCCATTTCACTTGAAATTGAATGAATACGAGTAGTTTGATGCTAGTTTAAGTTATAAACACCTCAAACATCATATATATAGTTAGTTTAATGTGATTGTAAGTTGTTTTGATTGAAAATACACAAAATAGGAAAGTTAGAACCAAATATAGGCTAATATAGGCCATTTTAGGCCATTTCACTTGAAATTGAATGAATACGAGTAGTTTGATGCTAGTTTAAGTTATAAACACCTCAAACATCATATATATAGTTAGTTTAATGTGATTATAAGTTGTTTTGATTGAAAATACACAAAATAGGAAAGTTAGAACCAAATATAGGCTAATATAGGCCATTTTAGGCCATTTCACTTGAAATTGAATGAATACGAGTAGTTTGATGCTAGTTTAAGTTATAAACACCTCAAACATCATATATATAGTTAGTTTAATGTGATTGTAAGTTGTTTTGATTGAAAATACACAAAATAGGAAAGTTAGAACCAAATATAGGCTAATATAGGCCATTTTAGGCCATTTCACTTGAAATTGAATGAATACGAGTAGTTTGATGCTAGTTTAAGTTATAAACACCTCAAACATCATATATATAGTTAGTTTAATGTGATTGTAAGTTGTTTTGATTGAAAATACACAAAATAGGAAAGATAGAACCAAATATAGGCCATTTTAGGCCATTTTAGGCCATTTCACTTGAAAATGAATGAATACGAGTAGTTTGATGCTAGTTTAAGTTATAAACACCTCAAACATCATATATATAGTTAGTTTAATGTGATTGTAAGTTGTTTTGATTGAAAATACACAAAATAGGAAAGATAGAACCAAATATAGGCCATTTTGGCCATTTTAGGCCATTTTAGTTGAAAATGAATGAATACGAGTAGTTTGATGCTAGTTTAAGTTATAAACACCTCAAACATCATATATATAGTTAGTTTAATGTGATTGTAAGTTGTTTTGATTGAAAATACACAAAATAGGAAAGATAGAACCAAATATAGGCCATTTTAGGCCATTTCACTTGAAATTGAATGAATACGAGTAGTTTGATGCTAGTTTAAGTTATAAACACCTCAAACATCATATATATAGTTAGTTTAATGTGATTATAAGTTGTTTTGATTGAAAATACACAAAATAGGACAGATAGAACCAAATATAGGCTAATATAGGCCATTTCAGGCCATTTCACTTGAAATTGAATGAATACGAGTAGTTTGATGCTAGTTTAAGTTATAAACACCTCAAAAATCATATATATAGTTATTTTAATGTTATTGTAAGTTGTTTTGATTGAAAATACACAAAATAGGAAAGATAGAACCAAATATAGGCTAATATAGGCCATTTCAGGCCATTTCACTTGAAATTGAATGAATACGAGTAGTTTGATGCTAGTTTAAGTTATAAACACCTCAAACATGCTATATATATAGTTAGTTTAATGTGATTGTAAGTTGTTTTGATTGAAAATACACAAAATAGGAAAGATAGAACCAAATATAGGCCATTTTGGCCATTTTAGGCCATTTCACTTGAAATTGAATGAATACGAGTAGTTTGATGCTAGTTTAAGTTATAAACACCTCAAACAACATATATATAGTTAGTTTAATGTGATTGTAAGTTGTTTTGATTGAAAATACACAAAATAGGAAAGATAGAACCAAATATAGGCTAATATAGGCCATTTTAGGCCATTTCACTTGAAATTGAATGAATACGAGTAGTTTGATGCTAGTTTAAGTTATAAACACCTCAAACATCATATATATAGTTAGTTTAATGTGATTCTAAGTTGTTTTGAGTGAAAATACACAAAATAGGAAAGATAGAACCAAATATAGGCCATTATAGGACAATTTAGGCCATTTCACATGAAATTGAATGAATACGAGATGTTTGATGCTAGTTTAAGTTATAAACACCTCAAACATCATATATATAGTTAGTTTAATGTAATTGTAAGTTGTTTTGATTGAAAATACACAAAATAGGTAAGATAGAACCAAATATAGGCTAATATAGACCATTTTAGGCCATTTCACTTGAAATTGAATGAATACGAGTAGTTTGATGCTAGTTTAAGTTATAAACACCTCAAACATCATATATATAGTTAGTTTAATGTGATTATAAGTTGTTTTGATTGAAAATACACAAAATAGGAAAGTTAGAACCAAATATAGGCTAATATAGGCCATTTCAGGCCATTTCACTTGAAATTGAATGAATACGAGTAGTTTAATGCTAGTTTAAGTTACAAACACCTCAAACATGCTATATATATAGTTAGTTTAATGTGATTGTAAGTTGTTTTGATTGAAAATACACAAAATAGGAAAGATAGAACCAAATATAGGCCATTTTGGCCATTTTAGGCCATTTCACTTGAAATTGAATGAATACGAGTAGTTTGATGCTAGTTTAAGTTATAAACACCTCAAACAACATATATATAGTTAGTTTAATGTGATTGTATGTTGTTTTGATTGAAAATACACAAAATAGGAAAGATAGAACCAAATATAGGCTAATATAGGCCATTTTAGGCCATTTCACTTGAAATTGAATGAATACGAGTAGTTTGATGCTAGTTTAAGTTATAAACACCTCAAACATCATATATATAGTTAGTTTAATGTGATTCTAAGTTGTTTTGAGTGAAAATACACAAAATAGGAAAGATAGAACCAAATATAGGCCAATTTAGGCCATTTCACTTGAAATTGAATGAATACGAGATGTTTGATGCTAGTTTAAGTTATAAACACCTCAAACATCATATATATAGTTAGTTTAATGTAATTGTAAGTTGTTTTGATTGAAAATACACAAAATAGGAAAGATAGAACCAAATATAGGCTAATATAGGCCATTTTAGGCCATTTCACTTGAAATTGAATGAATACGAGTAGTTTGATGCTAGTTTAAGTTATAAACACCTCAAACATCATATATATAGTTAGTTTAATGTGATTGTAAGTTGTTTTGATTGAAAATACACAAAATAGGAAAGATAGAACCAAATATAGGCTAATATAGGCCATTTCAGGCCATTTCACTTGAAATTGAATGAATACGAGTAGTTTGATGCTAGTTTAAGTTATAAACACCTCAAACATGCTATATATATAGTTAGTTTAATGTGATTGTAAGTTGTTTTGATTGAAAATACACAAAATAGGAAAGATAGAACCAAATATAGGCCATTTTGGCCATTTTAGGCCATTTCACTTGAAAATGAATGAATACGAGTAGTTTGATGCTAGTTTAAGTTATAAACACCTCAAACATCATATATATAGTTATTTTAATGTGATTGTAAGTTGTTTTGATTGAAAATACACAAAATAGGAATGATAGAACCAAATATAGGCCATTATAGGCCAATTTAGGTCATTTCACTTGAAATTGAATGAATACGAGTAGTTTGATGCTAGTTTAAGTTATAAACACCTCAAACATCATATATATAGTTAGTTTAATGTGACTGTAAGTTGTTTTGATTGAAAATACACAAAATAGGAAAGATAGAACCAAATATAGGCTAATATAGGCCATTTTAGGCCATTTCACTTGAAATTGAATGAATACAAGTAGTTTGATGCTAGTTTAAGTTATAAACACCTCAAACATCATATATATAGTTAGTTTAATGTGATTATATGTTGTTTTGATTGAAAATACACAAAATAGGAAAGTTAGAACCAAATATAGGCTAATATAGGCCATTTCAGGCCATTTCACTTGAAATTAAATGAATACGAGTAGTTTGATGCTAGTTTAAGTTATAAACACCTCAAACATCATATATATAGTTAGTTTAATGTGATTATAAGTTGTTTTGATTGAAAATACACAAAATAGGAAAGTTAGAACCAAATATAGGCTAATATAGGCCATTTCAGGCCATTTCACTTGAAATTGAATGAATACGAGTAGTTTGATGCTAGTTTAAGTTATAAACACCTCAAACATCATATATATAGTTATTTTAATGTGATTGTAAGTTGTTTTGATTGAAAATACACAAAATAGGAAAGATAGAACCAAATATAGGCTAATATAGGCCATTTTAGGCCATTTCACTTGAAATTGAATGAATACGAGTAGTTTGATGCTAGTTTAAGTTATAAACACCTCAAACATCATATATATAGTTAGTTTAATGTGATTGTAAGTTGTTTTGATTGAAAATACACAAAATAGGAAAGATAGAACCAAATATAGGCCATTTTGGCCATTTTAGGCCATTTTATTTGAAAATGAATGAATACGAGTAGTTTGATGCTATTTTAAATTATAAACACCTCAAACATCATATATATAGTTAGTTTAATGTGATTGTAAGTTGTTTTGATTGAAAATACACAAAATAGGAAAGATAGAACCAAATATAGGCTCATTTTGGCCATTTTAGGCCATTTCACTTGAAAATGAATGAATACGAGTAGTTTGATGCTAGTTTAAGTTATAAACACCTCAAACATCATATATATAGTTATTTTAATGTGATTGTAAGTTGTTTTGATTGAAAATACACAAAATAGGAATGATAGAACCAAATATAGGCCATTATAGGCCAATTTAGGTCATTTCACTTGAAATTGAATGAATACGAGTAGTTTGATGCTAGTTTAAGTTATAAATACCTCAAACATCATATATATAGTTAGTTTAATGTGATTGTAAGTTGTTTTGATTGAAAATACACAAAATAGGAAAGATAGAACCAAATATAGGCTAATATAGGCCATTTTAGGCCATTTCACTTGAAATTGAATGAATACAAGTAGTTTGATGCTAGTTTAAGTTATAAACACCTCAAACATCATATATATAGTTAGTTTAATGTGATTATATGTTGTTTTGATTGAAAATACACAAAATAGGAAAGTTAGAACCAAATATAGGCTAATATAGGCCATTTTAGGCCATTTCACTTGAAATTAAATGAATACGAGTAGTTTGATGCTAGTTTAAGTTATAAACACCTCAAACATCATATATATAGTTAGTTTAATGTGATTATAAGTTGTTTTGATTGAAAATACACAAAATAGGAAAGTTAGAACCAAATATAGGCTAATATAGGCCATTTCAGGCCATTTCACTTGAAATTGAATGAATACGAGTAGTTTGATGCTAGTTTAAGTTATAAACACCTCAAACATCATATATATAGTTAGTTTAATGTGATTGTAAGTTGTTTTGATTGAAAATACACAAAATAGGAAAGATAGAACCAAATATAGGCTAATATAGGCCATTTTAGGCCATTTCACTTGAAATTGAATGAATACGAGTAGTTTGATGCTAGTTTAAGTTATAAACACCTCAAACATCATATATATAGTTAGTTTAATGTGATTGTAAGTTGTTTTGATTGAAAATACACAAAATAGGAAAGATAGAACCAAATATAGGCCATTTTGGCCATTTTAGGCCATTTCACTTGAAAATGAATGAATACGAGTAGTTTGATGCTAGTTTAAGTTATAAACACCTCAAACATCATATATATAGTTAGTTTAATGTGATTGTAAGTTGTTTTGATTGAAAATACACAAAATAGGAAAGATAGAACCAAATATAGGCCATTTCACTTGAAAATGAATGAATACGAGTAGTTTGATGCTAGTTTAAGTTATAAACACCTCAAACATCATATATATATAGTTAGTTTAATGTGATTGTAAGTTGTTTTGATTGAAAATACACAAAATAGGAAAGATAGAACCAAATATAGGCCATTATAGGCCATTTTAGGCCATTTCACTTGAAATTGAATGAATACGAGTAGTTTGATGCTAGTTTAAGTTATAAACACCTCAAACATGCTATATATATAGTTAGTTTAATGTGATTGTAAGTTGTTTTGATTGAAAATACACAAAATAGGAAAGATAGAACCAAATATAGGCCATTTTGGCCATTTTAGGCCATTTCACTTGAAATTGAATGAATACGAGTAGTTTGATGCTAGTTTAAGTTATAAACACCTCAAACATCATATATATAGTTATTTTAATGTGATTGTAAGTTGTTTTGATTGAAAATACACAAAATAGGAAAGATAGAACCAAATATAGGCTAATATAGGCCATTTTAGGCCATTTCACTTGAAATTGAATGAATACGAGTAGTTTGATGCTAGTTTAAGTTATAAACACCTCAAACATCATATATATAGTTAGTTTAATGTGATTCTAAGTTGTTTTGATTGAAAATACACAAAATAGGAAAGTTAGAACCAAATATAGGCTATAATAGGCAATTTCAGGCCATTTCACTTGAAATTGAATGAATACGTGTAGTTTGATGCTAATTTAAGTTATAAACACCTCAAACATCATATATATAGTTAGTTTAATGTGATTATAAGTTGTTTTTATTGAAAATACACAAAATAGGAAAGTTAGAACCAAATATAGGCTAATATAGGCCATTTCAGGCCATTTCACTTGAAATTGAATGAATAGGAGTAGTTTGATGCTAGTTTAAGTTATAAACACCTGAAACATCATATATATAGTTAGTTTAATGTGATTATAAGTTGTTTTGATTGAAAATACACAAAATAGGAAAGTTAGAACCAAATATAGGCTAATATTGGCCATTTCACTTGAAATTGAATGAATACGAGTAGTTTGATGCTAGTTTAAGTTATAAACACCTCAAACATCATATATATAGTTAGTTTAATGTGATTATAAGTTTTTTTGATTGAAACACAAAATAGGAAAGTTAGAACCAAATATAGGCTAATATAGGCAATTTCAGGCCATTTCACTTGAAATTGAATGAATACGAGTAGTTTGATGCTAGTTTAAGTTATAAACACCTCAAACATCATATATATATTGTTAGTTTAATGTGATTATAAGTTGTTTTGATTAAAAATACACAAAATAGGAAAGTTAGAACCAAATATAGGCTAATATAGGCCATTTCACTTGAAAATGAATGAATACGAGTAGTTTCATGCTAGTTTAAGTTATAAACACCTCAAACATCATATATATAGTTAGTTTAATGTGATTATAAGTTCTTTTGATTAAAAATACATAGGAAAGTTAGAACCAAATATAGGCTAAGATAGGCCATTTCAGGCCATTTCACTTGAAAATGAATGAATACGAGTAGTTTCATGCTAGTTTAAGTTATAACCACCTCAAACATCATATATATATAGTTAGTTTAATGTGATTATAAGTTGTTTTGATTGAAAATACACAAAACAGTAAAGTTAGAACCAAATATACGTCATTTTGGCACTTTATATTATTTGAATATGAGTATATTTAACCAAATGCAGGAGACATACAATAAGAAGCTGGATAATTGTACCACTCAGGGGTCACAGCCGAACCCTGATCTGTTGTATTGGGAGACAGTTGGGGGGAGGAACAGAGGAAAAGTTCAGGGGCTGGGTCAGGGAGATCATTTGTACTACAACTCTTAATCAGGGCGAGGAGATGGCGGCTCTTCACAACCATATGAGCCGTCCATTTTTTCTCAGATTGAGGCGCAAGTGAAGGCAAAGGTCGCTGCACGGATGGGAGAGGTGGAGGCAATGGTCGCAGCACGGGTGGAAGAGTCACGTCGGGCCCTCATTGAGGAAATGATGAGGAACATGTCTAGTTTCGGCCACATGTTCTCAGGTTGCAACCCAGGCCCCCCTCCACAACGCAGACCAGAAGATGACCCAGGGTTTGGTGGTGGCGGTAGTGCTACAGAGCCACCCTTGACAGTGTAGTTTTTTTGGTTTTGGCAACTAGGTAACTAACTTATAGTTGGATATAGTTAGTCTAACTATTTTCTTGTAGTGTAAATACTTATCGGCATCTCGCTTCGTTTCTTGATGTGTCGGGTTATTTTTTTTTCAACCCGACTTCTACTATATTTCCCGACACCGGGATCTATTTTGCGTACATATATTTAATCTAGGTAGTTTGTCTAACTATAGACATTTAGTGTCTATATTTATCGGCATCTAGCTTATTATTTTCTAGCTTTGTCGATATATATTTTTTGTAAACACCGACATCTACTTTATTTCCCGACATCGGGATCTATTTTGTGTACATAAATGTAATCTATTTCATGTAATTATACAAGTATCTATGTAAATTTTAATATATATCAAAATTGCATATTTTTGTAATTGAAAAAATTTAATGCGATGGAGAAACAGCTTTAGCGTGGTATATTTAGGTGCAGCTGTGCAGGTACAGGTTTAATTATTATTAAGAACAATAGAATTTTAAATAATATTATTTTGTAAGAACTGCGACGGTTAAACAATAAATCAACGACGGCTAGGCAGTCGCTGTAAGGTTCTCTATGCACCCATTGAAACGAAATCAACGACTGCTTTAACATCTTAGCGACCGTTATAAACAGACGTTGATTAATCGAAATCAACGACGGTTTAGAACAGTCGCTGGAACACCGACGGTTTAAAACGGTCGGTGAGTCACCGACGGTTTACAACGGTCGGTGACCCAGCGACTGTTGTAAACCGTCGCTGACTTACTTTCTGCTTTAAACAGTCGTTGACTGGGTATCAACGTCGGCTTTTATAAACCGTCGCTGAATGTCGTGAAACCGTCCTTGAAAATATCACCGACGGCTTGACGGTCGTTGATTCTTGTATCAGCGACCATCTTTTTACCGACGGTCATTCAACGACGGTTAGCCGTCGTTGATTGTTTAGCGACGGCTTTTTAGGCTACCAACGACGGCTTTTAGCCGTCGTTAATTGGCACTTTTCTTGTAGTGATATAGAATGACACCTCCTGAAATGAGTGAGTTGAAGACGCAGTTGCAAGAATTATTGGATAAGGGTTATATTATGCCTAGTGCATCACCTTGTGGAGCTCCTGTGTTCTTTGTGAAGAAGAAAGATGGGAGTATGAGATTGTGCATTGACTATAGGGAGTTGAACAATGTGACTATTAAGAACAAGTATCCTTTGCCTAGGATAGATGACCTATTTGATCTGTTGAATGGAGCGTGTATATTTTCAAAGATTGATTTGCGTTCAGGGTATCACCAGTTGAGGGTAGCTGATAAAGGTATACCTAAGACTGCGTTTAGGACGCGTTATGGTCATTATGAGTTCACTGTGATGCCGTTTGGTCTAACCAATGCTCCGCCTATTTTTATGGATTTGATGAATAGGATATTCCATGAGTTCTTAGATATGTTTGTGGTGTTATTCATTGATGATATCTTGATTTATTCAAAGAATGAGAAAAAGCTTGATGAGCATTTGAGGATTATATTGGAGACACTTAGGAAGAATCAATTGTATGCCAAGTTCTCTAAGTGTGAGTTTCGTTTCGAGAAAGTAGCATTTTTGGGTCATTATGTGTTGACCCTTGAGTTTTGAAGATGACTTAACCACAAAAGACATATTGTATTTTATTTATGATGTTGCTAGGTAATTCATTCACGAGCAAAGAGAATACTTGATTAAAGATTAAAATGGAGAATTAATCAAAGATCGAAGTGAAGGTGTTCGAATGATGAAGTATCAAGCTTGGAGTGAAGATTAGAATACATTAGGATGTATTTAATATCTTCTTGTTCAGGTTAAGTGAATGCTCAATTTAGTTTGTGTTGAATTCTTAAACGGACATTGACTCTGTTCCTATGAAAGGAACATAGACTGGCACAGTTAGGAACAAGGTTAAGGAACATACTTAGAAACAACTTGAGGAATCCCTAATACTTCTTAAGTGGTGCACCTAACATTATTTGTGCGCCCAACTGGTTAGTTAGGAGTCCTAGGTTAGTTTTGACTAGATCCACTATTTTAGGGAGTTTGTTAGGAAAAGATTAGAAATGATTTTCTCTTTTTAATTATTCAAATATCAAACCTTTTTAAATCTTATCTTTTATATTTTAATTAAACCAAAAGATTTTGTTTTCAAAATCAAATATAATTTTTGGTTATAAAAATATTTTCTTTTTAAATACAAATATGATTTTCGGTTTTAATTAATTTATTTATAAAGATATTTTCCTAAAAACTATTTAAAGTATATATTTCAATTACTCCCTAAGAAATTAGATATCACACCTAATCACTACTACTACACGTTTGTAGTTAGTGGTTAGTGGGCTTAATTAATTTCTTCTTAAGTCTAAATTAATTTAATTAGATTAATTATTCCCCAAGCATTTACAATCACGTAATGTTTATTGCTTCTTATTTTTAAGCTAAGTAGTGGGGTGAGTGGGTTAATTATTTCTCAAGAAATATTTTATAAAAACTAATTAATTAATTAAGTTATGGACATCATGGAATAATGGACTTAATTAGTGGATAGTTTATGTCTTGCCTAAGTGCTCTATAAATAGGCGCCTAAACCTTAATTTATTTTGTGTCTGACTTAGCTAAATATTCTTAGTTGTCTTAAGAGTCAGTGCCGTTCCTAAGAGAATTCATACTTACTTTATTCGAGTTATTACTCTTCCATTGTCTTACAAATTGTATTTTTGGGTAAGGGTTTGAGTGAACTCTTGTAAGCGTGAGAAGCTTTGAGTGAAGCGTGAGAAAGAGAAAGAGAAAGTAACTTCGAGGGAAGTTCGAGAGGAACGACAGTTGTGGGAACTGTTGTTGGGAACTTGAGTTTAGGAACTCAAGTTGTGGCTCGAGAGAAAAGTAATAGGTTTGTAAACAGAGTCGTTTGGCCTATTATAGTGGAAAGTTTGAGTTAAAATCCCTGATGTGATGGTTTAATATAGTGTTTTTCCCCCTGTATTTGAGCTAAAATGTGTATCAATGGTGCTCATAGGAGCCATTTTATGCTAACTCTCTCCATCTAGTTGTGGTTTTCTGTTCTGTGTCTGATTGCAGGTTTTAGGGAGTTATCTCTCTATTTTCTACCACTATCTGACTATTTCACTGGACTGGAGAGGTTCGAAGACATATTTGATGAGCTCCAAAGTCCAGAGGATACTTTTCGGGATCTCTGAGCGAAGAAGCATTGAAGCCTTGGCGTTTGAAGCCAAGGAATGAGTATCGGACCTGAGCCCGATCGGGTCGGGCGCCACACGCCCGATCGGGCGGTCATCGTCAGTGGATGCACATGATAAGAGTCGTTGCGGGCCCGATCGGGCATCGTTGCCCGATTGTTATTTCGGTGGGGAGCCCGATCGGGCGGTTCGGCCCGATATCATCGGGCGTCCTTGGCATGTTCTGCGCCTGTCCCTGAAACCTCTGGTGTGCGGCCCGACTCCATCGGGCGGGTCGGCCCGATGTCATCGGGCGAGGGCCTGTTTTGATCTCAGCTGCTGCGTTTGAGCCCGATCTCATCGAGCTTAGTTGGCCCGATCGGGCGGCAGACTCCGCGCACTCATTTAATGATTTCGGGCACTAAGTATAAATAGAAAAATTAGAACATTTATTAGGGATCTTGGTTTTAGCTCTAAATTTCTCATAGTTTCTCTCAAGAACCATAGCTTTTTACTACTTTTCATTGTGATTCAAGATTGAACCTTTGGATTATTCGCAAGTTTAATATAGTTCATTAATTTGGTAATCTTCTTCCTTGTTCTCTTCATTATTATTTGCTTCTCTATTATTGATTAGAGTAATCTCTTAGTTATTTGCAATAGTTCAAAGTATGGATTTTTATATGAATTTTGTTATTGTTTTCTCAAGCATGAGTGAGTAGTTTTATTTCTAGGATTGTGGGGATCTATGTATGCAATGAAGGATTGATAGATTAGTATAATTACCCTTTATTTCAATTGTTTCCTGTGATTGAATCGTTCATGCTAGATTTATGAATTAGGCCTGATTTGTATTTCTACTACCGCAATATTGAATTTGCTTCGAGAGGAGAGATTTCGTATAGGCTTTCAATCATTAGGCATAGTGATCCTTGACCATGCGAGAGCGGCTAGGTGATCTTTGAGGGAGGTAATGTTCGAGAGAAATTACATGTGCCCTAGATAAATTGATTTATTGGGTGATTATTATTCATCTCTGATTTCCTGAATTGTATGCATAGTGATCCATAATCCTAGTTCTTTATTAATTGATTATTATCTTCATATTTAGTTCTATCATTTGCCTATTAGTTTAGTCACACACCAATTTTCATCAGATTTAGTTAGTATAATATTAGAATTCAGATATAATAGTATAACTTTCTCCCTGTGGATTCGATCCTGACTTCCCTGACTACTTGTTAGTGGACTTTAGGTTATTTTTGATAAGGGGATACGACTTTTGCCTCGTCAAATTTTGGCGCCGTTGCCGGGGAGACGGTTTATTTTTATTTTGTCTGAATTATAGTATTACACTAACCTCTACTCTGAAGAACACCTGTTCTTTGGAGCATCTCACGTTTGTTTTAGTGTTTTTGGTGTATGAGCAGGAAATTGAAATCCTCACATCTCATTCCATTTGATCCGGAGATTGAAAAGACTGCTCGTAGACTCCGAAAGCAAGCAAAGTTGGCTGCAGGGACACCTTCCCAAAAGACAACTACTCCACCATCTTCACCTATTACTGCTATAATGGGTGACGAAGCTAAACCAACCTTCAGAGATTATGCACAACCTTCGCCTGACAATGTACCCACTGGGGTCCGGATGCCTACCATTGCTGCTACAAACTTTGAAATTAATTCTCATGTTCCGAATATGGTTCGAGAATAATCGGTTTGTTAGGGTTACCATCCGAAGACCCAAATCAAGCATCTGCGGCGGTTTTTACAATGTTGTGCTACTCGAAGCAAGGCGGGTGTTACTGCTGATGATATGAAACTCATCCTATTTGGGTTCTCTCTCGCGCGACAAAGCTCTATTTTGGTATAATAAGCTGCCTTCCACCATTACCACACGGCGAGAACTATCCAAAATCTTCCTCATCAAGTGGTATCCTTACCAAAAGACTAGAGATATGCGTCATGCCATAGTAACTTTCACCCAAGACCCCGGAGAATCTTTATATGAAGCTTGGGAGAGGTTCAAGGATCTACAACGCCTTTGCCCTCATCATGGTTTAGACCAATGGTATTTGTGTCGATTTTCTACACTAGAGTTGATGCGGATACAAGGAGGGTAATTGATGGAGCCTCCGGCGGATTTTTCATGGATAAAGCCATTGATGAGGGGTATGAACTTCTAGAGAAACTCGCTTCTAATCAAGCCTCTACCATTCGTTCCTCCATGAAGAAGGGAGGGAAACATGATGTCGAAGCTATTTCTTTATTGTCCGGGCAACAACTAGCTGCTCTCAACCGAAGATTGATTCCTTGAAGCTAGGTAATGACTCCTCCCATATGAGTGTTAATGCGATGGCTAGTGCTTCTAATTATATTGCTCCCATTTGTGATGCTTGTGGGATACCCGGGCACAACCGTCAAGAGTGCCCTGCGCTCTTATCTTCTAATGTCGGGAGCAACCGTGGAGGCGGTTAATGCGTTTCGAGTCACAACCTAGGGCCCGGTTCAATCCATATTCTAACACTTACAACCCCGGGTACGAAATCACCCCAACCTCTCATATCGGAGCAATAATGTGTTGAATCCTCAACCTCAACAACCATATGTCCCACGAGAATCGGGTTCAACAATATCAACCTCAACAACAAGCTCCTCCCGGCTTTCGAGAGAAATCAAGCTCCACAACCACCTGCTCCTCCTACCGACCCCGCCATGACAGAGTTGAAGAATATGATGTTTCGAGATGCGAAAGGTTTTAATGCCTTTCAAGCCGACAAAAGGCTCGGTTGGAAAACTTGGGTACGCATAACAAGATGTTGGAGACTCAACTAGCTCGGTTGGCTAGTTCTTCGCTAGTAGGCCACCCGGATCATTACCTTCGCAGCCTATGCAACCAAGAGATATCGCCAATGCCATCACTCTTAGGAGTGGAGCGCGATATGATAGTCCGAGAGATGCCTAAAGATGATCCGGTTAGCTCGACAAGGATGAAGCTGTCACACGACCATTCTACAGCTCCTAAGGATGTCGGCCATGCGAGAGAAGCGAGACGATGGCGAAAAAGTTTCACCTCCCACTCTCGTGATCAAGGTACCGTTCCCCAATAGACTATTGAAGACTAAGCTTGATCATCGGCTCGGTAAGTTTTTGGAGATAGTGAAACATATGCAGTAATCTGTTCCTTTTCTTGAACTTATTACTCAAGTTCCCGCATATGCTAAATTTTTGAAAGAAATTTTGACTAGGAAAAGAGCCTTTAATGAAATTGAGACTGTAGCTTTCACTGAAGAATGTAGTGCTCTTTTGCAAAACCAATCCCCACCTAAATTGAAAGACCCGGGGAGTTTCTCTATCCCTTGTAACATTGGCACCATTTTTATCGATAAGGCTTTATGTGATTTGGGTGCTAGTGTTAGTGTCATGCCCCTTACTGTATGCAAAAAGCTTGACATGGGAGATTTAAAATGTACCAATATTACTCTTCAAATGGCTGACCGTTCTGTCAAATACCCCTTAAGTATCTTAGAGGACGTCCCTGTGAGAGTAGGTAAATTTTTTATTCCTGTGGATTTTGTTGTGCTTGACATGGAAGAGGATACTCAGATCCCAATCATTTTAGGGAGACCATTTCTTCATACTTCTTTGGAGTGTCATAGATGTCAAGAATGGTAAATTAACTTTGACTGTGGGGGATGACAAGGTGACCTTTAGTTTAACCAATGCCTTGAAAAGTCCCATGCTAGAGGAAGCCTGTTATAGAATTGATGTCATTGATGTGCTAGTTAACGATGACATGCCTCAATCCCTTCTGCGGGATCCTCTGGAGGCTTTGCTTTGTTTTGCATCTTCTACAGGTGATGGTAATCCCTTGAGTGCTGCCGCCGATGACTGGGAAGCGGTTCTAGCATGTGGAGAGCTTGACGGTATTACCACTCATGACCAGGAACGGTTAGTATATGATACTCAACTGGTAGAGGTAAAGAAACCCGAACCGAAACCCCTTCCCTCTTCTCTCGCGCTATGCTTTTACGGATGAATCCGAAAACTATCCTGTGATTGTTAGTGCTTCATTGAATGATGGTCAAATGTCTCAACTTTTGTCTGTTTTGAAAAAACATAAACAAGCCATTGGATATAATATTGATGATTTGAAAGGCATAAGCCCTGACTTCTGCATGCATAGAATTCACTTAGAGGATGATCATCGTCCTAGTATACAAGGCCAACGTCGTTTGAACCCCAATATGCAGGAAGTGGTTAAGAAAGAGGTCATGAAATTGCTTGATGCTGGAATCATCTACCCCATTGCTGATTCTAAGTGGGTGAGTCCAGTTCAAGTGGTTCCTAAAAAGGGAGGTACTACTGTTGTTAAAAATGAAAAAAATGAATTAATTGCTACAAGAGTAGTAACTCGGTTGGCGTATGTGCATTGACTATAGGAAATTAAATGTTGCCACCAAGAAGGATCACTTTCCCCTCCCATTCATTGACCAAATGTTGGAAAGGCTAGCTTGTCATTCTTATTTCTGTTATCTAGATGGGTATTCCGGTTTCTTCCAAATCCCTATTCACCCAGATGACCAGGAGAAGACCACATTTACCTGCCCTTATGGTACCTTTGCCTATCGAAGGATGCCATTTGGATTATGCAATGCCCCCGCCACCTTCCAACGATGTATGATGGCCATTTTTTCTGAGTTCATTGAGTCCATTATGGAAGTGTTTATGGATGACTTTAGCGTATATGGAATTGATTTTGATGCATGTTTGTTAAATCGGCTAAAGTTACGAAAAGGTGTGAAGATGTCAATCTTGTCCTCAACTGGGAGAAGTGCCACTTCATGGTTACTGAAGGAGTGGTACTTGGTCATATTATCTCTGAACGTGGCATCCAGGTGGATAAAGCAAAAATTCAAGTGGTTGAGCAATTACCCCCTCCTGTGAATGTAAAAGGGGTGCGAGGTTTCCTTGGTCATGCGGGGTTTTATCGCCGCTTCATCAAGGATTTCTCTAAAATTGCTAAACCACTTACTCAGTTGCTCCTCAAGGATGCCCCGTTCCTGTTTACTGATAACTGTCTTATATCTTTCAACAGGATCAAGCAAGCTTTGATTACTGCTCCGATCATTCGATCTCCGGATTGGAACCTTCCTTTCGAGATTATGTGTGATGCTAGCGACTATGCTTTGTGGGAGCCGTGGCTTGGTCGAGGAAGGGCAACATTCTCCATGCGATATACTACGCTAGTAAGACCCTAGATGAAGCTCAAGTTAACTATGCCACAACTGAGAAAGAGCTTCTAGCTGTGGTCTATGCACTGGACAAGTTCAGAACTTATTTGTTGGGGTCTAAGGTTATTGTTTATACTGACCATGCTGCATTGAAGTACCTCCTAGCCAAAAAGGAGGCCAAACCTAGACTCATTCGGTGGATTTTGCTGCTCCAAGAATTCGATTTAGAGATCAGAGACAAAAAAGGAGCAGAAAATGTAGTGGCTGATCATCTGTCCGGATTGCGAGTATGAAGACATGGAAGAAGGTCTACCCATTGATGACTCATTTCCCGATGATAAGCTCCCGGTAGTCACTTCGTCACCCCGTGGTATGCCGACTTCGCCAACTTTTGTGTAAGTGGCCGGACTCCCCCTAGGCGAGTTACCAGCAGAGGAAGAAATTCCTCCATGAGGCTAAAAATTATTTCCGGGACGACCCTCTACCGTACAAGCTTTGCGGCGACACCATTTATAGGAGATGTATTCCCGGAATGGGAGGTGCATGACATTCGAAGCACTCCCACTCCCCGCCATGTGGAGGCCATGCTGGGCCCTCCAAAACTGTTGCTAAGGTACTTCAATCTGGTTTTTACTGGCCTACTTTATTTCATGATGCTAGTTCCTTTGTCAAGTCCTGTGATGCATGCCAACGAACGGGAAATATTTCCCGAAGACATGAGATGCCTCAAACCCCCATTTTGGAAGTTGAATTATTTGATGTATGGGGAATTGATTTTATGGGCCCCTTTCCCTCTTCCTCTGGCAATAATTTCATACTTGTTCTTGTTGATTATGTGTCTAAGTGGGTAGAAGCCCTTGCATCACCAACTAACGACTCCAAAGTCGTTATGAAAATGTTTAAAAAGATTATCTTTCCAAGGTTTGGGGTACCAAGGGTTGTCATAAGTGATGGTGGATCTCACTTTCATAAACGCACTTTCGAGGCTCTGCTTAAGAAGTATGGTGTCTACCATAGGACTGGCCTAGCTTATCACCCTCAGACAAGTGGGCAGGTAGAAGTGTCTAATCGTGAGATAAAGACTATCTTGGAGAAAGTGGTAGCTAAATCTAGGAAGGATTGGAGTGACAAATTAGATGACACTTTGTGGGCTTACGTAACCGCTTTTAAGACCCCTATTGGCACCACCCCTTACAAGTTAGTTTATGGGAAAGCATGTCACCTACCCGTTGAGCTAGAGTACAAGGCTTTTTGGGCTGTTAAGGAGCTGAATTTTGATGCTAAGTTAGCAGGAGAAAAACGCCTTTTGCAGATTAATGAACTTGATGAACTCCGGCTGAATGCTTATGATAGTTCGCGTCTCTACAAAGAGCGCACTAAGAGATGGCACGATAAGAAAATTTTGAGTAGAGAGTTCTCAATTGGTGACAAGGTCTTATTGTACAACTCTAGATTAAAACTTTTTCCTGGAAAGTTGAAGTCTAGATGGTCTGGTCCATTTTCTGTCACTAATGCTAACAAGTTTGGTTCTATTGAGGTGATGAATGCAACAGGTGAAAAATTCAAGGTTAATGGCCAACGCTTAAAGCTTTATCATACAGGAGCTCTTGCTGGATCTGTGGAGGAATTATACCTCCAACCCTCTTCCCCTTCTGTTTGAGGGATGCAGCATTATGGTCGTGCGGGACCCTCATAAACCAGCGCTAATCGGGAGGCAACCCGATTTTCCCTTTCCTTTTCTTCTTTTTCCTTAGTATAATTTTGTTTTTAGTTTTTCTAGTTTTTGTAGTATAGGTGAGAGAGTGAGAGGGTATTGATCATTACATTGAGGTTATATGTGTGCAGGATTTTTGAAAAGATGATAGCGAGGCTCGTTTTTCATGGAAACTATTGCAAAATCACGAAACGTGCAAGTTCCGGAAGCCGCCCGATGAGATCGGGCTCCTCCGCCCGATCGGGCCCGTGAAGAATTCATGACAGAAATAAAAAAGAGAAGCGCCCGATCGCATCGGGGCATATGGCCCGATTGGGCGTTCGCCCGTCAACGAAAAAATAATCCGCCCGACTGAGCCGGGCTCTTTCGCCCGATCGGGCAGTACACCGTCAAGTTACTGGAAGACAAAACACTAACGCCCGATGTAATCGGGCACAACCGCCCGATCGGGCCCGCAATCCGCCAAGACCTGGGAAGGCGATGAAATCCGCCCGATCGGGCCCGCAACTGCAAATCTGACCTGAAGCAAGAAAATCCCGCCCGATGAAATCGGGCTCCTCACGCCCGATCGGGCTTCGTGCCGGAATGCTCATTAAACTCGGGATTTCTCACTCACTTTCCCCATTCACTCCCAATCTCTTTCTCTCTCTTCTTCAAGCCCTAACCCCAACTCTCTCATCTTCTTCCCCAAATTCTCCATCCACCATTAACAACCTCCAATCCAAGCTACTTAGCTCTCCACAAAAATCAATACTCTCATCTCCCCTATCAATTCCCCACTCCATCATCTTCATTTTTTTTCTTTTTCACTCCATCTCTCTCATCCACCCCATTCCACATTCAATCCCCCATTAAAGTGAGTGTGACATCTCTACAATTTTTTTTCAAGCATCATGTCTTCAAGGAGGCGTCGCGGATCCGGCACCGGACCACCACAAGTCCACAACCACCACCACCACGGGACGAGACTTTCCCGGATGTCATCTTTTCGTCGACGGAGCAACGTGAACGGTTTAAGCGCCTAAAAGGGCGCGAGGTGAGTCCTACCCATTTCCTTGATATTGAATTTTTAAATAAATTGGGTATTGCTTCTGAGTTCAAAGATTTCATGAAAATAATCGGCATGGAATCTTTCTTTTCCGTCCATGTTAATACCTATCCTGTACTGGTCTATGAATTTTATAGCAGTCTTAAGGTTACCAAACCCCGAACTGGACCTGTATCCTATGTATCCTTTAGACTGCTCAATCAGGATTTCCACCTCACTTTGCCGGAATTTGCACGGGTACTACGAGTACAATGTGGTGGGGAGATTGGGCACCCCCCTAACTACCATCATCGTAGCACGTATTTTGCCATCACAGGTGATGGTAATGACTTCACCCTGCAACACTGCAAGGGTAAATTCATCCACCAACCCATCTTTAAAATGTGGGTTCGATTTATGTCGCAGACACTATTTGGGAGGGTGGAAGGACAATTAATAAGGGGGGATGAACTGTACCTAATTGGCAGCTACATGCTTAAAGGGACGCCCAACCATTTTCAATATAACATCCCTCATCATGTTGCGCTACAGATGGAGCGTATTGCCACCACTTACCCCAAGAGGAGAGTGGACGGTACTTTGACCTCTCGGGCTATTGTAAATGGGGGGTTAGTGACTCTTTTTGCTAGGAAAATTCCTGGTTTCGATGAGTCTCGCTACCAGCCAGCCCTATGACCCACCCTCCTGGATTATGCTTTCTTCGATCGCCTCCATTGTTTAGCGAGGGCTGGGGATAAATATCAATGGCGCATCAACGGGCGGCGCTCTATTGAGTTGCCTAGTCCCTTAGCCAAAATTCGACCAGGGCAGCCCCATTACCACCTTCCCATAGCTGGTTCCGACTTTCCCACCCCCATCCCCGACATTCCCCAACGCACATTTCACCGTCGCCCCCCTCATCCTGCTGATATTGCCTCTACTTCTGATGCTCCCCCTCCCCCATATTCTACTTGCTCCTCGCTCCTTCTTTTGATTTTCGGGGAATGATGAGCATGCTCCAACGGATGGAGTCCGGTATCACTTGCCAACTCGACCGCTATTCGGAACATCGGTCGGCGAGGTTGATGCCAACTCCGTCCTTCTCCCGAGCCTCGGCCCGGCGTGTTGATACATTGGCCAATGATCAACACCTAGCTCTGTATCCCCTGTACGATGACTACTGCAGACAGCATACGATTACCGAAACTGATGCCCACCCATCGTGGTACTCTTGGAACCCGAATTACAGCCAGCCAGGGTCCAGTAGTAGGGGTGGCGGAGGTGAGGATGGTGGAGGTGAGGATGATGGAGGTGAGGATGATGGAGATGCGGATGATGATGGTGAGGACATTTCTATGGATGGCTGATATCCATGCATTCTTTTCCCTTGTTGCACTGAGGCCATTGCCACGTTCAGCTTGGGGGAGGACTTCTGTAAGTATTAGTATTATTTTTCTTTTTGTTTTTACTGCATTTTAGGATAGTTAAGGTAGGTTATTTGCTTTGAAAAAATGAAAAATCACAAAAAAAATGAAATATTGCTGAAAAAAACACAAAAATACGAGTTGAATTCGAATAGTTTGATTGCTTCCCTGTGCCCCGAACTTTGCTTTGAAAAAAAAAATGATTTAACTCATTATACTGGATAGTTGGGCATTTGTGATTGGGACGTTGTGATGTGATCTTTGACTGCCTTGATCTTGAGTGAATTTTGATGATAAAGTGCCTATTTTAGCTGCATGCTTGAATTGGTTAGATTGTGAGGATTCATTCTAGCCCTCGGATTTATCTCTATATCCGATCTATTCTTGTGTGTTAGATCCTCGTAGCATTCTTATCTTGGTTTTGGCATTGTACTCGTTGAGTTCTGGTAACTTTAGGCATGTGCTGTGATAGAGGCGTTCATTTGTCTAATTTTAAGCCTCAGAGTTGTTTAATGAATTTTCCCCCCTAGCCCCGCTGAGCCTAATGACTTCTTTTTGGATCCATATTAAACCACATTACACACCTTGAGCCTTTACATTGACTATTGTCCCAAGTCTAGCTTGGGGGAGCATTTGTTAAGTTTATATCATATTGTGTGGTTGATTCCGTAGGGCGGTTGGAAAATAACGATATGGTTGTACAAAGAAAAGAAAGAAAAAGAAAAATAAAGTGAAAGAAAGAAAGAAAAAAAAATTTGATAGTGAAAAATCTGAAAAATTTCTATGATCTTCACTCATTAACTATCAAAAGAGTTAGAAATTATGTTGAAAATGACAATTATTGGTTGGTTCGTGAAATTTCAAGAGTTGGTTATTATCTTGGTTATGTTGTTGTTGCCATGGGAGTTGTTTCGACCACACTTAGTCCTACTAGTGTTTTTTGCTCCCCTTTCTTGGCTTTTCCACCACATTTCCTAAATAATTTCCGTACCTTTACCCGAGCCCCATTACAACCCTGAAAAAGACCTTTTGAGCACGTGTTTGATTGTTTATTGGAATAATACTGAGTCAATATGCCAAAGTCGAAGATTAAGTTTGTTATTTGAGTCGACCTGATTAGGATGAGCGATATTACACCTTTCTAAACACATGAGAGTGTGAGTGGGAAGGGCTATTATGGTTGGGTTGGTGAGCGATCGGGCACATATTTTGCCTGCCACAAAATTGAGAGGAGTGACACCTCGGTGAGCACCTTTTCAAGATTTGCATGATATGTAGGGCGGCTACGTTTGATGGTTTACTTAAGTGATTGGTAGTCAGGTGATCTGAGCAACTGAACTTGAATTTTGCTTGCTTGAATGATTTTGAGTTGGAAATAATTGAGTTTAAACTTTTCCATCTGAGGGGTGAAGCAATCCTATTCTTATTCCTGTTGTGCTTTGCTTGAGGACAAGCAAAGGTTTAGCTTGGGGGAGTTTGATGTGATGGTTTAATATAGTGTTTTCCCCCTGTATTTGAGCTAAAATGTGTATCAATGGTGCTCATAGGAGCCATTTTATGCTAACTCTCTCCATCTAGTTGTGGTTTTCTGTTCTGTGTCTGATTGCAGGTTTTAGGGAGTTATCTCTCTATTTTCTACCACTATCTGACTATTTCACTGGACTGGAGAGGTTCGAAGACATATTTGATGAGCTCCAAAGTCCAGAGGATACTTTTCGGGATCTCTGAGCGAAGAAGCATTGAAGCCTTGGCGTTTGAAGCCAAGGAATGAGTATCGGACCTGAGCCCGATCGGGTCGGGCGCCACACGCCCGATCGGGCGGTCATCGTCAGTGGATGCACATGATAAGAGTCGTTGCGGGCACGATCGGGCATCGTTGCCCGATCGTTATTTCGGTGGGGAGCCCGATCGGGCGGTTCGGCCCGATATCATCGGGCGTCCTTGGCATGTTCTGCGCCTGTCCCTGAAACCTCTGGTGTGCGGCCCGACTCCATCGGGCGGGTCGGCCCGATGTCATCGGGCGAGGGCCTGTTTTGATCTCAGCTGCTGCGTTTGAGCCCGATCTCATCGGGCTTAGTTGGCCCGATCGGGCGGCAGACTCCGCGCACTCATTTAATGATTTCGGGCACTAAGTATAAATAGAAAAATTAGAACATTTATTAGGGATCTTGGTTTTAGCTCTAAATTTCTCATAGTTTCTCTCAAGAACCTTAGCTTTTTACTACTTTTCATTGTGATTCAAGATTGAACCTTTGGATTATTCGCAAGTTTAATATAGTTCATTAATTTGGTAATCTTCTTCCTTGTTCTCTTCATTATTATTTGCTTCTCTATTATTGATTAGAGTAATCTCTTAGTTATTTGCAATAGTTCAAAGTATGGATTTTTATATGAAATTTGTTATTGTTTTCTTAAGCATGAGTGAGTAGTTTTATTTCTAGGATTGTGGGGATCTATGTATGCAATGAAGGATTGATAGATTAGTATAATTACCCTTTATTTCAATTGTTTCCTGTGATTGAATCGTTCATGCTAGATTTATGAATTAGGCCTGATTTGTATTTCTACTACCGCAATATTGAATCTGCTTCGAGAGGAGAGATTTCGTATATGCTTTCAATCATTAGGCATAGTGATCCTTGACCATGCGAGAGCGGCTAGGTGATCTTTGAGGGAGGTAATGTTCGAGAGAAATTACATGTGCCCTAGATAAATTGATTTATTGGGTGATTATTATTCGTCTCTGATTTCCTGAATTGTATGCATAGTGATCCATAATCCTAGTTCTTTATTAATTGATTATTATCTTCATATTTAGTTCTATCATTTGCCTATTAGTTTAGTCACACACCAATTTTCATCAGATTTAGTTAGTATAATATTAGAATTCAGATATAATAGTATAACTTTCTCCCTGTGGATTTGATCCTGACTTCCCTGACTACTTGTTAGTGGACTTTAGGTTATTTTTGATAAGGTGATACGACTTTAGCCTGTCAATCCCTTGTGGTCGAGGTTGTTTCTTCCTATTGGGCCTAGGAAGTTTTTCCTCGCTAAAATATCTCGTGTTCCCATTGTGTGTTCCATAGTTAACTTTTAATTCCGCAAAAAGTATAACATATGCTCTCACTATAATTCACCCCCCTCTTATAGTGCTCATATTATACAACATTATGTGTCAAAAGAAGGAGTTTTTGTGGATCCCGCTAAGATTCAAGCTGTTAGTTAGTGGCCTACTCCAAAGCATGTGTCAGTTATTAGGATTTTTCTCGGATTAGCTGGATATTATAGGAGGTTTGTGAGGGATTTCTCGAAGATAGCGAGGCCAATGACTAATTTGATGAAGAAAGAGTCAAAATTTGAGTGGAATGAGAAATGCGAGGAAGCTTTTCAGATTTTGAAGGAGAGTTTAACCTCTGCACCCATTTTAACCCTGCCTGATGGAAATGAGGGATTTGAGGTGCATAGTGATGCTTCAAAGAATGGTTTAGGATGTGTTATGCAGCAGAATGGAAAGGTGATCGCGTATGCATCACGTCAATATGAGGCTAATTACCCTACCCATGATCTAGAGTTAGCTGCGATCGTGTTTGCCTTGAAAATTTGGAGACATTACCTTTATGGGGCAACTTGTAAGATCTTTACTGACCATAAGAGTTTGAAGTACATTTTCACCCAGAAGGATCTCAATATGAGACAGAGGAGATGGTTAGAATTGATCAAGGATTATGACCTACATATCCAGTATCATGAAGGGAAGGCGAATGTAGTTGTTGATACTTTGAGCAGGAAGTTAAGCCATAGTATGAATGCGTTGGTAGTTTTTGAGGAATTGTGCCGAGATATGCAAAGGCTTAGCCTAGAAATTTAAATCCTAGGGAAATCGAGGCAAGATTGAGTGCTTTATCATTGGGGTTGTCAGTTTTCGACGAGATCAAAGAAGGTCGAGTTGGAGACGAACACCTAGATAAGATTAAGGAGAAGGTGAAGCAAGGCAAGGAAATCGACTTTAAGATTCATGATGATGGAAGCTTGAGGTTCAAGAGAAGGTGGTGTGTACCACAAAAATGTGAAGAACTTAAGAGAAGACTTATGGATGAGGGGCATAATACTCCATATTCTGTGCACCCTGGGGTGACAAGTTGTATAAGAATCTTAAGGAGATTTATTGATGGCCGAATATGAAGCGTGAAGTCGCTGAGTTCCTGTCAAAGTGTCTAACATGTCAGAAAGTGAAGATAGACCATAAGAGACCAATGGGGAAGGTTCAATCCTTAGAGGTTCCTGGATGGAAGTGGGATTCCATATAATTGGATTTTGTGTCTGCTTTGCTGAAGTCAAGGAACGGCAATGATACTATTTGGGTTATTGTGGACTGTCTGACGAAGTCCGCCGTGTTCGTTCCAATTAAAGATACATGGAAAAAGAAGCAACTTGCGAAGACGTACATCAAGCATGTGGTGCGACTGCATGGAGTCCCAACAGATATCATTTCAGATCGCGATTCGAGATTCCTCTCGAAATTTTCGCAGAAGGTCCAGTTGAATCTTGGAACAACATTGAAGATGAGCACTGCTTTTCACCCTGCGACCGATGGTCAGACTGAGAGGACTAACCAGACTATGGAAGATATGTTGAGAGCGTGCGCAATTGACTTCCAAGGTAGTTGGGAAGATCACTTATACTTGGTTGAGTTTTCATATAACAAAAGTTATCATGCGAGCATCAAGCTGGCTCCTTTTGAAACATTGTATGGAAGGAAGTGTAGAAGTCCCATTTGCTGGAATGATTTTAGTGAGAATATAGTATTGGGGGAGAATTTATTGAGGAGACTGTTAAGAATGTCAAATTGATTCAGGCTAGAATTCAAGCTGCTCAAGATAAGCAGAAGAGTTATGTTGATTTGAAGCGAAGAGAAGATGAATTTGCAGTAGGTGATAAAGTGTTTTGTAAAGTATCACCAACTAAAGGAGTGATGAGATTCGGGAAAAAGGGCAAATTAAGTGCTCAATATGTTGGCCCATATGAGATTTTGCAAAGAATTGTGAAGCTAGCTTATAAGTTGGGGTTGCCAATGGAATTTGAGAAAATGCACGACGTGTTTCATATTTCCCAACTCAAGAGATATATCCTTGATGAACGTCATGTTTTGGACCCTGAGAGAATCCAAATCGATAGTAGCCTCACGTATGAGGAAAGGCCTGTGAAATTTTTTGATAAAAAGGTGCGTAGTACGCGCAATAAAGATGTGAATATTGTAAAAGTGCTTTGGTCTAACCATGAGTCTGAAGAGGCAACGTGGGAAGCCGAAGATGAAATGAAGAAAAAAGTATCTAGATTTATTCCTTTGAGGTGAGTTACGAGGGCGTAACTCGTTTTCCTTGAGGGGGGTAGAATGCGATAGAATTTTGCGCTTTTTACCTTATTTTATGGTAATTTATGCATTTTTATGCTTATTTTGGCAATTTTCACATGTTGGTGCAAAATTGATAAGTGCGTTTCTAACGTACTTTATGAGCTCTTTTTGGTTTGGTTTGATCCTCTTTATACCCTTTTCTTCCCTCTTTCTTCCTCATTTCTCTCTCTCTTTCCTTCACTTGATCATTGTTGATCATTGTGACATTTCACTAGATTTTCGGTCAATTTTGACTGGATTTCTAGTACATTTGCTTTCACCGTGTTTTCCAGTGCTTTGATTGCAGGTTTGATCTTTTATATGGTCAAGAGTTGGGAGATACGGTAATAGGCGGGAGTTTCGAGGAGTTTGCACGCGCGAAAATGGAATAAAGGAAGCTTGACTTGAGCTCCATGGTGTGCCCGCACCCTCTTAGCACCGCCCGCACACATTGGTGCGCCCGCACCTGAAACCGGTGCGCCCGCACCTCCCACAGATTGGGCATCCTTATTATCAGTCAGTTAGGTGCGCCCGCACCAGCTCATAGGTGCGCCCGCACCAATCAGATGCGCCCGCACCATCTCCATGGTGCGCCCACACCTTCCCAGCGAAGATTGGCCATCTGAGTCAGTGCCCTTGGTGCGCCCGCACTAATTTAGTGGTGCGCCCGCACCACCTGTTTCCGCGAGAAAATTGTATTTCTCTTAGGCATTAAAAACAAGAGTTTTAGTTTTTTGGAACTTATGCTTTATTCTACTTTTGAGAGAGTTTATGAGGCTTACATTAGAGAGATAAACACTTGAGTTTTATTGAGATTTGATATTTATTAATCATACTTTGTGATTCCGATAACATTGAAGGTACTTTTTATTCAATTTTATTCAGTTTTTATTGCATTCTTTTCGTGTTTGTTCTTGTTCTTAGTTATTTTTAGATCTTCATTCTCACAATCACATAATTGTTATTTCTATTAGTTTAATTATCTCTTAATCATGTTTAGCCTTAGATTAGTCATAGATTTTGTGTTTAATTGCCTAGAATCCATGATTAGTGAGTAGTTTCTTATCTAGGGTTAAGGTGAAAGTATGGATTAGGGTTTAAATGTATTGTTAATGTGATTGTGATGATTTAAAGACGTTTGTGCATTGATCTTGGTGTTTTGAGACCTTAGGATAGATATTGATCACATTTATGAACTAAAAATAGTTCCCTACATGATACTAGGGGTTTTCCAAATTTATCGAATCTCTTAATCAATTAACTAAAGACCATTCGAGAGAGGATTTAGTTGATTGATTAAGTGATTATTCTTGAGGACCATTCGAGAGAGGACTCGACTATTTTAGAGGAAAACTAAACCTTGCATAATAGTCTCCGTTACTTCACAATCGCATTAACATTCATTGTCCATTCTTATTCATATTAGTAACCTCAACTCTAGTGTCTTCCTTTTTCATATTTTCTTCTCATATTACTTGCTAGTACTTGATAGTAGTTAGTCATTAGTTGATACTAAATCATTTCAAACCCCCAAATACCCTTCAATTAGGTAGTCTAGACTTGATAGACTTTAATTAGTCCCTTTTTCCATGTGGATCGACCCTCGACTTTCCTTTGCTACATTCTTAGTAATTGCTTGTTAGGATTTATAAATATTGTTTGAAAAGCAGTTTTTGGTGCCTTAACGACACACTAAAAACCCTTATCAAAATGGTGCCGTTGCCGGGGACATTGTGCTATTAATTGAAGTTTATTTTAGTTTAGCTTTGCTTAGTTGATTTTTCTTTTCTTTTTGACTGTGGTTGTTATTTGCTAATCCTCTACTTAGCTTTGTTGTTGTTACATGAGAAGAAGAGCTCACGGTTCACCCACCTTTCCTCTAGATCTAGAAATTGACCGTACATTGCGAAAGCTTCGGAAAATTTGGAAGATTTGTCTTTGGGTTCCGAACCATCTTCACCAGCCTCAAGTACAACAAGCGAAGTTCAGTCAGAATTGGGTGAAGCAAATCCAAAACTCTTTAGGGATTTCGGAAATCCGGGTTCCTATGTTCTTCAAGGTGGTATTCGACTCCCCACCACTACTACAAATTTCAGCATTCACCCTCAGTTCACTCGGATGGTGAAGGCAGAACAATTCTGTGGAGGGTCGGATGAAGATCCTCTGGACCATCTTGACAGGTTTCTTGAGATATGTGCCATGATAACCACAAATGACGTCTCTCCAGACTACATCAAGATGCATTTGTTCCGGTCTTCTCTTACTGGAAAAGCAAAATCATGGCTCAAGAGTTTACCTGCTAACTCCCTCACTACATGGGAGGAAGTCACAATGGCTTTTCTGAAGAAGTACTTCTCGGAGTGGAAGACGGCAGACATAAGGAGGAAGATCTCCTCATTTGAGCAAGAGAACGATGAGACACTTGCAGAAGCTTGGGAGCGGTTCAAGGAGATGAGCTGTTCATGCCCTCACCATGAGTTCACCAAGAATCTACTCATACGATTCTTATATGATGGCCTTGATCCTATATCACGTGCCAACCTTGATGCTGGAGCGGGAGGTCAACTTTCTAAGATCCCGCAAGATCAACTTGAGTCCACCATTGAAGAAGTAATTAAGAACTATTCATGGGGTGGACGTCGAAGAGGTGCTCAACCTAAGAAGAGTGAAAAGTTTGAATTAGATCCCATGGATCAAATTCAAGCTAAGATGGATCAACTTGACAAGAAGCTCTCCAAGATCAACCTCGCATCATCTAATCCATCACAGGTAAATTCTTTTTCTTGTGATATTTGTGGAGGTACTAATCATGATACATCTTATTGTGGAGGTACAAATTCGGAGCATGTGGCGGCAATCAACTCTAGAGGAGATGGTTACCAAGGAAACCAAGGGTATAGAAGCAATCAACAAGGAGGTTGGAAACAACCCCGACAAAACTTCAATCAAGGCTTCAACCAACCTCAACAAGGATGGAATCAACCTCAACAAGGGTACAACCAAGGTCAACATCAAGGGTATGTGCAAGGGTATAACCCAAACAATAACCAAGGTGGTTCATCCTCACAAGGGTCTCATGTCTACCAAGCTCCACATCACAGAGCCAATACCCAAAAACCTCCTTCTAACCCTCCGTTCCCCAAACAAAATCCCGAACCCACTCCATCTCCCGATCAAACCTCTCTCCAAATTCTCCAACAACTTCAATCCATGAACCAAATCCTCCAAAACCATGAGCAAAGGTTTCAAGAGCTACAAGCCCATAATAAAATGCTTGAAACCCAAATTGCCCAAGTAGCCGAGAAAAATCCTTCTACTCCCACAAATCAACTTCTGGGCCAACCTATTCCTAACCCCAACCTCCATCAAGCCAAATCCATTCATTTGAGGTCGGGAACAAGTTACGAGAGTCCCAAGATGCCAACCAAGGAGGTAGAGAAGGATGAAGAAGGTGGGGTTGTTGAGAAAGAAGTTGAAGTTGAGGAAGGCGAGAGAGAAGAAAATGTGGAAAGAGATGAGACACAAGTCCAAGTTGGTGATAAAGCGCCACTGCCATCATCTCCACCAACTAAAACCTATGTGCCTCTGGTTCCCTATCCTCAACGGTTGGTCGAGAGAAAATTAAGTGACAAGTTCACCAAATTTCTCAATGTGATGAAGAGCCTACAGATCAACATACCATTCCTTGAGGCTATGTCTCAAATGCCGGCATATGCTAAATTTTTGAAGGAGATCCTCTCCAACAAACGGAAGCTTGAAGATGAGCTTATCACTTTGCCCTATCAAGTGAGTGCTCTTGTGCAACGTGCTATCCCTAAGAAGCAAAGAGACCCCGGGAGTTTCACCTTGCCGGTGAAAATAGGTGATCTAGAGCCTAAGGGTGCATTGGCCGATTTAGGAGCGACTGTGAGTTTGGTGCCACTGTCTATTGCTAAGCACCTTAATTTTCCTCTTCATCCGACACGGAAAACTATTCAATTGGAGGCCGCACTGTGAGAGTCCCCCATGGTGAGTTGGAAGATGTACCAATTCAAGTTGGGCATGTATTTGTACCTTGTGATTTTGTGGTGATGGATATGAAGGAAGATCCGGAGACTCCTCTTATTCTTGGAATAGAGGCTCTAAAGACGTTGGGAGCCGTGATCAATTGCGAAAATGATACTATCACGGTTGAGGTAGCCAATGAGCGGGTTATATTTGAGTTCTCTAAGACTTTGAAGAGGCCCATGATAGAGAAAATTTGCCGGGTCAACCTAGTGGAGAATGAGATAGAGGATGCTGCGAGTGTGGTTCACACCGGGGATGAGTTGTATGCTTCTCTTACTGAAGCCCCTAGCTTGGACATTGAAGAGGTGAAAGAATTATCATTGTTTCTTGACACTACTATTGAGGAGACAAAAGAGGAAGCATTTGAGGTTCTCGCGACATCCACTGACAAAGAGGAGTGTTCTAAGCCTCCTCCCAAGGTAGAGTCCAAACCCCTTCCCTCTTCTCTTAAAAACATTTTTCTTGATGATGCATGTACTTATCCAGTTATTGTCAATTCGAGTCTTGATGACATCTCTATATCAAAATTGATTGAGATACTACAAAAATATAAAGATGTCATTGGGTACTCGATAGATGACCTTAAGGGGATAAGCCCTTCTCTTGCTATGCATCGTATCCATCTCATCGATAGTAATGCCTCATCCATAGAGTATCAGAGAAGGCTCAATCCTAATCTCAAAGAGGTTGTAAAAAAGGAGATTATGAAATTGCGTGACGCGGGAATCATCTACGCTATCTCCGATAGCAAGTGGGTGAGCCCGATTCACGTGGTTCCAAAAAAAGGAGGCATGACTATTGTTGAGAATAAGAAAGGAGAAACTATCTCAACTAGAACTGTTACCGGGTGGAGGGTTTGTATTGATTATCGGTAGTTAAACAAATCCACCCGAAAGGACCATTTCCCTCTCCCCTTCATTGACCAAATGTTGGAGAGGCTTGCTCGTCATTCACACTTTTGTTTTCTCGATGGTTATTCCGGATTCTTTCAAATCCCTATTCATCCGGATGACCAAGAGAAAACCACTTTTACTTGTCCGTATGGGACATTCGCATATCGAAGGATGCCCTTTGGTTTGTGTAATGCCCCATCTACTTTCCAAAGGTGTATGACAGCAATCTTCTCTGACATGCTAGAAGATTCTATTGAGGTGTTCATGGACGATTTTAGTGTGGGTGGTTCGTCCTTTGACACATGTCTGGTTAATCTTGAGTGTGTATTGAAAAGATGTCAAGAGACGAACCTCGTCCTGAGTTGGGAGAAATGTCACTTTATGGTCGAGGAAGGCATTGTCCTTGGGTATAAAGTGTCAAAGAAAGGCATTGAAGTGGATTAGGCAAAGGTTTCGGTTATTGAGAAGCTTCCGCCACCGAATTCAGTGACGGGAGTTCGTGCTTTCCTTAGACATGCGGGTTTTTACCGGCGTTTCATCAAGGATTTTTCTCAGATAGCCAAACCATTGACGAATCTACTTCAAAAGGATGTAAATTTTGAGTTTGATGAGTATTGTATTAAGGCTTTTGAAACTTTAAAAAAGGCCCTCACTTCTGCCCCCATTGTGCAAGCTCCGGATTGGAGCTTGCCTTTTGAACTGATGTGCGATGCTAGTGACTTTGCAGTGGGCGTTGTTCTTGGGCAACGCAAGGAAGGAAGGCTACATGTCATAGCCTATGCAAGTAGGACCTTGGATGATGCTCAACGGAATTATGCAACTACGGAGAAAGAAATGTTGGCCGTAGTTTTTTCATTTGACAAATTCCGGTCTTACTTGACCTGCAACAAAGCTATTGTTTATACGGATCATTCGGCGGTCCGTTATCTGATGAGTAAGAAAGATGCCAAGCCTCGGCTCATTAGGTGGGTGCTTCTTCTTCAAGAGTTTGATTTTGAGATGAAGGAGAAAATGGGGACGGAGAACGTGGTAGCTGATCATCTTTCTCGTCTCCCTCTTGATGAGAAGGTCTCGGATCCTGACGAGACCCCTATTGAACAAGATTTGACAGAAGAAGCACTATTCGCCATTCTGAATAATGAGATTCCATGGTTTGCGGACTATGCGAACTACTTGGCTTGTGGGATTGATCCTCATGGTTTCAATTCTCAACAACGGAAGCGATTTTTCAAGGAGGCTTCGAGGTTCTATTCGGATGACCCTCTCTTGTTTAAAAAGTGCGCCGATGGTGTTTTTAGAAGGTGTGTACCCAATCATGAGATTAATTTGGTGTTGAATTATTGCCATACTTTGGCATGTGGAGGGCATGGTGGAGCAAGCAAAACTGTTGCTAAGGTGCTCCAATGTGGTATGTTTTGGCCATCATTGCAAAAAGATGCTCGTGAGTGTATTTTGAGCTGTGATAGATGTCAAAGGAGTGGCGGCATCACGAAGAGACATGAGATGCCTCAATAAAGCATTCTGGAGGTTAAGCCATTTGATGTATGGGGAGTTGACTTTATGGGCCCTTTTGTCCCTTCTTTGGGCAACATGTACATCCTTGTTGCGGTCGACTATGTAACTAAGTGGGTTGAAGCCATTGCCTCCCCCACCAATGACCACAAGGTTGTGACTAAACTCCTTAAGAAGATCATCTTCCCGAGGTTTTGAGTACCCCGAGTATTGATAAGTGATGGCGGTTCACACTTCGCCAAGAAGCAACTGGAGGCCATCTTGAAGAAGTACGGGGTGAATCATAAAGTCGGACTTCCTTATCATCCCCAAACTCAAGGCCAAGTTGAAGTTTCTAACCGAGAAGTGAAGAACGTCCTTGAGAGAGTGGTAAATAAAACAAGGAAGGATTGGTCTTTGAAGCTAGATGATGCTCTTTGGGCTCTTCGCACGGCTTTAAAGACGCCTATAGGAACCACTCCCTACCGTCTCGTATATGGCAAGGCTTATCATTTGCCGGTGGAACTCGAGCACAAGGCTTGGTGGGCAATCAAAGAGCTCAACATGGATCTTCACTTAGCGGGAGATGCTCGAAAAGAGAAGCTAGTTGAGCTTGAAGAACTCCGCTTCGATGCATATGAGAGAGATGATAGAATTATGATAGAATCTCTTACGTTGATAGAATTCTATGCTAGTTGAGCTCGAGACTGTTTAGAATTATGATAGAATATCTTACGTTGTTGATAGGTCAAATCAGGAGGATGAGAACCACTAACGCAGTAATTTGCAAAGTCGGCGTACCAAGGGGACTGGGTAGAAACAGCAAAGAGATGATCATCAGGAAAAGAATCATCTAAAGGGCCATCCGAGCTCGAGTCAAACCTCAAACGAGAGAGATGATCTGCAACCACGTTCTCAGCACCCTTCTTATCTCGTATCTCCAAATCAAACTCTTGAAGAAGAAGAATCCATCGAATGAGCCTCGGTTTTGCCTCTTTCTTGGCTAACAAATACTTGAGTGCGGCATGATCAGTGTGAACAATGACTTTCGAACCAATGAGATAGGTTCGAAACTTATCAAGGGCATAAACAATCGCAAGGAGCTCCTTCTCAGTAGTAGCATAGTTCATTTGAGCTCCATCCAAGGTTTTGCTTGCATAGTAGATGGCATGCAACACCTTATTCTTCCTTTGACCAAGCACTGCTCCCACAGCATAGTCACTAGCATCACACATAATCTCGAACGGCAAATCCCAATTCGGAGGTTGTATGATTGGAGCAGTTATCAATGCTTTCTTAATCCTGTAAAATGACTCCAAACAAGCATCAGTGAAATCAAATGTGGCATCCTTAAGCAATAGTTGAGTTAGCGGTTTCGCGATTTTAGAAAATTCTTTTATGAAACGACGATAGAAGCCCGCATGACCAAGAAAACTCCTCACTCCCTTGACATTCACGGGAGGAGGAAGTTTCTCAATACCTCAATTTTTGCTCTGTCAACTTGGATCCCCCGTTCAGAAACAAGATGACCAAGTACCACTCCTTCATTGACCATGAAATGGCACTTTTCCCAATTCACAACCAAATTAACATCAGTACAACGCTTAAGTGCTTTAGAAAGATTATGCAAACACATGTCAAAGTTAGAACCATAAACACTAAAGACATCCATAAATACCTCCATGATATTCTCAATGAAATCAGAAAATATGGCCATCATACATCTTTGAAATGTGGCAGGGGCGTTACATAAACCAAATGGCATTCGGCGGTAAGCAAAAGTGCCATAGGGACATGTGAACGTCGTCTTCTGCTGGTCTTCGGGGTGAATAGGAATCTGAAAGAAACAAGAATATCCATCCAAATAACAAAAAAAGTTATGATTTGCTAATCTTTCAAGCATTTGATCAATAAAAGGGAGGGGGAAGTGATCCTTCAGGGTGTCCATATTCAACCTGCGATAATCAATACACATACGCCACCCCGTGACAACACGAGTAGGAATAAGCTCATCCTTATCGTTCTTAACAACTTTTGTCCCCCTTTCTTAGGAACGACTTGTACCGGGCTCACCCACTTAGAATCAGAAATGGGGTAGATGATGCCCGCGTCAAGTAGTTTCATTACCTCTTTTCTTACCACCTCCTGCATGTTAGGATTCAAACGACGTTGTGGTTGTATACAAGGACGGTGATTTTCTTCCAGATTAATTCTATGCATACAAAAGTCAGGGTTGATGCCCTTGAGATCATCAATGTTATACCCAATAGCTTTCTTATGCATGCGAAGCACAGTGAGGAGCTTTAAAAGTTGGCTATCATCAAGTTTAGCACTCACGATCACAGGATATTCCTCATTACCATCAAGAAATGCATATCTAAGGTGAGCGAAGCATCTATCTCATCATCACCTTCTCCTTTTGAGGCTCCAAAAGCAAGAACACTCTCCAGCGGATCATCTAACAAGGCTCGAGGAACATCATCTCCAGCAATCTCCTCTATGACATCAATCCTGCAACAAGTGTTCTCAAGCATAGGAGACTTTATAGCATTAGTAAGCTTAAAAGTCACAGTATCATCACCAACACTCAAAGTAAGAGAACCAGACTTGACATCAATAACAGCACCAGCAGTACATAAGAAAGGTCTACCCAAGATGATGGGAATTTGACTATCCTCCTCCATATCTAGTACTACAAAATCAACAGGAATATAGAATTTCCCAACCCTAACAGGTACATCATCTAAAATACACAGAGGGTATTTCACAGAACGATCTGCCATCTGCAAAGTAATTTGCGTGCACTTTAAAACTCTCAAGTTCAGTTTATTACAAATAGATAAAGGCATAACAGATACACTAGCTCCTAGATCATATAAAGATTTATCAATAAATAAAGCACCTACATGACAAGGGATAGAAAAACTACCAGGATCCTTTAGTTTTGGTGGGATTTTATTCTGCAATACAGCACTACACTCTTCAGTTAGAGCAACTCTATCTATACCACCAAAATCCTTTTTTTAGTAATCATGTTTTTCAAAAATCTGGCATAAACAGGCACTTAAGAAATTAAGTCAGTGAAAGGAACTGTTACCTCAAGGTTCTTGACCATAGACATGAACTTACCAAGTTGTTGATCAACCTTGGATTTTTGCATCCTGTGGGGGAAAGGTAGTGGTGGTGTAGGAAAATCAGTAACCTTCTCCTTTTGCTTCATTGCCTCATCTACTTGCCCTTGCTCAATTTCAGCTTTTGAGCTATCTTCACCGTCATGTTCATCCACTTCATCATTCTTGTCTAGAGGTGGTGAATCATCAGTAGGCATGGGTAGCATCATATTGTGTACCGCTTCGAAGAGTGACAGCATTAGCAATCTCTTTGGGAATTGGTTGCCCCGGCAATTGACCTGGTTGCCTCTGTGCATTATTTCCTGCCACCTGAGCAAGTTGGGTCTCCAAATGTTTGGTAGTATTCTTTAACTCTTTGATGCTCTATTCATGACTCTTTTGCATAGAAACCATCATCTTCATCAGGTTAGACATGGTACGCTCTTGAGAGCTGGCATTCTGAGGAGCTTGCTGCTGATAGCCTTGGTGTGAAGGCCTATTGAAACCAAGAGGGGGATTCTGAGGAGCCCCTTGGTAATATTGTTGTCTGGCAGCATGCTGTGGTGGGTTTTGATGAGGTAGTTGGTATGATGTTTGTGGCATTGGTTGAGGGTTCTGAACATTATTGTTTTTATAGGAAAAATTTGGATGATCCCTCCAACCTGGGTTGAATGTGTTGGAATACGGATTGTGTGGGGGTCTCTGCTGAAAAGCATTCGCATGCTCCATCTGATTCGAGTCCGGTTGATTATAGGAACAATCATAGCCAAAGTGGCCTTGAACACCACACACCTCACAGAAAGAAGAGGTAATAGGAGCCATAGAAGACATAGCATTAATACTCATAGGGGGGGTATTAGACTGTGAAGATTTAAGTGAATCCATCTTCATGCTCAACTGGGCAACTTGTGCAGACAACAGGGAATATGCATCAGCATCCAACTTTTACTTTGTAATAGTCCTGGAAGAACTATGATCATTTGCTGCTAAGTTGGCCAGAAAATTGTACCCTTCATCTACCTCCTTATCTAGGAAAACACCCCCTGCAGATGAATCAATTGTACTCTTGATATGGGGTTGTAGACCATTGTAGAATGCATGGGTGATGAACCACTTGTCAAGATTATGGTGTGGGCATTCCCTCTGCATATCCTTAAACCTATTCCATGCTTCCTTCAATGTCTCATCAGGTTCTTGTTGGAAGGTAGCAAGCTTGTGTCTGATTTTTGCATTCTTGGTAGGAGGGTAGTATTCTCTCAGGAATGCTTCAGAAATAGCACTCCACTCAGTTTCTTGAACATCATTCAACCATTTTTGAGCTTTGTCTTTCAAAGAAAACTCAAATACCATGACCTTCAACTGATCAGGAGTGACCCCTTGATGCTTAACGGTACGACATAATTGTTGAAACCGTTGTAAATGATTTGCAGGGTCTTCAGATGGATGCCCTCCAAACTGGTTCTGTTGGATCATATTGATGAGGGCAGGCTTGATCTCAAAATTAGCCTCTTGAATGTCAGGCATAGTAGGACCTGTGGAAATGCCACCTGGAGAAGGTACCCCATAAGATTTCAATGACTTAGGAGGCATGATTGGCTCTGAAGGACCTTCTGTGGATTTTCCCTGGTTAGCAGACTGCTTCTTCTTCTTTTGTTGCTTTTTGAGTTGCCGGATGGTTTTCTCAAGATCAAGATCAGTTGGAACTGGAGTACCTGTCCTTTTAGACCTAGGCATAAAAGAAACAAAGAGAAATGTGCAGTGAGATTGCCTCAATGGAACTTGCAGTTCCAATGAGACAGCAGAGATAGTTCAAATAATTAATCAAAAAGCTATAGAAACTAGCCGTCTCTTCGGCAACGGCGCCAAAATTTGATAGGCTGTCGTACACCTGTCAAAAATAATTCCTAGCAAACCTCCTAACAGTGTAGTAGGGTAAGTAGGGTCGAATCCATAGGGAGATGGTTATTTTTAATTTGGCTTTCAAGTTTGGAAAAACTAAACAAAGTCACGGATTTAGGATTGAAGAAATTAAACAAACAATAACAAGATTATGGTCTAATCAATAAATTAAAAGTCTAGGGCATACGTTCGGTCCACCATGCTCATACCATTCAAAGAATACAAATCAATTCAATAACAAATAAACTAGAGGGTGAGTAATTAAAGAAATGGTTAATCCTTCGATCTGGTATTAACACTTTCAATTCAACCTATGCAGTACGATCGCTAACATATTTAGAATTGCCAATTATAATGAAGCGTCTAAGAATATGATCTTTCAATTCTAATTCCTATTAGCAAATTAATTAACTCTTGATATTGGTCAATTACAAGAATCAAGCTATTAAAACTTATCAATTGGAATTACTCAAAACTCTAATCTATGAATCAAACAATTTCAAAGTATAAATATCATGGTATAAACATGGCTTCTCTCCGTTTGCCCTAGAAAAGAGACTACTCACTCATAATTGAAATAACTAAAGCAAAATAAATAATTAATCTAGAATTCATGAATGAGAAATAATGAAAATAATAATAACAAACAACAATAATAAATAGGAAGACAATAGCAAATATTAATGAAGAAGAAAACAATGGAAAAATACCTCTAGAACATGAATTAATGGAAGAGAAGCAAAAACTAGGGTTCCAAGGAAAGAGATGAAGAGAAACTTAATACTAGAGTCTTTAGGAATAAAAGCATGTCTGATAAATAAAATAAATCTCCCTTTTATATTTGCCTCTAATCTAATTTCTAAATGAGTGAAAGAAAAAGAAATAATAAAGTAAACTAATAAAAGAAGTTTGATGATGGGATGATAATAGTGAAGCCACCACGAGATTGTGTCTCGCGTCGAGCCCGTCCAGTGGGCGCTGGCTGGCCAGCGGGCCAGGCGGAAATTCAGGCGCAAGAGAAGAAGCTCCCGTTGGGCGCTGGTTCGCAGGCAGATTCACAAGGTCAATTTTCGATGGCTGTATCTTGCATTCTAGGCATCGTCTATAGGCGTGTGACCTATCGTTGCGAAGATCTTCAAGTCTAGTTTCCAACGCAACTTGAATCACTTCAATCCGATTTGTACAACTCGAGTTATGGTCAAAAGAGTGAACATGTGTCGGTTTTTTCACTTCGGAACTAGCGCATTTCTTCGTTTTCAACTCAAATTCACTCTCGAAAGATATGCCGCGTTCCTCATGGAAGCTACTTCACTTAATAAGATTACAAGGAACAAGAGAAGCATCCACGAACATAAATTCATCGATCAAAAGTCGCCATTCATCAACTCCCATTACAAGAATTATCCAATTCGTCCAAAATTGCTTCGAAAGCGTCCAAATAGCTATGAAACTACCTGAAACATTAAGAAACCCACAAACGAAGCGTAATAGAGTACAAAATAGATAATCTATGCTAATGACACCTAAAATGCAACTATATGAACTAGTATGCTCTAATAATGCAACCTAAATATGCCTAAAAACTCTATATAAAAATGATTTATCAGTGAGTTGGAGAACTGTGTGAGTTTGATTGAATTTTCGGATTAGAATCGAATTCTTGCTTGTTAGCAACTTCGTTGCTATTGATTGTGGGATTTATGTGCTGGTAGTTTTTTTCTTTTTAGGTTTTTGTGTGTTATTAGTGTGGTGATTTGTTTGACCAAAGGTTTTGAAGAGTCCCTCTGTTACGGCCACGCCCTTTGTTTTTCCCCGTTTCAAAGAAAATCTTTTTCACATTGTTTTTATAACAGCACTATGGGAAAAAAAGTGGCGAAGGATCCTCCTCCAGGGCTAAGAGAGCTAAAACAGGGTCCTCCTCGCAAGGACCCTCTTCTAGCTCTAATCCCCCTCCTATCTACCCGCTCAAATTCTCAAATGCTGCACACCGTCAAATTTTTACTCAGCTTTCGAACCGAACTCTGCGACCCACGAAGTTCTATGACTCTGGTACCTGCCGGCACCTTAAAATCGACACGATAGTAAGGGAAATGGCAGGAAATCTGGGGTTGTCGAACTTCCTTCAAGTTCGGGAACCTACTTATGACCAACTAACTCTTGAGTTCTTGAGTTCGTTGAACATAAGTAGAAAGAATCCAGTACTCTGACAATTCAAGCTCGTCTATTTAATCAAGTCAGAACACTATCTTTTGACGAGTTATGTGAAGCATTTGGGACGGACTCTACTGCCCCATGTGATGCCCCCTATTCAATAATTTGGGAGGGTTACAATGAACAAGAGTGGTGGGCCAAGATCACTGATGGCACCACTCAGTTTCGGACGAATTTGTCCAAGGCTTCTGAGATTATCTATCCTGCTCTCCGCTACTTCCATAGGATGTTGGTTTACAACTTCTTTCCTAAGCATGAAGTCGGGCAATTGAGAAAGGCCAGTTGCATTTGGCTAGTGGGAGGGAGACCCTACTGTTATATGGACACTAAGTTCATTTGGAACCCCCCGCCTGATTGTAACCGATGGCGGGTTCCCCCTTCCCCTATTGACCTAGCTCATTGCGCTGATATGACCTACCTTCAGTCCACCACTGTGGAGAGGAGACCGAGGGCTCCCAGGGTTCCGAGGTCCGAGCACCGCATACCCGTGAGTGATGCGGCCGAGACCTCTTCCTCCCAGTCCTTTGATATGGCCTCCGTCATGGCGGCCATAAACCAGATGCAGGCCACTCAAGCGGCCAAACCACCGTGCGGTCATTGCTACCCATGATGGTATCCGCACCGACCTTGACCATGTGTCTCGAGTGGCTTGGCGAACTCATCTCACCAATATCCACTCCGGACATGAGGCTTCCTTCCCTAACCACCCCTACTACCCTCCTGCTTTTGACCCTCGTGACAGGCCATTCGAGGAGGTACCTTTCCGCCCCTTCCCCCACTACCCGTCTTACTATCCCGACGGGTATCCAGGCGCGTTCTTCCCTTCTAACCCCCCTCCCGATGGGGGCAATGATGGGAACTCTTAGGTGCTCCTTTTGACCCTCCTCCCCCTCCCACCTTTTGCAACTCCGAGCGCGGAGTTTCGCTTAAGCGTGGGGGCCCTTGCATGCATGCCTATGTTTTTGGGAGTTTGGGGTCTTAGGTGGTTATTTAGGCGGGATTCTATTGGTTGTGGGTTTGACTTGGTGATTGGTTATTCTTCTTGGTCTTCTTCCCCCCCCTTTTTCATCCAAATCACCCTTGTATAGCTTGTTTTTGATAGTTTATTATTAGCTTGTTTTTAGAAGTTTGTTTTTAGCTTAGTTTTGGTAGTTTGTTTTTGGTATTTTTGCATTGCATAAAAAAAAATAAAAAAATTTTGCATTTAGGGAAGTTTAGTTGCATGTATAATTTGTGGCTAAGAGTGTTCATAACTTGATTGGAAGACCTTCTTTGCATTTGACTTGATGATTTTGGAAGCCTCGTTGTGACGTTAGATGATCTTTGAGATCGATGACTTTTGGTAGAGTCTCTTTGAAACTAGGCAAGTTGGTTGATTGGATTGCCTTGTCCCTTGTGCGGTGAACCCCGAAGGAGGGCCAAGAACCTCGTAAGACTCATCTACAACCCTCACCATTGATCACCTAACTTGTGACTTGCATTTTAGCTCCCCAAGATTGCATAAGACCGAGCCTATAGAAGAATGATTTAGGGCGTTTCTTTTTTCTAGAAATAGGAGCTCAAAAGCCAAAAAGCCTTTATACCTACATAATTGTCCGCTTCTCAACCCATTTGAGTCTTTCTATCCTATTTTTGCTTAACCCTCATAATAAGTCATGGCCAAACTTTCCCCAAAGTGGAGTACATGTCTAGTTTGTCTGGAGTTGAGTTATTTTGATACTATGTCTTTGGTTGAAAGTGAATTGATGTGCGTGTATAATTGCAAAAGTTGAGGAAAATTATGAGAAAGGAAAGACAAAGGAAATAAAAGAAAGAAAGAATGCTCTTAGTGCTTCATTTGGAATTCTATTAAAAAGAAAGAAAGAGCAAATTTATGTGTTCAAAAAGTGAAAATCAATGTTTCAAAAAGTAAATCAAAGTGATAATCAAAGATGTGCGAGATTTCGATTTGAGTTGGTGTTTGGACTAGCTTGGGGGAATTTTTACCCCCTATTGTGTACTCCACTTTAACCTTTTTGCACCACATTCCTAAATTGTTATCCACACCCTTTAACCTAGCCCCCGTTACAACCTAAACAAAGTCCCTTTTGACTTCCAGATTGGACTTGGTCGATTAGTAGTGGTGGGTGAGATTTTGTGCAAGTCATGATGAGGGTCATCAAAATGTGGTAGAGGCGAGCTATTATGGTTGAGCATCCCTAGGGGGGAGTCAAATTCGGGACTTGGAAGTGGAGAAGAGTGAGTAATCGCTTTTAGAAAGCCTATTTTCAAGGAGACTCGGTTGATCGGTGGATTAGATCCCTTAAGTCACTCTTGTGCTTCCTAATCATCTTCCCTCTTGTGTTTGGTTGGTCTCCTAAATCTTGTTATGAACTCATTTAGCTTGCATGTCATATTTGTAGCTTTGCTTTTAGAGCATTTAGATTAGTTTGTTGCATGTTTTTTTTCTTTTTCCTCTTTTTCACACCTCTCTTCTTTCTTTATCATTCTTGGTTTACTTGAGGACAAGCAAAATGCTAAGCTTGGGGGAGTTTGATAAGTGCGTTTCTAACGTACTTTATGAGCTCTTTTTGGTTTGGTTTGATCCTCTTTATACCCTTTTCTTCCCTCTTTCTTCCTCATTTCTCTCTCTCTTTCCTTCACTTGATCATTGTTGATCATTGTGACATTTCACTAGATTTTCGGTCAATTTTGACTAGATTTCTAGTACATTTGCTTTCACCGTGTTTTCCCGTGCTTTGATTGCAGGTATGATCTTTTATAAGGTCAAGAGTTGGGAGATACGGTAATAGGCGGGAGTTTCGAGGAGTTTGCACGCGCGAAAATGGAATAAAGGAAGCTTGACTTGAGCTCCATGGTGTGCCCGCACCCTCTTAGCACTGCCCGCACACATTGGTGCGCCTGCACCGCCCACAGATTGGGCATCCTTATTATCAGTCAGTTAGGTGCGCCCGCACCAGCTCATAGGTGCTCCCGCACCAATCAGGTGCGCCCGCACCTTCCCAGCGAAGATTGGCCATCTGAGTCAGTGGCCTTGGTGCGCCCGCACCAATTTAGTGGTGCGCCCGCACGACCTGTTTCCGCGAGAAAATTGTATTTCTCTTAGGCATTAAAAACAAGAGTTTTAGTTTTTTGAAACTTATGCTTTATTCTACTTTTGAGAGAGTTTATGAGGGCTTACATTAGAGAGAAAACACTTGAGTTTTATTGGGATTTGATATTTATTAATCATACTTTGTGATTCCGATAACATTGAAGGTACTTTTTATTCAATTTTATTCAGTTTTTATTGCATTCTTTTCGTGTTTGTTCTTGTTCTTAGTTATTTTTAGATCTTCATTCTCACAATCACATAATTGTTATTTCTATTAGTTTAATTATCTCTTAATCATGTTTAGCCTTTGATTAGTCATAGATTTTGTGTTTAATTGCCTAGAATCCATGATTAGTGAGTAGTTTCTTATCTAGGGTTAAGGTGAAAGTATGGATTAGGGTTTAAATGTATTGTTAATGTGATTGTGATGATTTAAAGACGTTTGTGCATTGATCTTGGTGTTTTGAGACCTTAGGATAGATATTGATCACATTTATGCTTTGGTACTTTGAATTCAAATGTTCTTAAATTGAATTTTGAACTCTTTTATCATCCCCAAGAATCAACTTAATTTCTAGGCCAAGATATTGGGTAGAAATTAAGGGGATCCTTTACTAGGGGTTTTCCGAATTTATCGAATCTCTTAATCAATTGACTAAAGACCATTCGAGAGAGGATTTAGTTGATTGATTAAGTGATTATTCTTGAGGACCATTCGAGAGAGGACTCGAGTATTTTAGAGGAAAACTAAACCTTGCATAATAGTCTCCGTTACTTCACAATCGCATTAACATTCATTGTCCATTCTTATTCATATTAGTAACCTCAACTCTAGTGTCTTCCTTATTCATATTTCCTTCTCATATTACTTGCTAGTACTTGATAGTAGTTAGTCATTAGTTGATACTAAATCATTTCAAACCCCCAAATACCCTTCAATTAGGTAGTCTAGACTTGATAGACTTTAATTAGTCCCTTTTTCCCTGTGGATCAACCCTCGACTTGCCTTTGCTACATTCTTAGTAATTGCTTGTTATGATTTATAAATATTGTTTGAAAAGCAGTTTTTGGTGTCTTAACGACACACTAAAAACCTCTTATCAAAAATAAATTGGTTCTACGCATGGAAAATGTGTTCATGAGTAACACAAGTGGTTTTAAAGTTGGTAAAAGTGTGCACATGTGTGACACAATTATTTTCCAAATGGAAGTTGAGTCAAAAACTTTTGTAAATGTGTGAGTTTTCGTGCCAAGTTTCGGGACGAAACTTCTTTTAAGAGGGGTAGACTGTAATCCCCCGTAATTTTTATGAATTTTATAGATATATTTTAATGTATGTTTATATATAATATAGTATATTTTATTATTTAAACAATGTATTTCTTGAAAGGTTGACTATTTGAAAGTCAAAGGAATTATTTAATGATTTAAAGAAGTCAAACATTTTATTTAGTCATACTTTAAAATATATTTGAATAGCTTAAAACACTTTTGGGTTTGTAAAAAGGATTTTAAATTGGGTATGAGGAACCTAACCGCTCAAATCATCAACCATTAAATATTGTTTTTAGCCCAATTACCTTTTCCTAAGCCCAAAAGGGGAACCTATATAAACCCCCCAAAAACCCCAATTTCCCACACACTTATTTTCTCTCTCCTCCTCTCCCCTAATTTTGGCCCTCCTATTTCTTTTCCTCTCTCTTTTTCTTTCTTCCTTCACCCGATTTTCTCTCTCTCGGCACTCCCTTCGTCCGCCGCCGCCGGACCACCGACGCCGCCAGCAAGCCGGCGACTGCAGCGTCGGCTTCCCCCCACCTCTTCGTGGCTGCCGAGTTTCTCTCTCCTCTTGCTTTGGTTATTTTCTCGCTCCTCAAGTTATTTTAATGCAAAGTTTGTATTTTTAAGGATTGCTTTAATATGTTTATGTTTAAAAGTTATAGTTTGATGACTTAATTATGAATCTAAGATTATGTAATTTATGTAATGAAGTAATTAAATTTCAGATTTACTTATTATGTTTAAAATAGGGTTTCAAAATATCAAAGCATGGATTTTTAGGATTTTATAAGTTGGAAAATCATAGTAGTATATTATAGTTTATGAAATTGAGAATTCTTATGATTTTAATTATGTTTAAGTATGTTTAAAGAGGGTTTATTATATTATAAGTTGCTAGAAATTTGAAAAGGATGTTGATGATGGTGTTTTATGATTAAAAGTATGAGTTTTAAGGGTTTTAAATGACTATTATAGTAGTACTATACTAGGGAGTACTAATAATTGAAGTTTTAGTGATGGGAAGGTTTTTAAACACTTTTAAAAAAGGGTTTAAAGTATTTTATTATTGCTGGAAATTTATAGGGTATTGATTGGTGGGTTATATTGGTTATTATAGGCGGAGAATTCTATTTAGGCGAGTTTTGAGCTTGTGAAAGTGGCCTCTCGATTTGTCTACACAAGGTACGTACATACCTATGTGTGGGTTGGATTAGTATCATGTCCTAAGGATGGGATTTATGTAGTATCATGTAGGGAACTATTTTTAGTTCATATGTGATTTACATTCAATTGAATTTTCATGTTTTATGCCGTTGTGTGAAGCATGTTGGTTATGATGATGATCTTATGTTTGTATGGAATATTGATGCAAGCATATGGGATTTCGGAACTTTTGTTTATTAATTCACATGAGGGATTAATATTTATGTTGGTATTATTATGATTGAATCATGTTGTTACCTTTGGATTATTTAATTACTTTATGAGGACCGAGGGCCTTATTTGGTAAGTTGATTATTATACCTATAAAAGGTTGGTTGGTTGTTGACTTGGTTCAACGAATAAATAAAGGTTATGGATTTAATGTTGGAATTAATTTTGGGTTGTTAAGTTGATGATCACCTTATCTAATTCTAAGATAAAAATGGAAGGTTATGGTTCTTTGATGATTATACTATTTGTCTTACTTGTGAGTCATAACAAGTGAATAAATTATTAATCATGTAAAGTGAAACGTGGATAGCAATAGTTTTAGATTTGTGCACATCTGAAGTGTTGGACTAGTATGAGTTGGAGTACATGGTGGTAGCCCATGGCTTTTCTTGGGACCGGATTGATCACTGTGTCCTACTTTTATTTAAAAGGTTCCTCGATATCGTAGGTCAGGGGATGTATGGAGTCGCGCCCGTACTTCGTCTTTTAAATTGAAGACTGGTTTGGTTTGGACAACTCTTTCCATTGCCTATTCCATCTAAATTAATTAACTTACTAGTTGTGGAGTTTAGTGCACTAAAGTAGTCTGTTGTGCTATTATATTATTATTATTTATCCTTGATAAATGTTATTAGTATCATGTTAGGCTTTATATTTATTTACTATGAGTACTCAGCTTTGCTGATTACGTGCTTTGTGTGTATGTGTTGATCATGGCTATGCCTTATTGATCTTGTGATGACCCATTTGGTAAGCAGTCTATCGGGATCAATAGTGCATTGTCATTTACAAGTTTGAAGATGATGCATCATGGGTTCGGGAATTGGAGAGCTTGTGTTGTCTTTACATTTTACTTTGACTTTATGCTTTCATAGTTGACTTTGACTGTTGTAGTTGGCTTTTGCTTTTGAGGGTGACTTTTGATTTTATGTTGGTTTGACTTTTAGAGTTGACTCTTTGGGTTGACTAAGTTTTATTTCCAAAGTTTACTTAATTATTATTTCCGCTGCAAAATTCTAAATAAGACGATACGTTATTTCACACGAGCGATAATGCTTTGATAATTCTCTAAGTTTTATATTAAAAGGTACTTTGAAAAAGAGAGAATTGTCGGGGTGTTACATTTACAGTAGGGAGATCCTCTATCTCCATATTTATTTATGTTTTGCATGGACATCCTATTGCGTAGACTACATTAGCAACATATATACATCTCTTTCAGGGCATAAACATTAGAAGAGGAGGTCCCACTATTTCTCATTTGTTCTTTGCGGATGACTCCCTTTCTTCTTCAAGGCGTCAGAGGAGGCTTGCACTCATTTGACTAGTTTAATTAATCGATTCTACAACATATCAGGTCAAATGTCAATTTGAATAAATCATTTCTCAAATTTAGTCCCAACATTTCAATTGACCAGCAGCAAAGCTACAAAACTATTCCTCGAATGCAATCCAGCAACTCATTGGGAGTCTATCTAGGAGCTTCAATAGATCTTCAAGATACTTCTTTCTGGTTCAATAGATCTTCAAAATACTAATAATGGGAGTCTATCTAGGAGCTTCAATAGATCTTCAAAATACTAGATCGGATAAATACTCTACAAAATCTGGTTACTTCTTTCTTTCTCAATTAACGCAACAAGAAATTTTTAGCATGACATCTCCCGAGCATATGAAGTTCTTTCATATCATTTGGGGGTTGAACATCATGTTAAAATGGAATATTTTCATTTGGAAAATCTGGCACAACAGTATTGCAACCATGTCTTATATTTACAAGCGTGGTATTGGTACTTCGAAATGCTGCCCTGTTTGCCTAAACACGGATGAAGATAGGTAGTTAGGTACCACCTATTCATTACTTGTCCTTTAGCTTTATAGGCTTGGATGAGTAGTAGTCTAGGCCCCTTTGTTCCAAATATACATTCTTTACCTTTTAATGATTGGCTCTTGGATAAAATTATTCATTTCTGGCGAACAGATGGGTTCAACGTACCTCGAATTCCTTACTTTATTACTCCCTCAGTCCCATAATATAGTGCCTACTTCATTTTTTGTGGGTCAAATTTTAAAATCTTTGACCGAATATTCTCATTTGTATATATAAAAAAACATATTCATGTGGGATCTTGTTAGATTCATCTCAATGTGTAGTTTCATAATATCAACTTTTTATATTTTTTATTAATACGGAATTGAAGATATTAAAGGTCAAAGTTACATCTTAGAGACCGTGTAAAAAAGAAACAAGCATTATATTATGGGACGGAGGGAGTAGTATACTATGGGCTATATGGGCTATGAGAAATGAACAAGTCTTCAGGCAACATCGAGCTACCTAGAGATTTTTCATGAGAAACTTGATCAAATTACGTTGCAATAGGATGCTCCTATGAGGACTAGTGGATTTTTCTATTAATCCTGCATCTAGCAATTCTTTTATTTGTCTTTTAAACTCTTCTTTTCCTTTAGGTGAATAATCTATATTAGATGTTGTGATCGTAATACCTGGATTCTTGATTTTTTGTTCTACTGTGTACTTGACTTTACACTTACTAATATTATTAGCAATTAATCCTTTAGTTTTTAATCTTTGAACTATTGGATAAAGTGGCAATTTATTATAGGTTATCCCTTTTTCTAATTCTCTAAATTCTTCAAATTGGAAAAAAAATTAGAGCTTCTGTTTCTAGTTGTACTTGATTTTCTTCTCCTAAAAATCTAGTTCTTTGTTGCCTAGTCCACCACACTTTCGCAGCAGCTCTGATTTTTGCTGGTAATATCTGTTAGGAATATGATAAATGTTTTTACTAATAGTGATACTATTCTGTGTTATAGTAATACTACCCTTTTGAGAAGTGATAAAATTTAATCCTAATAAGAATTGAACTCTTTCATTATAGGTGGGAGATATGTTCACCTGTGGTATATCATATTGTTGACTATAACCTCCTGCAAAGTTCTTAAATTATATGGCTATATAGGCTTTGTGTAATAATCTATTTTTTTTTTCCCCATCTGCTAATATAGTAGTGATTATGTCTTTATGTTTAATTTTAAATTGGTTTGGTACTATATTATGTGTTATTTGGCTTTTTGTACAACCTGTGTCAACTATAGGATATAATTCGATAGTGGTTTGTTGGTCGAACCATATTTTGCATGCTACTTGCAAACCTTGACTACTAAACTGGTGTTTTTGTTAGGTATACTTGTTCTGTATTTTGCAAAGTATGTTCCACTGTTATATCTTCCACTGGTTTCTTTAATTATTTCTCTTCTAATCGTTTAACTCTTTTAATTGTTTCTAAAATTTGTTCTTCTAATAATTCTACTCTATTTGCTAAATTGTTATTACTAGCTTCTGGTATATCAATTATAGTCTTTGATAAGTCTTCTTTTATAGGTTTTTGAAGGCAAAACCTACATGCTTCTATAAAACATGAGCTGCACTGGAATCTATGTTGTATGGCTGGAAACCATTTACATATGTAACATGGTTTATCTTCCATACCTTTTCTATGAATCCAATTATGCTCACATTCTGTGTTTGTCATGATGTATTCTACTTCATTTTCATCTTCTTCTACTAAACTATATACTGATTCATCATCTGAATCTGCATCTTGTAAGTTATTAGTTCCTATCTTTTCTGCTTCTTCAACTAGAGAAGCTTTTTCTAAGTGTTTATTCTTTTTGGGACATCTATTGGCATAATGCCCTTCTTCTCCGCATATAAGCATGTGCAATTTTTATTTCTGGGTTTACTAAAATGGTGTCCTTTCTGGGGTTTTCTCCCCTTCTTGAACCATTTTGATTTCCTAAAATTCTTTTTATATTTAGGTTTATAGCCATAATTCTGTGGTGTGAAAATGGCTCTTTTACAGAAAGCATAAAATTGCCGCTTAACTTCTTGGTTGGCCATTTATTCTGTACATTTTTCTTGTAAATATTTAAATGTAAAAGCTATCCTAGGTCCTATTCCTAGGTCTATAAACTGTCCATAACCTGCATTCCATGCATCATGGATCTGTTTTCCTAATGTTCCCGGTAATTTCTGGAAATACTTGTTAGCTAGGGAGTCATCTAAAGCTCTGTTTGTTAATGCTATATTTCGCATAAACTCTCTAGAATACTCATTTATGTAATCAAAATTAGAAATTGTAAGTTGTTCTATATTTCTAATGGCTTGTTCCTGTTGAAAAGTAGTGTCCGTTTCAGGACTTGTTTCTATTATTATGAGTTTTATTAAATTTGTAAAATTATTAGGATTTCCTCCTAAGGCTTTGATTTCATTAAGTTTATGTGGGTTCTTAGTTTTATAAGCCATATATAGGCCATAAGCCGTTTCTCCTAAGAAAGTTTCTAAATAGGCAAACATATCTGTTTCCTCCTTGTTTGCTAACTTTGCCCATTCTTAAATGACTAATTGTTCCCAATTTTGTAATAAACTACCGTATTGTTGGGGTATGACATATTCTAAGTTTAATAGTCTAGGATTATAAGGTATATTTTCATAAGGTTTGCCGTATGTTTTGGCTCCCTCAAAAGTGGTATTATATTCTCTAGGAGTCTTCCATAATAATCTATCTGTAGGTCCAGTTGTGTATTCTGTTGATGGTGTCCAGACTTCTCCTACCCCCATATCACTATCTGCCATAAAAGCTGCTTCATTTTGTGATCTTCTATAGATACTATCTATTCCTAATTTTCCTTCTTGTATCAAATCTATTTTTTCTATATAGTATTTCTTTTTAATTTCTTCATTTGCTTCTTGGTATGACATTCCTAGATCATTCATAAGCTCTATAATAATATCATCTAATACTTCTATGACATTGCAGGTTTGAAAATCTTTATTAAAGATTTCTTCTCTAGACTTAGTCTGTATTTGACTAATGAGTACTTATTCCTTTTCCTTAAAGTCCACCTTTATTCTAGAGATATACCCTATGTCTAGTATCTCTTCTTCATTATCACTTTCGTCGTATACAGGTGGATCATTTTCATTAAAGAGTGCTAGCTCATTTTTCTTATCTTCTAATCTTTGTTCTAGAGTCTCTATTTCTCTTATTTTCCTACTTTCCTTGACAAATAAAGTCCTAATACTGTCTCTGTGACATCCTGCTAAGATTATGTATTCCAATCTTCTTGATATATGTTCTTTTTCTTCCTTAGCTTGTTCTATTTGTTTTCTTATTTTCTTTAATTCTTCTAATTCTATTTCTAGGCTTGCCAAGCTAAATTCATTTTCTTCTTCTATTTCTTCGTCTTCTTGGAGATTTGGTTTGTTTTCAAATTCTCCAAATCTAACTGACATCCTACCTTGTTGATCTTTGTACATGTAACTACTTTGTGGAACTAGTGTATTTGTCTTTTCCCTAAATAGTTATGACAACTTCCATTTTTTCTCCTGCTAAGATTTCTTTGTCTATTATCTTTGGGTCTATCATTTTAATTCCTTTAGACATGATAGCTTTTATTACTTTTTTAGTTTGTAATTTATACTTAGTTACTGTATTACTAAGTTTAGCTATTGCTCCTATAGTTACTGCTAAATTATCTCCATTATATCCTTCAAAACCCTTTGTTTTTATTAGGATGCTCAGATTCTATATATTGGGAGAGTATGCTACCTCGTCTCATCATGGAGAGGCACCTTTCCCTCCCAGGTTTTCAGTGGCGAACATGGGTCAACAAACAGATGCAACACAAGAAGCAGTTATATACATAGATGGCTCATCCATATTCAAGTAGGGGAGAGGCAGCTTGGGTCGCCCACCTTCCGCTTAGTAATACTCGAGTTCAACAAGGAGTTAGCTTTTATGTCGCTTCAGCCATCATGTCAAAAGCAGCATGTTTCCAAGTAATGAATTGGGCTCAGGGCGCAGGTCTTTCTAGGGTTGCAATCAATACCGATACTGAACTTCTGGTGCAGCTTCTAAAGTCTGGGCGAGATCACGATATTTCGATTGGTCATACAATTTCAGCGATCCGCGCAGTAGCCACTACTTTTCTTTTCTGCAGGCTAACAAAGGTTAGCAGGTAGTATAAGCTCATGATATACAGCAGGAGTGCCGGACAGCTAGTTTTCCTTTTACTTTTGTTTAAGTTCAATTTTGTAAGTTTTCGCGATGTTAAAAAAAAAAAAGCAATCCTAAATATCGATGACAACCAAAGATGCTCCAGAGCCAGAATGCTAGTTTCTTAACACAATATGACCATGAGCGCACCAGCCTTGAATACATCACTTGCAAATTAATTAGATATTATTAGTTACATTATCTGATACTACATAGCAGCAGCGACTATATACAGCTTGCACACCACGGGCTTGATTCTTAACCCCTAACTTTTTTTTTTAGGGGTCTTAACCCCTAACTAGAAATTAGGTGAGACACTACCGAAAAAAAATGGTTAAGAGTAACAGTATGTCACAATAATTACTCGTCATCAGATAAACAAACCACATCAGATGTCGGGGGATGAAGATTTATTGCGCCCTCAAATTGAGAAATGTCCCAAGACTCAGAATTCCGTACACTATCTGGCAAAGCGGGCACATTGCCCGAAGTTTGACGAAGATTTGCATCATGTAGCCTTGCAATATCCATAAGCAACTCTGTTGCACTCAAGGATAAACTAAGCCGTGCCCCACCTCCCATCGATTCATCTTGGTGAGACTGGCCATGAGATTTTAACTGTGTTGATGGTGGGAATGGAAGTGGCTGCGGTGGGAGGTGTGGTGCCGAGTTAGATGTTGGGATGTCAGGTGTCTGCACCATCAACACACTACCAGTAAGCATACTGCTGGATGAAATGGCCGGTGAAGCAGATTGGAAGGGCTGAATGTGAGGAGCTGAAGCATGTGATTCACGCCTAACTTGCTGTTGCTGTCCTGCAGTTATTGTTACAGGGTTGATGCGAGGGACACTGGCCTGTGTGCTTAAGGTCATAGAGGGGTGAACAGTCCGGATAGGTGATGCAGCACTGGAAGAGCCCATGGCAGGTGATGTGGCAGAAAATGCAGCCCCAGCAGAGATAGGTCTTGCATAATATAATTGAGAGGCGCTCTCCAAAGAACTGGACGCAGTGCCTGTAATATGAATTAATTTGAGAAGCAGAACGAAATGACATCAAATCATGAAGCATCAAAAAGGAAAATTTAAACAGCCATACATCCTCTATTAACATTAATGGAACAAATTATAATCTACCTTGAAGTCATAACATAATTATAGCGACTTCCCACTCCAAGTTCTCAACTATACTCAAACACTATACCAAGGCCATGATCATGTTAAAAGGAGCAGATAAAGCAGAGTAAATCCATACCATGGACACACAGTAGCCAAACAAGGGCTCAGGCAATATTATTCAGAAATCAAGAAGCAATATTATTCAGAAATCAAGAAGTCAACCATGTTCTTCCTTCCCCCTACTACTCAAGTACTACCTCCATTCCTTTTTAATCTACACACTTTCCTTTTCGGACCGTTCCTTTTTAATGGTTACACTGTTACTTTATCTTTATAAGGTAAAATACCCAATCATTATTTTCCATTTTTGTCCCCCATGTGACCCTCACCAAATAAATTAACCCACTTAAAACCCCCCACCTACCCCATTTTTCTCTCTATTTATTTTATTTATTTTTTGTACTTCTTACTCCCCACTATTCATAATTCCCCTTCTCTTTCTCCTACTTTTTCACTTTTCCATTGGTTCTAGTGAAAAGTAAACCGTGTAGATTAAATAGGAACGGAGGTAGTATTTTCCCACAGCTGAGGGCGTAGGGGCCCTTAGGTCGACACTTACAAAGATTTTTTTTTTTTAAAAAAATGACCGATCCAACTTCACACCATCCAAAATGAGATTTGTTGAAACCAAGATCTACTCCACAAAAAAGAAAAAAAAAAAGAAAAAAAAAAAAGAAAAAAGAAACACCCACAAACATGACTATGTAAGAAATACTGGAGATACAAGATGAGGAAAGTAAGAGAATCTCCAGAATTAGAAATGACAAAGCCACTCCAAGACCCTAGTCTCCTAGGTGACACGAGGCCTAAGTAGATGAATTGAAGTTAGCGCCTTCTTTTTCTTTTTTTTTTTGCCTTTGGGATGACAGTCCTCAATATCACCGGGATAGATTGGGGGCTGGGAATTTAGATTGTATACATGTATATATACGGGCCACGTATCTAAGTATGAGTACTTTCCTCGTTTTCTCCTATATACTTCAGTTTTCTTAGTTGCCCCCAAAGGACCTAACACGTTTTTTAACGCACAACTTTGATCATTAATGCGTTTAATTATGTACCAATGAAAATTATTAAAAAATCGATATATTGAAAAGGTAAATTGAGACAAAATTATAACAAGGTCCCCCATGACCAAGTTTTTCCTTGTGCATAAACTATACAAGCTGGTCAAAGTGGAATACGTCGATACCGTCAAAACTCAATGTGTCATAAGTCAATATGATACGACGAATAAAAAACAAACTGAGAAAATATATGGGTAATCTATACAAATATATTAAAAGGCATGCTTGTCAAAGTTTACGCGCCACATGGAACCCTCCTGCTTGCACCAGAATTTATCAGCATTTTTCAAAAATATATGCAATTGTCTTGAATCGAACCCTGACCTCTTAGTAATTATAAGAGTTAAGATACATTTACCATTCCATCTAATATTTTTTATTGATTCTTAAGTGCACAAAACCCCTTATATGTCTTTACTCTTTACAGTGACGTTCAACCCCTTCCTCTAACCATGAATTTGGAGTATTATTTTCATTATTGCACTTGACATACATCTATTGTCCCAAAGGTACAAATGATGCTGAACTTCGGCCATAATTAGCTGTTTCGTATCGCAATTTACAAAATACATGATATTATTTTTTATTTTTATTTTTTTATTAGGAAATTAAGTCAGCCCAAGGGCTAACCCCTACAAAGCTACTAGCCTGTAGGAAACACCAACACATTGGTTGGTATAGCATGCATAGCATGCTAAGGAAACACCCCAGCATAATGCTGGGGGTAAGGATCGAACCCCTGACCTCAGGGGCCAAGGGGGAGTGCTCTATCCACTTGAGCTAATTCCTCTCCTTAAATACATGATATTATAAACGAAACAAATTAAATAATACGATGTGCATAAATAGTAAAAACAAAAGTTCAATCATGCAAAAAATAAAAGTAACACCCATGGCAACGTCCGGGCCACACACTAGTTCTATATGATACCCCTCTGTTTTTTTACTTTTCTAAGTGGTACCCTCGCATGTTTTTAGAATGTTAAGTGGTACCCCTCAATTATTAACTTTTCTAAATGATACCTCTTTAAAGTCTAATACTTTCTCTCACCTTCCTAATAACCCGCTAATCACCCTCTAAGTCTAATACTTTTTCTCACCTTCCTAATAACCCGCTAATCACCCTCTAAGCATCCTCACTACTATTACCGCAGTCAAACAAACCCACTAACCCTCTTTCGCAACCCTTAGCCCTTACTTAATAATGATGTTAACTATTACATCGTACCATCAGAACAAGTGAAACAGTTGTGAACATGAAACATAGCGGGTTTAGGTGGTGGAAATACTGAATGTGAGGATTGTGGGAAGGTATTGGTGGGTGGTTAAGATGGCTGGAGATTGAATTATTTTTTGAGATAGCACCATATAGAAAAGTCAATAGTAGAAGGATAATATGTAGAATTTGTAACTTTAAAACAAGAGGGGTATTATCATATACTTCCTCCGTTTCTAAATAAGTGCAACATTTCCCATTTTAAAAAATGTCATAATAAGTGCAACATGGTTCAAAGTGGAAAGTTTTTTTCTTTTTATTTACAGAAATGCCATTTTAATTCCCCAACAACTTAATTAACTTACCATCTACCAACCTAAACAAAACTAATTAATCAACCCACCCAACCCCAACTCATCTCAGCCACCTCTCTCTAACCCACCCACCTCTCTCTCTCTCCTCAACTCAAACCACCACTCTATCTCTCTCTCCTCAACTCAACCCACCACTCTATCTCCTCAACCCAACTCAACAAACTCAACACCGCGACCAGCCCGACGATACCAGTACCGGCCCGACACCAGCCCCCCTTCACCGGCGATACAACCTTCCCCTTTCACCCACATCGTCCTCACAATCTCCCCATCCGCCGGCCTATTCTCTGCCTACATCCTCGACACCCTCTACTTCACCCCGGAGACCTTCACCGCACGCGACTCCCCCTCCTCCTCTCCCAGACCCCTTCTTTTTCTCTGCCTCCTTCGCGTTAGACCCCTTCTTCTTCTCCTTCTTCTTCACGACTCTCCCTCCTCTCTCTGGGGTGTTAGTTTATTGGCATCGGTGGAAGGTGTTGGTTTCGTGGGTGGGGGAGGGAAAATGGGGATGTTTTCGATCAAATCAACCCTAAAAACCCTAGATCTACAAGTTTTAGATGGTTTTGGGCGTGGTTTTGAAGGGAAAGATGTTGGTTTTGGGGGGTGGGGGAGGGAAAATCGGGTGTATTCCGGTGGGCAGGTTTTGGGGAAGGTTTTCCCGTGAGCAGGGGTGGAGGAGGGGGTAAGATATTTTCCGGTGGTGGTGGAGGCGGCCGGTGGTGGTGGCGGTGGCCGTGGTGGTGGTGTTGTGATGGATGGCAAGTGGAAGGTGTTGGGGATATAAAGTTGTTGGGTAATTAGCATAGATGTTTTATTTAATTAAGTAGTCTAATTCTCTTTTAAGTGTGGTCCCCAACTCTCTCTCTCTAGGTGCATTGGTCTGTGTGCCACTTCTCTATGTTGCACTTATTTAGAAACGGAGGAAGTAGAATATTCCTAAAAACACTAACAAAGGTAAGTTAAAAAAGTAAGATCTCGTACAAAAGAAAGCAGACTTGTAGGTCAAATTTAAGCATCAAAGAACTGTTATAATAATCGTTTAACCTGCTTACTACAGCCTAAATCAGTTAATTTGTGTGAAAGGAAAACCATAGACATGGGGAGTTCAAATGGGAAGACTTCTTAAAATGACAAGTTTAAGATACTTGGTGATTGTTTGGTTAAACATAAGAAGCGATATTACCTAAGAAGTTGTTTTTCCCATTTTTTGAGTACCTAAGAAGTGCAACAATTGTTTGGCTGATCATGAGAAGTAGGGAGGCTTAGGTAGATAATTACACCACGTAGTAATGCAACCTTCTCATAACCCAGAAAAATTTGGGAGGGATTTTTTTTTTTGGGGAGGGGGGATTTCTAAAAGTTAACTGGTTAATGAGTAATTGGTTGTGCCTCGTAAAATATACAAGAGTTAAATATGATATTTTCTGATTTGGCGAAGTCTAACATCCTAGGACATGCAACTTCCTTAATTTTAGCCAAACATACTTCCCATGCACTAAGTTAGATCTTATAGATCCAAAGATGTTATAAGCTATAAGCAGGTGAGGTTTCAGTGAAGCTGAAGAGCCTTGCCCCATCTTCTCACTAAAGCCATGCAAAAATCAGCGAACGTGGACAAGTTCAAGCCAGATGCACACCAAGGTTGCAGACTTGCATGTACTTCCTTAGGTCTCTAGACCAAATATTAAAAGTGACATATACTTGACCATTTCTTACATTAAACCTTTGTGAAGATTTTGTTTAAATTTCAATCTGATAATAATTATCCTCAGAACATGTAATGTTCTCTACCATGTTCATAAATTATGTTATATGATCTGCAAATCGCAATAATTGTTTAAAATCAAATACAATGGCTGTTGTTGGAAAAGGTTGAAAAGTAGGGCTTTGGTTAACCTAGACGAGTGAAATGGGTGACATTGCAGAAAAAATATGAATGACAATGCTCATTTTGCATTTCTACAAAAACTAAGGAATTTGGAATAATACTCTAGTGCCACAGGAAATTTGCATCTTCTTAATCCTATAAATATGTTAATTTATACTCTTCCATATATTATGTCACGTTTTGTTATTCACATATATGTCATTAATGAAGTTACAACAAACCTCAAATCACCAAGCTAAGCTTGGCCTAGTGATAAGGATTGTACCTTCCAATCTCGAGGTTAGGGGGTTCAATCCCCACCAAGGGCACCTCGGGAAAGGGGTTTCCCCTTACCTTTCCCCCCCCGCTCCTAAAGTGTCTAGCTTGTAACCTGGGCCGGGTTGACCCAGCCTGGTAGGACCCTTCCTCTTACCTACCTAAAAAAAACCAATAGCAACTCAATTCCAACAATCAACTAGTTTCACATCCACGAACTTTTGAAATACGACTTCTAAATATCCTACTTCCTCCTTTTATTTACCCGCAACACTTTCCTAAAAGGGAAATAATTAATTACTTGCAACACTTTCTATTTTTGCTTTTCCTTTCTCTCTATCTCTCTCCAATCACATGGGCCCTTTCTTTTTTTCCTTCTCTACCTCTCTCATACCCAAAAATTGCATTGGAGTTGATGAAAAAAAAAGTGTTGCGAGTAAAGAAAAAACGGAGGTAGTATTATTAAGAAGGTTGTCATAGATTTTGGATAGTAAGGCTAGCGGTGGGGATAGCAAGGCTGCAAGATGGGCACAATCCTTCGGATGCTATATAATATATAGCAGCAGTAATAGTATTGGAAAGGGATGGGTTGGAAAGAGGGGGTGAAAGAGTGGAGCAACAATGGAGGAAATATAGCTTTACTATCAGATCTCAGCTCTAAGATCAATCGCCGAAATTTCTTCTCATTCATGTTTTTGGTTGATCCTAAATCAAAAAATACTATGCAAAAAGTCAAATACCTAATTGTTGCAGCCTCGGTGCGGCCTTATAGTCTGTGCATTTAGATCGGAAGGCCTCTGCCAGCATCTTATTCATCATGACCTTGTTCTGACACGTTTCAAGTTCATTCCTCTTAAGTAAGAATGATGCCTCAGCTTCATCAAGCTTCTTGTCATACTTTCTTCTAATCTGAGCAACGAGTTCCTCAATTTCTTTATCACATTCTGATTTCAGCTGCAACTTCTGCAAGGCAGGTAGAGGAGTATTATTAAGAAAAGTAGACAAATTAATATAACATATACAACACAGTAAAAAAAATATATGCTAATCCAAGCACCAACCTTTTGTTCATGAATAAGCATGATATTGCCCATCTCATTACGCATTCTATCAAATTCATTTTGAAGTGGATCAGAATAATTGGATATTGGAGCCCTGGGCATAGTAGCAATAGGTACTAGCATTCGATTTGCATGGCTGGCATGTGCTGGAATAGCTCTTGCTACTGATGCAGAAGTATTATTCCGAACATGATTTGCATCACAAATCTGATCAGCTGCCAACTGTGGAATGGGCTGTGAAACAGCTTCACCTAAGACACTGGCACTGTTGTGATCCTGGTGCCTTGGGGTCATAATACTCCCAATAGATGCGTGACTTTCATTTGGCTGATTATTAAGCCTACCATTTGGAACTGTTATTTGATCAACGTGACATGAACGTGTAACGCGTTCACGAAAGGAAGACTCAACAGATGCATTTGTTCCTTCATTATGTGGAAGGTCGGACAGTATGCGGTCGGAACAATGTAATGACGATGTTTCACCCAGACTCGAAGTATAATGGGCCGCTGTAGCATGCAACACTTGCTCCCCCACCCCAGGATGACATTCATTTCCAAGCCCCTAACCAGAAAACAACAGTATATGGAAAACAGAGGTTAATTACAGGGAAAGACAATGTCAACTTGATCAAAAAAGGAGGGTAGATGGTAACAAGTAGTTTAAACAATATAATTCTGAGATAAACCAGTGGTCTTTTACAAATTATAGGAACAACTGGACAAGAAAATCATCAACAGCAAATGCAAAATATTTATCACGTCTTTTCCATCGATCCACCAAAATGTGGAGAGAAAATAAAGCACTGTTGGCTTCTTTTTTATTTTTTAAGAGCGCAAGGAAATTCACTCACAGGATGTCTTCTTTGTTCTCTTCTTGCTTTTAATCATTTTATTTAATCTTTGTTTAACCAAAAATTTTAAACTTAGTTTAGCAGGATACTAAACAGAAGATTCCTGACAAATGTCAGTAAGAAGCCGAGTGTGCTAACATTAAGGCTTGATATCAGATGATGGTTTTAAGAAGCAATCTGGGTGAGCCCAACTCCACGGCTCACTCACCATGAATGCCTGACCCAAGACAGCTATACCTTTGAGACAAGCTAGGCAGAAGAACATTTTCAATCAGTGCAACCAAGTCTATAAGACTTCAATCAAGAAGGGGAACAGGAAGGTGAGCAGAAGAAGCTTGGAGTAGAAATGTGAGCAATTGGAGAAATTACTACATCAAGGCACTTGAAAGATAGAAAATCATTAAACCTGGCTTATATCAGCAGTTAGCTGCTTTGCCACCGAACCAACTGGAGAGTGCAATGGCCCTGTTGTACTGGCTGAACTAATTTGGTTGCTTGCTAGAACAGTTGACCTAACTACTACTGAATCATCCATTTGGTTGGTATCTTCTTTCTCAGTCTGTCTAGTATAGTCACGAGGCTGTTCTGGTGAACATGTGCTAGTACCATCATTCTCACAGCTCACTCTCTGCTTCTCCGTATTCTCCAGATACTCGGCAAATCCAGAACTTATTGATTTTGTACCAACCTCTGGTGTCCTAGATGCTTTTCTCTCAGGATATTGCTGCTGCGGCAGATTCCCATTCATACAAACAGTTCCATTTGAATCTTTGCCTCCTCCACTAGGCTCCGTAACTTGAGATTTTACTCGATTCTTAGCATGAGACTCCTCCAACAGCGTCTGATATCCCAAGAATTTGATTCGTTCCATATACCTTGCTATCCTCTTCTGTTCTTCAACCCTTTCAATCTGCTGCCTAGTTTCCAGTTCTTTACGGCAAATTGAAATTTTCCTTTCTAGCTCTTCCCTCTTCTTAGCATAATCATTATCCAAGGCCCTCAGCTTATCAATTCCAATTGAAGAATTAGCATGAGTAACACGAATAGCAGCTGACTGCACTTTGCACCACTTTTCTAGATTCATCCTCTTTTCCTCCCAAGATTTTTCAAAATCTTCAAGTTCATCATTGTGCTTATCCTTCAGCCTCTCCATTTGTTTCTCGCATCCCTTTTCCACCTTCTTCATATGCTTTTGAAAACCTTTCTCTGTCTGCCCCGGTGAAAGTCCTTGTTTTTTCAACAATTCTACGCCAAGTGAAGTTTCTTGAAGCTCTACATCTTGCAGATTACCTGGTGGTGATTCTTCAACATTCGCATTCGATATACTCCTTATACCACAGATCGCTAAGGAAGAATTACCAGTAGTATGCGGATTCTTGGTTCCCAGCCTGGAAAACATATCCATTTTTGGCTTCAACTTTGAATATATATCTTCAGCCTCACATTCTGAGCAAGTAAAGCGCATTTTCTCTTTGACAACGTTAAGCGAATTTTTGTGATCAATTTCCTTCTTCAGAGCCCCGGCCGCAGTCCAACACTATTTCAGACAGAAAACCAAAATAAGCAAAAGGAAGAGACATTAGATATAGTCCAATTGCAAAGGAAGATCATTACAACTTCATTATTTTAGAGGTTCATAGATCTACCAATGATATTACACCAAATCCTCCTTGAATTACAGAAAGCGCCATGACTCCAGAGTCCAGAATATAAAAGACAACAATATTTTTGACACAAAGCATTTTGTTTGATGCACATTACTCTTTTATTCTTTATTTTGTTTGCTATCTATATTTCCTTAAGCACTCCAGCCAAAGAAATGCACATTACGCTTTCTAATGAATTCTTATTTGCAAGACTAATGATGTCAGAAGTTGGTTACTAGAGAAGGGATACGATTGTATATTGCCGGGAGTTCGTTAGTACTGGAGTGAGTAGCAAGCTGCTAAGAAGAATACAAAGTAGGAGGATAGAAGAAAAGATCATTCAAAAAATACTTCAGAGACATTAAAGGAGAGTGCTTAACTTTTGAAAGTAAGCTATCATGTTTGGTTAAAGATCACACTGATCCTATTTATATAAGGCTTATACCCAAATTCTGCCTTATTAATTGGTATACAAGATGTCCAGAAGGCCATATCTAGTAGTATCACAATATAGCATCACAACCCAGCTACTATCCAAGGACATAAAACCAAAAAAATGTTCATAACTCGGCAATTATGAGCAGAGGTACAAAAGAACCTTAAATTACAAAACAACAACATCCAATATACAAAAGCACAAACATATACTTCCTCCGTTTCTTTTTACTTGCAACAGTTTGACTTTTACACTATTCACCAACTCTACTTAGTTTACCTTTGGTGATTTATAGTTAAGGAAAATCATATTCATGTGGGATCATGTTACATTCATCTCAATGTATATTTTCCGAATATCTACTTTTCATAATTTTTAATTATCTGTAATTAAAGATATTAATGGTTGAAGTTATGCATTGGCAAGTGTGAAAAGTCAAACAGTTGCAAGTAAAAAGAAACACATGAAGTATCATTTAGTAATAATAATATTAAGTTATGTAATAAAAGTAAAAGAAATAAGTGAAAAAACTTACAGACACACTAGGCCAATAGGAACAAACACATCAACTACGATAAAAATACTACGAATAAAGAACACACACATGCACGCACGAACTTGATTAAGAAAATAGATAAACGATAGTAACAATCATGAGAACAACATTAATCTTAGTGCCTTGGTCCCACTAAACTAGATAGGCTGCATCAGTCAAGATTTTATCTCCGGCAGTCGTTTTCATGAATTCCCTACCTTCATTCTCTTCTTTCAACAAATGCATGCTCCTGCAATCCTCATATCTTCATGCCATTTCGAATGTCTCCATTCGAGTTATCTTCGGCCTCCCTCAACTTCTAAATCTATCGTATGGTTCGTATCCCAACATTCCAATACCCTAACCAGTACATCCACTAGATGACGCATCACATGTCCGAACCACCATAAATTTGTTCTCTCTTATAAACTTTTTTCTGTCTACAACTCCAACCTCATTAGAAAATAATCTTTTTGAATTATTCTAATGTGTTCCCCCACATCCATCTCAACATACGCATCTCTACTACCTTCATCTTCCTACTATGATATTCCCTAAAATCCCAACACTCATACCCATATGGTACTACCTTTTTTCTTTTTGTCTACACAGTTTGACATTCATGCTTCCCAAACATTGATATTTTTACCGTTAATATATTTAATTACAAATAAGTAAATTATAGAAATTGATAATCTTGATATTTGAAAATTATATTTGGACGATTCAAAGAATATCCCGCATGACTAAGTTTTCCATTATGTATAAATCACAAAAGATGGTCAAAGTGAAGTATGTGAATATTGCCAAAGTCCAAAGTGTGTAGATTAAAAAGGAACGGATATTATATAATAACGCTCTGGCACCTATTAATTTTGCACCTTCTAACATAACGGAGTAAATCATTCTCCTAACGCTTTTTCATTCATGATTTTATGTTCGTCATTCTTTGTCGATTCTTCCCCTCCAACTCTTTCCCTATTTTTTCTATTTTTTTAGAACAAATTTAATAATAGGGTGATCTGGCCCCTGCTCCTTTTTTATATTTATGAGGAGCCGATAATCATTCCCCCACCTTCAGGACTCACAGTTGGACAAGTCCAGAAACAGTTCGAAGGCTTAGTTTCCTCTTCAAGAGGAGCCCAGCTTCTGCCTGGACCTCTTGAATTAGAGATTATAGAATGTCATATGCTTTTACTAGACGAGCGCGCTCCTTTTCAGGATCCCCGGGGGCGCTACTACTACTTCTACTACTAGGGGAAGAAGCTGAAGTTATGATAGAATTCTGCTGAATCCCTTCCATCTTAAAGATGATTAGAATTATATAAAGTGAAGAAGAAGAGGCATGACTATAAGAATTTTGTGACATGAGTAAATTGATCTAGTTAAGGCATAAGAATGTTTAATTTTAAATGATTCCCATTGTCACATAATTTTCCTTTCAACCTTAAAGGTACAATATGATCCCACAAAATGTTAGTTGCCCCCCCGGCCCCCTCTCCATTTAAATCACCCTAATCCCCACATGTCTACTTTTCTTCACTAAAATTACACTCACTGTATTAAGTTGCTATTTCTTATACCATCCTTCTCTCACAACATATGGTTTGAGCCCTCGTCCATAGTAGAACCCCCCAATCCCCCCATCCCCTCTTTCAAATACTTCCTCATTTTAGTTGGCACATTTTGACTTTGGCACTATACCATACTTTACATTGACTATCTTTTATGATTTTTACTCAAGAAAAAACACTCACGCGGGATCTTATTAGAATTGCCTGAATGCATATTTTCAAAATATTAGCCTTTTATTCTGCTTATTAATAATTAATGATATTAATGTCGACAATTATGCATTGGCAAACATGACTATAAAACAGGTCAACTAAAAAGAAACGGATGAATTATTCAAAAGGAAAACTTTAAGGCCATCACAAATTTACAGAATTGACCAAATGATGCCAAAGATCCAATAGGTGGCAATCAATAGCATAAGATCAATATGTGGTGTCTTTTCAAATTATGAGTGAATATATGTCCAAAGTGAAGCATAAGATCCCAGTGAATGCTAAGTACATCCTACGTATACATCAAAGTTCCAACTTATGAACATCAAAAGAACAGGTCACTACACACAAGGAGCAATGGAGCATGGCTCAATCGAAGACCAGGTTCTATTTACTTTTTAACATCCACAAAATCTAAAATTTGAAAGGATAAGCAGCATTTAAGACAAATTAGAGAATCAAAAAAGAAAAAAGTTTTGCCTGCAAGATAAAACATCTCAATAACATGACAAGATGAGAAGGCAGAACAGAAACACAATGGTCCTTGTATGACCTAATCAAAGGGAATAATCCGAAGGGAAATTTTCCCACCAGAAGAAACACAAAGCAAAGGAGCCAGTACATACCACTGAGAGTAGGAAAGCTTGTAATCTAGTCTCAGGCTCTCTGATGACTCGATAATTTTTTACGAGATACTCGAGAAATTGCTCAACCAATATCTTCCCATCATCCTGTACAAAACTCAAGCACAAAGTTATAAGGTTAGACACATAATCTGTATAATTCAGCCAACAATATTTGTAGATGTAAAGTAAAATGCAGATCGATACCAACCATTTACGCAAAATAAATCATGTCAGTTTTGCCTTAAGAACAAACATTGTGCCAACTATAATTTTTTTATGTCACATTGTCTTATAGTCTTCCAATATCATAGGTTAGGCAAATTGAAAACAGTTTCACCAGATATTTGGATAATACGTGATTCATCCAACAAAAATTCCAGAAAGTTCACAATTCATCTTACGAATCCTAATGACCATAAACTGCTGTTTGCATCAGGACTATAACGAACTTAGTAAGCTCCACCTCCATCACTAACCTCATATGCAAAATTGGTTCTTTATGCAACCACCACCAAGTATGAGACTTGGCACATATTTAAGACAGGGTGGGTGGAAAAGCGGAGTACAAAATGATTTTCAAGGGTCCACTACCTTAATCACGACTCTGGATCAGCGAAGGACTATAACATTCTAGACCTCAATGTATCTACACTTGACTCATTTTGCAAACTGTGACATAGGAAAACTTTGTGGGTGATATTATAAATTAAGAAAAGAATGCCATGCATCAATAAGGTACTGCCAGAAAAGGCAAGTAACTCCACACGTGTTTCTAGGCAAAAGAGATTAAAAATCACAAACCTTTCTAAAACTTAAAATGGAGAGGATACTATATCACTAATTGTTAGCCGAAATACAACACTTACAAATCCAAATCCTCTACCAGAACAAGTCACCACTCTTAAGTCTCTCTATCCAACTATTACGTTTCAAGCTCTTACTGCCAACAAGTGAATTCTGACGGAGAATTCTAATATTAGTAGAACGCTCCACAGAACTAGGGTCTCAACAAACGGTTAGGAACAAATAATTTCTTAAATGAACACTACAATAACATAAAGGTTCAATACCTGGTTTATGTTAGAAACCACCCTAACATTCCATGCTAGACTTTATTTTAACGTTTTTTAGCATGTAAGCCATGCTTGTTAGGTAATTCAAGTGTATAGACTAGTTTAGATCTGGTATTATGTGTTCTCAGCGTTGTTCAATAGGATAAACTTGTATATGAGCCTCTTTGTGGGGTATTGATGATCAGATCAATTTAAGTTTCATATCCAAGTCATTATATTGGCAATTAAGTTTGTGAGGATTCAAACACCATCTCAGGCTTTTTATGTTAGTGAAATGTACTTCTTTCGTATTGTTCCCCAAGCAAAGTCCAGCTCACCAACACCCAACTCAATCCTGCTCGTGCCTACCAACTGAGCCCAAGCCCCAATCTATCTCAGGCTCACATTCTTGCCACCAATAGACAAAGGTGCATCACATGTTTCAAGACATTGGGATTGTGACCAATGATACAAGGAACTAGAGTCGATGCGAAACGAGGTACGGAAACGGGTACGGGAAACGCTACCTTGGGTGAAGCGGGAACGTTGGGTCATTTTTTTACCGATTTTTTTCAATAAATTTAAAATATTAGAACTCTTAGTAATCCTATCAAAATATAATTACAAAATGATAATATAAATATTTATTAAAAAGGTTCACCATACTACCATAGTACTACTGTGTTTGACTAAGAGGCTTCTAGAAAATAAATTTTTGAAAAGGAGAGCAAGGGGTCCACGCCCACTTTTTTCACCAGTTCTTCAGAACTTCGACCCTCTTCCCCTTCAAAAAAAACATACCCTCCATTATCAAACCTTCAACTTCCAAAGCCTGAAATTGCGAAAAACAAACCAAAAATTAAAATTGAACACAGAAAAATATTCTATATATTCCGAAAAATAAAAGCCCTAAGGTTTTATGATCTATTACTGGCGAACATTGCCTCAATTATTCAACTAAAATTGTCGAACAAAACCCTAGTTTTGCAATTGGGCTCAATTGGTTGGGTTTCTTGCGCTGAAATCAAAGACGTCGCCTTAGGCGATCTGATTTGCGAACGGAGGCGACCTGAGTCGCGTTTGCTCCGCGATTGGGGACGAGCGATTCAGATCGCAGATCGGGCAAGCGTCCCACGTCCCTTGTATCACTGATTGTGACACTATGTTACCTAAACTCAGTTTGGGTACCTATACAAGTATGAAACTAATTCAGATCTCCTTTCTCCCTCTCTAACGTACATAAACAAAACGCAACCAAGGCCTTGCAGCGGACTCCCGCCAGCCCTAAGTAGGTTATCGGACCTAACACTCTAAAGAAATTCAATTACATCAAAATGTAGAAATGAGTTGGAAAAAAAGGATTCCTTTTTATGTATGACCCGATCCAAATATATATGATGGAATCAAATGGATTCCTACCTTAGTTAGTGTTTTCTCCATCGACTGGACTCGACTTTAGCCCATGCATGTGAACTACTTTAAAACTAAAGGATCCGCTGAGATGAAGTGTGGTCAACGACCACTGGTAATGAGAAGAGCAGCGGCAGCTGGCAGATAAAGCCAAGAAAATTCACACAACCACAAGAAGAGAGCAAGTAAATTATTTTTTCCATCTATATCAGTCATATTTTGTCTTGGAATAGCCGATAACACGACAGAGGGTATCACACACGTTTCAGAAGCAAACCACAAATGCCAGCTCAGATTTCTAAAAGTGTGATATGTTTCCAATATGACATTAGGCGTTTTCAGTACATTTCTTTTGTGTACCCAACCTGTTCCATAATTTTCCTGTTTTCAACAATTCAAAACACAACCTCCCTCCCCCCCCAATACCCTAAACGTTCTAGTGCTTCAAAATGCACCATGATATCAAAGAAGTGAACCACAAAGTCTGCCAGGCGAAAACATCAATATGTTAACACGACCACCATGGTTAAGGCTCCACCACAGTGTTCGACAGCATGAGAGATTCTCTTGTGAATTAAAAATAAATAAAGATTTCGACAGAAAAACACACCTACCTCAATTCCAGAACTGTGGCCTAACCATTGTTCTCAGCATTTTTTCCCCATTGTAGCAAAGGATTAAGCCAATAAGGAAATGAAGTTGCTTATAAAGCATAAATGGTAAAATTATGGAGCGTTTGGTTTACAGAGGGGAAAGGGGAAAGGGAAAAGGTTTAAGGAAGGGAAAGAAAAAGAATGGAAACCTAAACCCTTAATTCATCATGTTGTTTGTTTCAACATATCTAACAGAAACCCTTAATTTCACCACCACCACCTTTTTCCTGTATAACCACCACCACCACCATTTCACTTTCTATCTTCTATTTCCCTTTAGTCCGCCACCCCATTTCGGCCACCGCCCCCTTCGGCGCTCCCCCCTTCCCCTCTTCCTTTGTCGGTGCTTCTTTCCCATCAAGGTAATTTTTTTTTCTCTATCTCTCCTTCTCCTTGTAGATCTAGTGGTGGTATTTGTAGGTGAATGAGGTGGTTTTGTTTAGTGGCTGTGAGTGGTTTTGTCGTTGTGATGTGGGTTTAGTGGGGTGGGGAGGTTTCTTGATGGGTGGTAGATGGTTTTCGAGAGTGGTGGTGAGTTTTAGGGTGGGTGGGGTGGTTTTTCAGCGGTCGTGGAAGGTTTTGGGGCAGATGGAGGTGATTTTTCGAGGTTGGTGGAGGTTTTCCAAGGGTGATGACGGTTGGGGTCCAGGCGGTGATGGTAATTGGGGTAGGGCGGTGACGGTGGCTAGAATGGAGGGAATTACGGTGTGTGGTGTTAGTCGTTGGGTCAAGTGGTGGTGAGTGGTCAAGGATGTGGTCAATGGTGTCTCAACTCTCAAGGAATTGGTAAGTGAAAGACTGAAACCCTTGGGGGTGTGGAATGAATGTAGAGGACTTTAGCGGTAAGGATAGGGTAAAGAAAATCATTAAATTGACCAAGCAAACATCAAGTAAGGTAAGCAACTTACTTGATTCTCTTACCTTATCCTTGAATACCTCAAACCAAACACCCCCTAATAAGGATAGGAAAAATTGTCAGGAACAGTTCTAACTATGGACAGTCCGCCATTTTCAGTCTCAACTAAAGATTAATTATGAGCGGTCCCAACTATGTATCATTTTAGCCAAAATTGGTCCTAGGTGACTTATTATTTGTTTGACAGGTTAATTTTTTTTAAAAAAAATTCTTAAGTCAGTTTCCTTCTTCCTTTTTCTCTCTCCTATCTCCTTCCTCCCCGGCTACCCCTCCAACCCCTCCCCGCCACCCCCGGAATCTCGTCCCCCTTCCCCGCCACCCCTCCCCCTCTCACACCCCTCCCCACCCACCCCCAAAATCCTATCCCCTCTCCCCTGCCACCCTTCCCCCCAACCCCCTCCCCACCACCCTCGAAATCCCCTCCCGCTCCACTCCCCTCTCCTCAACCACCCTCGAAATCCCCTCCCCTCCCCTTCCCTTGCCACCCACGAAATTCCCTCCCCCTCGAGACCACCCTGATGCTACTTGCGAAAGTCAATACAAAAAAGCAAAGAAAAGTCAATGCAAAAAAGCAAAGAAATTGAAGCAAAGCAAAGAAAACTAGGGGCAACAATAGGAGATGGGGCTTCGAGGGTGGGCTAGGCGGCAGGGGAGGAGGAGGGAGTGGCAGGGAGGGGAAGAGGAGGGAGTGGCATGGAGGAAAGAGAAAGAGGAGGGAGTGGCAGGAAGGAAACCTAAAACCAAGTAGGAGGGAGGGTGCAGGAGAGAGAAGGACATGGTGGAGGGAGGAGTGAGAAAGAGGTGGAGGAGGAAGAAGAAAAAGGTTGTGGCAAAAAATAAAAAACAAAAAAAATGCGTTTTACCTGTTGTAGCAGGTCATTAACCTGCAGGGACCAATTGCGGCAAAAATGATGCATAGTTGGGACCGCTTAGAAATATTCTTAGTTGGGACTGAATATGGTGGAACGCCCATAGTTGGGACTGTTCATATCAATTTTTCCAATAAGGAATCCTATACAGTGATCCATAGCATTTAAAGGCGCACCAAGCCGTGAAGCCTAGGCGCAAGGCGAAGGCGCTCATATTTATATATTTTTTACTTTTTAGATTTATTATACTTTTTCCAGTTTTTGTGGCATAACAATTAAACTGGGTAAATAAAGCCCAAATACATTTGAGAGTTAAAGTTAAGGCAGGCGTAAGAATATACAAATGAATAAAATATAATTGAAGTCAAAGCATGGGAAAATCAAACTATGGTGACAGCTAAAAAAGTTACTGTGACAGCATGGGAGTAGCTAAATGTGGCTCAAATGGCAGTAATTAGAGTGCTGACTCAGCATATTCTCCCATGGGAAAGTTATTATGTTGGGAATGTACAGATAGTAAAGACAAGTAAAAAGAAGAGAAGTTGGCTGATCTCCAAAAGAATGGCCACCAACGGCCTCCGAGAAACGATTAGCGGTGAAGAGCAGCCACAAACAGTAGCCAGAAATTTCTGTCACAGTTCAAGCGGCCGATGTTCTCCAATTTTTTATTAGTCCTTCCCCACCTCTTTCTTAACAGCTCAACAGGCGCTGCACCTTGCCCGAGGCGGCCGGAGGCGCGCTCATTCTAGCACCTATCACAGGTGGATAGGCCCAAGTTTTGAGAAGCGGTTTGGTATGCGCCTGGGTTTGCCCCTTGACTAGGCGCACTTTTAGAAATTAAGGATGAGTAAAATCCCACTCAGAAATTGGTATTTAAGGGTATGGATTCAAACCCCCAAACAATATAGAACGTTAGAACCCATAAAAGAAAACATATAAAAAATTCATTAGCGACATGTATGCCAATAAATTGTAAGTCGCGACATGTATGCCAATAAATTGTAAGTCACGACATGAATTGCTTAAAGAACATAATTTAATATCCAATATATAACAGAAACTTCTCGATAGTAAAGTGTATAGAAAGAGGTCTTCAAATACATGCAAAAGCAACAGTAGTTTCTGATACAACTCAGAAAAAGAGATCCGCAACTTCACAGCATAAGATATGCCATTCCTAATCTAAGAAGACCACTTAACTCTGTAAGGGGGAAGCAAGAGCAGCTGTAACCAAGTATTTCATGAACAGTAATGCATGAAGATTTCAAGAAGACCTAAACCAAACGAAAACGGTAAAGTGCCAGTAAAATAACAGATACATTCTGAAGTGACTAGCCAAGAACTAAATGCAAAGCAAAACCTATCATCATAGTCATGAAATATCATCTTACTCAGCATCGGCGATTCAGTGATGGGCAAAAGACAGGATTACATGATTTATTACATGTAATCAACCAATCTAATAATATCTTATTAGATGATATACATTCCCCTCAATCAACCAAAAAAATATCAAAGCCAAAAATAAAAACTAAAATTTTTCATAACACATGCATTAATTTTCCTAACTAAAACCATACCTTCAGCAGCAGAGCTTCACAAAGCTGTAATATAGTTGGCTTCAACAACTCAAAATGACCCCTCTGCTCGTTATGCAGATTTTTTATATCATTAAACTCAGCAATCGCAGGAGCCCCTAAGATACCATTGCTCATGACAGACAAGGCAGGACCATCATTTTTGTGAGAATTGGGTTCATTGTTTCTCATGGATTCCGGGTTACTGGTCTGGGCACTTCCAGATTTTTCTGCTGTATGCATCAACATTATAAATTAAGTACAGCACAATTAACATAAATCTATACTAAAGGCCACCAAGGCATTGTTTGAATACCTTGATGCTCTTTATTCCCAGAATTTGATTTTTCTAGGCCTCCCTCAGCTTGTCGAGAAGAAGAATCTATTTTAGTAGTATCCATCTTCTTGCGCTTCTTTGCTGCTTCATCACTTTGCACTCCTGAAGACGACTCCTCGCGATATTGAACTCGCTTCCTATTTCTATGAGATGAACCTGAAAGATACTTCCACAAAGGTTGCTTTGCTTCCAATAACTTTGTCCAAAATACATGTGGTGGCATTTCATCTTCTAACTGAATTTTCTGCTCTCCGATCAAGGGTATAGACTTGATATAACATCCATCAATTTGTCGAGCAACTGATATATACTTACTTGAGTGGATGCTTTTATGATTTTGAAAGAGAGAAACAATCTCTTGACTAACATCAGTCAACAATGAAGACCCGGAAACAATATTGTCCCTCGAATCAGGAAAATTTTCATGATGGAACTCATCTAGCCTCAAGAATAAATATGAGGAGCCCCACATCAGAAGCAAGTGACTAATACTTGGACTAATTTGCAAAGTGCTGTCAAGGATAGTATTATTCTTTGCAAGGATAAGAACTTTCTCTTCAATGGTATAAGGACAATACAATCGAAAGACTTTTATCTGCTCAAGCTTTGAATCTACCGTGATCTTTTGTAGTGCCTTTAAATCATTAAGAGGATTCCAGTCACTATCAAATATAACAACAGCGTCCACCAGCATAAGTTTAATAATCTGACTGCAAGCTCGTGTCTCCAGTAAAAGAAAGGATATCTCTCTCACACTGTTGAACTTGTTGCAAGCAGCCTGCTTCTTTGAAGAGAGTAATCCGCTTGCAACATGCTCATAAGAATCTGGACCAAATCGCCAACGGAGAAAATCCTCAAGAATGTTGCCTGTAGTATCCCTTCCAGAACCACCAGTTGGCTGTCAATTGCCAAAAAATATTACACAGATAAAAAGTCAGAGAATTACAGTAACTCGGTAAGGGTAAATGAACAAAATATTTACCTAACAACTTACATTAACACAAGTAAAATAAGAATTTAAGCACATGCATACCATTTATTTATTCATCAAATGCCTCATACCATCACAAGATATAAACTAAAAGGGAAGATATCATAAAGTTGGATTTTTCCAACACTTGAGGAAGCACCAGCAGACAGCAGCAACCGATAAAGAGAGGTGAGGAGATAATTAAGACTAATTCATACAAGTTTGCATTGCTGAATCATAGGTTAGCAATTGCAGAAAAAACCTTCAGCCCCCAAACAAAGTAGACAATCTCATTAAATTAAGACTATTGTCCCTTTGCATGAAGGTTTGGTGCTGAAGCTAAGTAATATCAAGGGCCGAGCCTAATAAGAGTTACATAGGACGTTCTGTATTTGACTAATATCCCCATTAGGTGCCGAACTATCATCCCTGACAGCAATGGAGACTTAGGAGCTTTCAACTTAGTCTAGCCGACTTGAGAGGTATTTGCATTGACGACCATCGATCTGATAAATTAAAGATCAAGGTTATCCTCCTTATGGTTGTGTCGTGCTTGATCATTCCTAATGGGAATGGGCAACATTGCGGAACTTTCTACGTCAAATTTATTAAAAAATTGGACGAAGTAGACTCCTGTGCCTGGGGAGCGGCATTGTTGTCCTACCTCTATCAAGGAATGAAGAACTGGAGGAAGAATATGAAGTCAATTGTCGGCTTCTCATGGGTTATAATGGTAAGAGCATTTTTTACTCTTATCTCTTTTCTTTCTCCTCTCTTTCTCCGACAACTTTTTAATCAATTGTCTTTTTTCATAGGGATTCTTCTTTCATCATTTCCCAAGTCTTTGTGAGACCTTTGATTTGCCACTGCAGTAAGTGCAGACGCCTTAGACGCCTTTATTGGCGTCTTTGATAAAGGCATTTGGTCCACTCGGCGCAAACCACCACTGGAAGACCCACCATGCGTTACAACCAAAATTGACTTCGGTACATAACCTCTTGGAGACAGCAACGGCGGAGGTAAATAAATTTTACCGTCTTTGCTCCATAGTTTCTTGCTGAGATTTTTGTTTAGCTTTATTCTTAGTTAAAGTTGCGCTGCTGCTCTTGCTTATGTTTTGGGATTCAACTTCTAGAGATTGGTTTTCTTATTTCATGTACAATATACTAGCTGCTTTTTGTTTCATAAAAAGAGGACCCTTTGTGTTAATTGCTTGAATCCATTTCTTTTATGTAAAGAAATTGTCTTGTCACAAAAAGAGGACCTTCTGTTTCTTATTCCATGTACAACATACTAGCTATTTTTCCTCAATGACCTCAATCTAGTTTCAAGATGCGAACTTTACAGCATTGGTATTATTTCTTGTCTGTGACGGAAAGATTTAAACTAGGGGAATCGTCTGTAAAGGGGGCAGGGGGGATGCAGTTTCCAGTGTTTAGAGGAATTCAGTAAAAAGTAGGCATGGAAAACATTATTTAAACAATTACATTAATTACCTGAAAAAGGATAAGAACTTTCCGTCCTTGATTCTTGAACTCGGACAAGAAATTATCAAGAAGGTGTAACTTGCCACTAGCTCTGATGCCTAAATCCATCACAGCTTCTGGGGTAAGACCTTCAGCTAGTGAAGGTTGCAATTGTGGATCCACAACGTAAGGATGGTCACAGCACTACAAATTGTAAACTTAAATCAATATATTAACATGTTATAAAATTGATACAGACACTTCTTTTTAATTCCTAAACAACTGGAGATAATAATGCACAGACGTGAACCAACATATTTAGAGCATCATGCGTCCAAAGGAAAGCAATCATATAAACATCTAACTGGATTTTACATGTCCCATTATGAATTCTAACCTTCCGTAATGAAATAAGAATATCACGGAGGGAGCCGACAGGATCACTTTTCACAAATGAGCGAAGCCCGGATGAATTTGACAATATTGAATAACAATATTGTTCAAGCTGGAGATTAGAGATCTCCACTGGAACCCAGTACTCCAAAAATCTTGCACAAATGATGAAAGAGGACAATCTATCCTTCAATACATTAATGTCTCCAGTGGAATTAGCAACTGGTCCAGGCTTTTGACTACCACCAGGCTCCAGCAAAGAGAGAATGTTGAAATACTCAGCTGTGCTATCCTGCAAATTCAATAAAATAAGTAAATGCTTGGTATCAGAATCAACAGGCCAGGACATTAGTAAATGTACCTTCAATTGGGCATTCATAAGAAGCAACCTCCAACCAGTAGCCAAATTCATGATACAACCAGTATGGGCTAATATACAGGACTGCTGGCAGTCATCAACCAAAACAGCTTCCCATTCAATGCCTTTCAGCTCTTCAATATCCTGTATAGAATATCAGCATGCTTAACAAGCCACATTAAGCTACATGATAGAACATCACAACAATTCAAAGCTACAGAGTACAGATCTCAATTCATGTACGAATGAATTTAAGAAAGCAAATACATGAAATAATATGAAATAATGCAATAATGCTACTTTTGACGTATGGGAACAAAATAGGAGTTCTCGAGGTTCATTTCACAGAGATTACAACCATACTGTTGCCATCTATACTCCTTGCCTAACAACAATATGGAAATAACCTTTTCTACAGGACAGACCCATATAATATATCTGAGAATCATGTAGCAACACATTCCAAAAAAATCAAAATACTGATATTGTGTCAGACAAAATTGTTTTCCATGTCATTCTACAACGAGCAGATAGTGCAATAAGGCTTTATCCAGAAAACAGTACATACAAAAGTTTCATATGCAAATCTAATGAGATATGTCAAATCTAAGGAGAAATAACTCATCCATGTTTACAGTTTAGAAGGAAAAGGGCACATAAGTACGACAATCATTACCGATTTGCAAAGCACACCAACACTTCTGAGCTATGCAACAATACTTGCCGAAGATCATGATATTAGGAATTATAAACAAATGAGAGACAAAACACAAGAGATGGATCTGTCCATCTCCATGCAAAACTAATGCAAGCCAAGAGGCCAATTTCATCATACAATGATAGCACATATTTTCAACCAAAAAAAGAAAAATTAATAGAGCAGACCAATGATATATGAAGATGGAGCCTAAATTCCCCTTGAGGGTAAAGATGCCTTCTTGAACCTTGAAAGTCACCTAACCTTATAAATTCCCAAGTGGATTACAAACTACAAACTACATTAATGGAATTATCCTAATTCACATACCTCAGCAATGGCTTCAACAGTAGATATAAGTACTTGTAGCATCACTTGGCCATCATCTTTGTAGAACTCCAGACTTCTTATTATATTACGCGCATCTGCATTTCCACCATAAACCACGACATTGACAGATGCTGCCAAGCGCACAAACTCAGCCTCCCAGGAAGACAGAGATGCCTCTGTGGTGATGATAAGAAAAGGCCGGAAAACATCTGTCACTAGAGATAAAACAAGATAGACCACTTTCACAAATCTATCCTGCAAAAACCCATTCAAGCAAACATTACAAGTAAGAAACAGACCATTGGTAGCAACTAAGAAGTTATCTTCCAAAAATCACGAATTCATACAGTCAAGAAAAACTTAACCATGAGAAAAATTCATAGTTCAGAATCAGAAAACAAATTATTTAAGCCTTCATGCTAGCAATTATCAATGAGAAAAATTCATTGGCCCATAGTACTTCATATAACAATTTCCTACAACAACCAAACCTCCAAGACAGGAACAACAAAAAGGAAAAGCAAAAGGACACACAATTTTATCAACACTACAGCAAGTCTCAATGTGAAAAACTCAATCCATAATGCTTCACATAACAAATTGCTATAACCACCAAACCACAAAGACATAATCAAAAATAGGAAGGGAACAGCAGATTCTGGGCTATAAAATTGCACCATCTTTATCATGTAATGATGATTATCTCAAATCAAGTTAATGAAATTGTTCCTAGGCTAGTGAAATAGTAAACAAGGAGCAGAATCCACTTTGTCTTTCCCAAGTCTGATCAAAATACCAAATCTGAACCCGTGTCGTGTCATGTTGACACTGATAAGACAAGGGTGTTATATGTTCAGTGCCGACATCTCCAAAAACTACTCTCAGATACACCTATAATCTTAAATAATACAATCCTACTTAAATCAACAAAACCTCAATTACAAACCGATGTGTGCAATATATATATATATATATATATATATATATATATATATATATATATATATATATATATACACTTCCTGATTTACCATAAAAATGCATCATTGGGGTTTGGCACACATATTAAGGAGCCCATGTGATGAGGTGAGAGATAGAGTTTAACAGAGAGAAACAAAAGAGATCCATGTGATGAAAGAGAGATAGAGAGAACCCATTACCAAATGAGGTAATGATGCAATTATAATGGAACTTTCCAAAATGAGAAATGAAGCAACTAAAGAAAAGGAAGTATATATGTATAGATTTGGGGTCAAATGAGAAGATTCTTAAAGTGAGAAAGATGACAGATTTTATTGCATAATTTATAAAACAGAATTGCATATTCTAAAGGTGAATGTACAACTTTTTTATCATGTGCCTTTTTTTTTAACAAAATATGTAACTTTTAGCTCGAATAGGAAGACATGCATATTCAGTTGAAAATAATGGACATGTGTCTTTCTCATCCTTCTTATTTTAAAACATATATACTTCCTCCGTTCCATTTTAAATGAAACGTAGGGCCTTGGCACGGGGATTTAGAATAGGAGAGAGATAGAGAGAAAAAAAAGAAGGGACCCATGTGATGAGGAGAGAGATAGAGAGAAGTGAATACCAAATAAGGTAACGTTTCACTTATTTTGAAAGGCCTAAAATAGTAAGTGTTTCATTTAAAATGGAACGGAGGAAGTACAAGATTTTGAAATGCGCTTTTACCAATTAAACATAAATACTACCCCAAAAAAAAAGGTATAAAGAGGCACTAGTAAATTTCAATGGGTAGCTCGATGAAATACAATTGGTAAGACAGAGAAAAGACAAATAAATAAATAAGGTACTAGGAAAGCTGAAAAAAGCACGTAAGAAAGGGGATGGCCTTTAGTTCTCCAAAGGCAATTAACCCGAAAAGTAAACGCCTTCCTCGATTCCTCCCCCCCCCTCTGCAATTTGCAAGATCATACGTGTCATAAACACACTGGTAGACTAGCGTTACTCAGACCAAAACCCACATGATTGTGATCTACAATACACTCTAGCAAAGCATTGATTGCAGAACGAGGAATTTTGTTAACGCTAGATTTGAAATTACCCTTAATTGGAGAGGTTTTAGAGGACTGAAGAAGAGGAATTTTGGAACGGAGGGACTAACGATCTGGAATGAATCCATCAATGATCAGAGATGCGTCTATTCCACGATCCGGCACGAACTATCTGATTCGCAATTCGAGGCTCTGACCCGCGTAATTGTTAAATACCTTGTAGTTACCGGAACATTGGACACATCAAAATTCATAGAGGTAGGCCATAACACTAAAAGCCCCCTTGAACTGCAAGGTTCTCCAATAATCAAACATATTGAGAAACAATTACCACTTAGTATACTAACAAAATTAAAAAGAGAAAACAAGGACAAATGCATCAAAGTAAGAATCATAACAACTACCAACAAAAACAATGGACATAAAAACTCAAGATAAAACAATCACATTTTACAAACTCCATCATACCTGCTCATCTAGCAAAACGGCATTATGCCCCTTGTGGTAATAATCACGGAGCTTATTCACAGAGTTCACATAGCAACCGTCAGCTCCTCCAATCGAAAGTTTTCCAAGTTTGACATGTGATCCCTTTCTTTTTTCTTGAACCTGCATATAATTGATTAAAACACCATATATGAGAATTAACCAAAAGAAGAATTTGGACCAGTGCCAAAAAGATATTGAATGAAAATTCTAAAAATACACCAACAACCTCACATAGTTTTATGAATGAACCTGAAACATACATGCGAAATGTGAAAACATGCAAAAAGTAAAGTGCCTAAAAGGATAGATATTCCTTTCACAATGGCACTTCCCTTCATCACAGAGAGCTCTTTAGTGCTGATAGAAGAAGCTCCACAATTTTTCATAGTCATCAAATATTTACCAATTTGATTAAGAATACATAAACATTTTTAAGGCGTACAAAAACAAACCTCATTGATTGTCTTCCTGGTCTTGTTATGACGTGCTTCATATTCATCAATCAACCGTTGAGCTTCAGGTTTATTAAAACATGGAGAATCCTCTGATTCCCATGTAGCTTGATCGTAATCAAGACCACACCATTTCACAAGCCATTCGTGCTGGCAGTTTGATTCAGGGCTAACCTCCGGATCAGACTTAATATGGTGAGAATCAATAATTACTGCTCTTCTGTGCAGAAGACGATGAGGGACAGCCCAAGCTGGATTCCACTGTATTCCCTGGAGAAAGAGAAGCTTGTTCAAAGACATAAGATCAAGATATAAGATAAATAAGGAGAATAACTGGTGCATAAGAGCATCCAAATTTGATTCACATGTCACAAACAATAGCTGCAGAAAGCCAAGATACGTCATAGATACCTCTTTGGGTGTTCCAAGCTTCAAACAAAATTCTGGGTCTTCGTGAAGCAGTTGTATCTCCGGTACCCAGCGATTATGAACATGAGCAAGACCTTTATATTTGACAAAGCACTGTTTTTGCCTCTGTCTACCTAAAACAAGCAGACTATCATGTGAAGCATCTGTAATCTTAATTCTTAAGTTAAACTCAAGAAATAAACAATGAGTATGATTCTTCCTTTTTACTTTCAGAGAAAACATAAGATTAAACGATCAAAGAAACACAAGACCATCGACTTTGGAATGAATTCGTGCACAACATGGTATCCATTATGCTATGCACCTAAAATGAGATTTATTACCTTCAGAATCTGACAGTTCCACTTCTCTAACACCCAAAATCGATTCTATGCCTTGAGAAACTGAATGGACACCAAGGGCCAACCTTTTCTTAGTGCAGTCGTAACAGAAGCAATTTAGAAGATATATATTCTCCTCAGGAGGCAATGCACATGAAGGATGATAACTGGTTTTGCACCCTTTTCCACCACAGTGCCTAGAATAAAGCAAAATAAAACAAAACAAAGACACACATGAGAAACAATACTGTCTAGAAATTAGGAACATAAAAGATCTCATGTGTATATGGATAATAGGGCTCAGCTGAAGAATACAAATGAACATTAAATAGCACCTAGGCTTGAAAGAACTTGTAATGAATCACATAAAAACTTAAGCCCCAAAGTTCATACATATGCACAACCAGGATCACACCATTAATCCTCAGCTAAAGTTGCCAAAAATGAAACTTCAGCAAAACTATTAATATTGAAGCACCAAAAAAATTGAATAAAGATATATAGAAATACAAAGCAGCACATATCAAGACTTAAGATATACAGAAATAAAAACCGCAAACAGAAATCCACAGCTACCCAGATGAACCACTGACATTTAAAGTTATAAAAGGAAGAAAACTGTATCAAATGAGGAAGCAGATTTTTGTTTTTTTTTTTTTTGGGGGGGGTTAGAAATTCCAAGAAAATTAAGTTTCCCTCACATTATGTCCTCCCCAGGGAAAAAAAACGCGGTCGCGGGAACGGCTTGTATAGGGGAAATAGAACGTTTCGCGCCCAACGCTGCATGAATTTTTTAAAATAAAAAAAAATTGAGGGTGATCTATGGCTTCCTTAGTAGTAATGGAAACCTCAGCTATCAAACTGATTGAAATTGAGGGTGAATCCCTCGAGGTATCCATCTGAAGATAGCGATCATCATAAAAATAAAAAGTTGCTTCAGGTTGTAAATGATAATGGTCTTAGTGGTGATGGGCTGACAGCACAATGCACAGGGTCTGTTATAAGATCTACTTTTGATGAGATGAAGAGAAAATAGTACATGTCTTGGAAGTAAAATTAACATAAGACTGAAGAAATTCAAGGTCAGAAAATTTTGAGAGCCCTGAATAGCACAAGATCTAGGCTTTTATCACGTGATGCACAGGATAAAAGAAACTCAAGAGGATTTGATGGACAAGACTCAAGAGAGAGAAAAGCATAGGGGTCTTTGACAGCTTCACTTTTTGAGGCTATTGAGCTTTGTCTAAAATGAATTTTACCAACTTATTGAGTAAGGTGACCAAAAAAGAGAAAAAAGAAAACAGGGAGTTCACCTCCTCGCCTTCCATGGCAAAGTAAACTAATACAAGATTTCATGGAGAACCAGATAAAGGAACAGGAAGCAAAACATGGAGCAACTGAATGTTCAATGGCTCCCAAATCAATGATTTCAGTTGAGTTGTGGCCTGTGGGTAGCTGGCAATTTGTAATATGAACAATTCAGGGGTGAGGAAGAATAGAGAGTAAAGGAAAACCAAGGAAAAAATAAAAAGAATTTCTATTTGATAGTACACTTAGAAAGAAAGAAACAAAGAGTTTGAAAAGGATCAAGACGCACTAAGGCGATTGGATCCTATAACTAGTTGCAAACCGCAGGTGAGATGCGCTAATCTCATTAAAGCGAAGTGCAGCTTCAAAATTTAAAGGTTTTGGCGATTTAGAAGGTTATAAAATTTCATTCAACGTATAAGGCCTAAGAAATTTAATCAGAATAGTATTTTAGTTAAGTTATGATAAATTAATGTCAAATAGTGAAAAAAAGGGGAGGGGGATGGGACATGGGAGTGCTGGAACCTACCCAAAAGATAAAGTTCTGCTTAATTTGTTAAGAGATTGTCAAGATTTCCATAAAGAAGATGGTGCAGACAGTCCAAAATCAAAAAATAAAAGAATGAGTGAACACTTGTTCATTACCCTAGTTTGACCCAATGGGTTAAAGGAAATTCACCCTCCGTATTTTTATTTTTGTATTACCAAAATATGCACAATATACATCACCCAATAGCAATTCATATTAAATATAGTTATTCCTAGCAAAGTCTAAGCATACAACCGATGTTTGAGTCCAATAATATCATGCATAAACCAAATGTACTAACAGTTGATGATTTTTTCCGAAAATTTCCTATAATCCCACTTCATTATGTAATGACTTTCGGCTCGGTCGAGCCAAAACCGCACTGCATTGCTTTTTGCCCCCAAGTCATTTCAGGTTATTCGGATTCAAATAAAATCAAGTCATAATATTCTGTTCAACAACCAGTTTTTTCGGGTCAGTTGTAGGTCATGTTTCGTATCAAGACAATATTTGACAGGTCTAGCGGCATCCATTGAAAATACAAAATCCCTATGTGTGAAGAGCTGGAGTCGTAAACACCAATCTTTAACCAAGCCATTTTGCTCACCTCAGTATGCCCAGAAAACCTCAACAACTAATAGCTTTACTTGATGAGTTATGTCTTTTGTAGGACTAGGATTCTGCTTGCTACTAATTTTAATCAAGGCTGCAGAGCATCGCCATAGTCCCACGGCCTCGGTGCTACTCTTCAAATTCACCACACAAAGTCCTTTATAATCTCTTAGAGGCTGTTTGATTGAGAGTAACTCAGAAAGGGAAAGGTAATCATGAAACTCGCTTCTTTTGCAAGTGTTCGGTAGACATTTTTTCCCATCCCCTTTCTCTGTTTCTCTGCACAGAAAACCCCCAAACCCCCTCTTCATGACTCTCCACACCCTTAGGACTTGAATTCCCAAACTTTCGGGTTTGGACAACTCAGCTCCATCACCATCTTATTTTTCTGACAAAGTCCATCAGCATCTTCTTTCGTCACTGCAAATGTCAACATCCTGCACAGCCTGAACCATGATCCCGACCTCACCACTATCACCCACCACCGGCTACACCAAGCCACCACCGGCACAAACACGACATCACTCGTCGTCCTCACCTACCCGACGACACCATCTTTTGTGAATTAACCACCGTTAATACCCGATGCCACCAACATTTGCGAACCACCATGAACTCACACCACCACTAGTCCTAACCACCAGGGCCCCTTCACCGATGCACGCCAACCACCTAATATGATATTTGAAGGTGGGTAATGGTACAATTTATTCAACCAATATAGAGTAGCGTAAACTTTGGAAAACTTGCAGTAGATAATCAAAATTAGAGAGGAAGGAGCAACCACGACGGGACTGAGAAGCAAAAAGGAGAAGAGCAGCAGGAGGGCAGCATGGTCAGCTCTCGGCGGCATATTGGCACGGTCTGAGGGGGTTTAGTGTTGATTGGCTGCAGTGACTACTGACTAGGTTGGGCTATGTTCAGCTAGCCGATGGTGAATAAGGTTCTGTTTCCTTTCTCTTTCTTGTTTCACCAAACACTTGAAAATGGAACAAAAACCCTTCCCTTCTCAAACCTAACAAGATTATCGCCAGGGTTTGATTCAATTCCTTCCCCCTTTCTCTCTCTTGTTTACTCTCCTTTTCCCATCCCAAAAGCAAATAGCCCATTAACCAAAATGCTAGTTGCTAATCTGTAGAAGACAAACATTAATAGTCTCCTATAGGGAGGAAATTCAGGCCCTGTTTTCTTATAATTTGACTTGACTTAATTTAGTTTTGCAAAACTTAACTTAACTTAGCCAAACTACTTATTCTTTCTTTAACTGAATATATTTTTGCTGAACTTAGCTAATCTTAACTGAACTCAGCTTATGTTTAGCTTAACTTAAGTTTGCTGAAATTAGCTAATCTCAACTGAACTCAGCTTATGTTTAGCTTAACTCAAACTTAAATTTGCCGAACCTAAACTTATTTTATGTTGAACTTAATTTATTTTTGCTGAACTTAACTTATTTAGATGAACTTGGCTTTATTGTTGCTTTACTTATTTTTGCAAAAACTTTTTTAGAATAGTTAAGAAGAACAGCCATAGGTTAATTTTGAAATAAAAAACAAAAAGGAGGATGTCAAATGTTGCAATGTCAACAACTGGTATCAGAATCTGTCTTATATATTAATAAAATGATGGGAATTAAAACGTATAGTATAATGGCAAATAAGGGAAATGTTTGATGCATGAATTGATATAAAGAATACTTCTTCACAATATCTATCCACAATATGAACCACCCACTAGATGACTAGAAATCAGTTGCTTGACGCCAAAAGAAGTACTATAAATATGCAACGATGTTATCTATATACAGCATCCAAATGAACGGTGAAAAGAAATAATCGGTTTTTGGGCAAAGAGTCTTTTGCCTAGAAACTAATCAAAGAGGATACATGAAGGTAGGTCAAAGTCAACATTACCCCACAACAAACTCCATCAGAAGAATTTTATAATGGAAATGCTAAGAGCAGAAAGAATTGACACAAAAGAGAGTTACCCACAAGAGCTTTCCAGCAAGTTTGCAAATGACACATATAATCCCCTGAACATCAACCGAAGAATCACTTTGGCTTACATTTTGGCCATGCTCGTCAGCAAACTCTGCAGTTGAGCAGGTCCCACATTGCCCTCTATCCTAATTCATTGTATCAAAAAGTTAGGAATCAAAAAAAAAAACTCAATTAAAGGAACAAAATATTTCCTCTGTTCTTTGCTGCATGCAATGGGGGATGGGACACACACACACAGAGAGAGAGAGAGAGAGAGAGAGGGAGAGGGAGAGAGATTAAAAAAACCCATGTGATCCCACAAGCAAAAAATATAATGTTGCAAGTATTTTGAAACTTCTGAATAGGAAAATTTCACAAGTATTAAAGAAAGAAGTATTATATTGAGCAGCAGCTACAGTAAGAGGCTATCAGTAAAATAGAGTAGAAATGAATGCAATCATAACAATGCATTCTGTTTATAGAAAGAAACAAAAGATCTGCAAAACAATAACAGTAATGCGAGGAGACCAAAAGAACCCATGCAAAGCCTGTCTACCTCCCATCAAAATTTCTTATAGCCTATTTCACAATGGAGAATATGCTATTCACGAAGAATCTCAAAAAGCTGATTAGTTTCTGAACAAGGTCAAAGAAGACCTTTGAGGTAGTTAGTGGGGATCTATTGATCACAAAGCATATCCTATAGCGAAGGACACGTAAATTAATTACACTTTACTCATAAGCGTAAAACAGAAAGGCGTGCAGTTTCCATTCAAAATTCAGTACTAGTTAATTCCTATATAAGTCTGAACTTCCACATTCAATAAGGATAAGAGAACCAATTCCCGTATTACGAAGAAATGTTGGCTTACACCCCACATCCCCAAGTTTAGAGTGATAATAAAAACAAATGGTGCAGCTAAAAGAAAAGATGATCTGGAAATATATCAAGGGCATAAAACCCTGTCATGGCCATTCAAAAAATAATGCAGTTTAGCTAGGATGCAATTATGCACTAATTGGAACTCCTATCAACTAGATTTATGCAATTAACTGCATTTCTAGCACAAGAACCCCACAGAAAAAAAAAATAGAAGATCTTTCAGCAATAAGGAAAATAACACAAAAGTCAACCTTAGCATCAACCATGCCGGTCACAGTGTTCGAAAGACAACAGCAGAGCTCCTGCTCTGGAGAGTCAAGGTCCAGCCTGCAACAACAAGATGGAAACTGTCTAAATTGCAATTGATAGAAAAGAACAGTCTAGCCCGTGAGCTATCATGTTTATTCTTCAAAATATATGATCAGCCAATATTTCCAAGAATATCAAACTTTCAGCAAATGCTACCACCATAACTATTTTAACTTTAACTACAGACAAGTTGACAAGTCTGACAGAGGAAATGCGTGCAAGGAAGAAGTCTAAAACAGACTTGTTTATAATAGATATAAAGCAGATCTTGATATTTACTAGCTTGCCTAATGTCTAATTATATTCCTATGAGCTATGACTACTAGCTTCTTGAATTTGAAGGGTTGTAAATCTCACCAACATTTGTCAGAGTGGCTGTTCATGGTAAGTATGCATTTGAGTCAGGATAAAGCCATAGTTTGGTGAATTGTGTGATCTGTAGATGGGTTTTCTCTTTCACATAATACTTCATGTGAAATTTTGTGTCATACATAATGAGCACAAGTACCAGCTCTCAGTCCAAAAGATATTTTAAGATTTTTGCCAATTACACAATGTTCTGAAATTTAATAATCACTTCAGTATGTGGATAAGGAACCTTCCTTGGGAAGCTCTTGTTATAGTGCTATACAAGACAGCAGGAGGCAACTTCAGAAACGGTTGATAACCCAGTATAGCTGTAGCATGAAATCAGTAGAAAAAAATTTGAGATACATCCTTCAAATGAGCAATCATCAATTATTTAACACCATGCTATACTAAAACATCCAGATCGCAAGTCTTATCGTCACATTACTTGGCTCACTTCTTCCATGCAAAAGGTCCTTCATCAAATAGCCATATTCTTACACTTTATACAATGACAACCTGGTATCATTGGGTACAGATTAACTCAGCCTCAAAGCTTGATGGCTATCTTGTGGATTCTGGAGTCGAACAGGAATGGAAGAGTTTTTGGCTTTTGCACATAGGATCACTTCAGATTTATGCCTCAAGGGCTTAATTAGATTGTCTTCATCTGATAGTGAAACTGGTACGCACTTTTTTCTTTACTACAAAAAGAATCTACTTGTCGAAAAAAGTTCCATTTCTCTCTTACAAGCTCTTAATCTTAGTTTTGAAAGGCGCACCAAGGTGCAAGGCGAAGGGAGGCGCAAGACGAAGGCACGCACATCTTGTAGGCGAGGCGCACTTTTTTTAAAAAAATATTTAAATTTTATTCATGATTGGATTTCAGTGGATGTGCCCATATATGTAAACAATAACAGTAATTAAATTTCAATAATAAGAAAAAGAAAGAAAAAAAATGCCCTTGAAACAATTAGAAAGGAGAAGGGCACGTGAATATGAGGGAAGTGGGACTGTGGGTCTATGCCCTATGGGGTAGGTTAGCTAATTTTGACTACGTTTACTTACCCAGTAATTTAAACGAAATGGAGAAAAGAAAATAATTTGAAAAAAGAAAGGCAGAAGCTCCAGAATCTAGATCGAAGAAGAAAAGGGAAAGATGACGGAAGGGGACGATGAAGAGAGAGGAAAAGCTCCAGAATCTAGATCGAAGAAGAAAAGGGAAAGATGACGGAAGGGGACGATGAAGAGAGAGGAAAAGCAGATCGAAGAGAGAGAGAAAAGCGGATCAAAGAGAGAGATCTAGAGAGGACATCGAAGAAAACTTACCGGAAAAGTCTTCACCGGCACCGACCTGGTGCCACAAGTCACCGAGGGACGAGGATGCTCGCCGGCAGCCTCTGTTGTAGAGGCAAGTCAATAGACCTCTCAATTCGAAAATAATTCTCAGTTCGCAAATTAGGGTTTTGCCCTTAAATTGGGGATTTTGATTTTTACCCGAAATTTTAGAAATTTCATGCAATTAAGTGAGGGATTTGGCTCGATATGTATTACTGGAGGCTTAGGTAACATTTAATTTTAAATTTCTTTGTCTTCTTCTTCGAATTCAACTCAAATAGAGCTGTTTATGCGCCTCTTGTCCAAAAGTGTGCGCCTCCGCCTCTCTCAAAGGCGGCTGAAGGCGTGCGCCTGACGTAGCCTCTCGTACTGCGCTGCGCCTGACTTGTCAGATGCGTTTTGACTAGCGCCTCCACTAGCCTTGGGCGCGCTTTTTAAAACTAAGATCTTAATGCATGCAAAGTACGCTGCTCAATAGCCCTCAATTTCACTTTGCCTCTTGAAGGCATAGAGCAATAAAACAAACTTGAGCTAGAAACATTTAATTGACTCAACCACACAATGTATTTCCTTCTAGAACAGCATTCCGAGTCATACTTTAAACACTGGCCTGAATCAGAAGCTTTTTCAATGAAGATACTCAATCTCCTGTAGGTGCACTCTCTAAAGATTATCTCATAGGGCAATCGAATCCAACTACATTTGGTGCATGCGAAATGCATAGCCTCTAGAACAAGCTTCTCGAAATAATCAAATGAACACTCCAATTATATAATACCTCCCTAAGGAATATATTTATCTTCAAAAGGAAGACACTAGGACAGTGCAAGTGTAGCAAAATCTCAAGTTTAAAGTTGAGAAAGAAAATATGGAAATTTTCAATATTCACAATTACATTATTGGAAATGTAGAAAGAGGGAAGAAAGTGAAAAAAGAGGAAGAACAAAGGATATACGGAGGAGTTGAAAACACCGAGCATCACAAAAGAGTGAAAATTTAAATTAGAAAAGAAATAAGGAAAATTTAAAAACAGAAGACAATAGACTCCTAAAGACAAAAAGAAGGTATTCTGTAGGATAGCTTATCCACTAGAATAGATAACTATCCAAACAAGGGAATTGGTTCAAACAATCACCTCTACCTTTTGCAATTTGCAAAGAAGAGAGGAGGTGTTAAGAGGATTTGAACTCTAAAGTGACGGCATGAAACATAATTCCACTAAATAGGCAAATACTTGTCATCTGAACATAAATGAATTAAACCAAGGAGCAGAGCAATAACGCAATCACTAAAAAACAATTGACTTTATTATCCTGGGCATTTGCAGTTTCTATGATAACAGCGGTAAATTGGAAGCATGACATGGTGGCTGCAGAATATATGTTTAATTCAAAGTTTCAAAGAACTAATGCCAACAACAAACCAAGGAGTATATAGAGATCATTACCTTCGTTTTCTGAAACATTTGGCACATTCCTCAGCCAAAATGCTGATTCTGCATGAAGCCGACACTGAGAGAGCATCTGCAGGACAGGTGTTTGTACCTTCAATTCCAACACCAGAATCCCCAAGAGTTGTCACTTTCTGACTGCATCCAATATCAACGCCATTATCAGATAGCTTGTTTAAAACTGGCAGCACTTCCTGGTCGGAAAGCTTCTCGATCACAGAGCCATCTGTTGGCACTTGTTCAGTTTCATCAGAATTTTTAGCAGCCTCATTCTTAGGAGAAGACGGGGAAGAGAGATTGTGAACCCTAGACACCTCGGGACCTTCTGCATCTTCAAATTGACAAGTTCCATCTATGCAAATATTATTATTGACATCAGAGTCGGAACCCCCAGGCTGAGAATCATCTGTATTGTTTGCACAATCTCCATTAGATTCCTCTGCTTTGCTATGTTCTTCTTCTCCTTCCTCAACTTTCTCCGGACCACTATCTCCACTGTCATCACAATCTTCTAGCCTGCTCTTTTTATCAGATCCCGATTCTAGAAGAATTAACAAACGAATGACGCAACAGCAATGAGTAACACAGACTATAATACTAAAACTATCTTTGTAAATTGTAATTAGCTAAATAGTTAAAGCAAGAATACTACCTAGCTCAGTTGATGTTTTACTCTTCTTTAAAGGCTTAAACATTTCTCTGTAACATCGAGCATCTAACCTCTTCTTCCTCTTATTACCAACTTCAGGATTCTGCTTACTCTGCTCTTTAACCTCCTCAGCAATCTCCTTCAAAGTCTTATCTTGCTTCTCTTTCTCTTTCGAAGATTCCGGTGTGATCGACACCTTCAAACCTTTCGAAGAAGGTGAACCCTTCTCCATTATCCCCTTGGAGCTAGGAGATTGAGAGTGAGAGCTATTCTCCCTCACTGACCTCCGCAACGGGCTCGGCTTCCCATTTTTCTTTCTCAAAGAAGACGGCGTCGATGGCGGCGACCGCTTTTCTAACCTCTGAGACTTCCTCAGACTCACCGGGCTCGAATTATTCAGACTCCTAGTTGTCCGCCTCAAACCAGAACCATCACCAGACGTTGAATTCAACACAGATGATGATGAATCGTCCTTAGTTTTTCGCGAAGGACGTTTATCATTCACCATTCTCTCACCTCTAAAATCACCAAATTATCTAGGGTTCATAACCAAGCAATACCAGACTTTCTAAATTAGAAGCAAAACAACAATGCAATTTCCAATTCACAAATCAAACAGGCGCAATTGCACAAATTAGGGTTTAGAAAAATTGCTAGAAAGTAAAGAATACCTGTTACGTATGTTGAGATATATAACAGCAATTCTTAGCAGTTTCAGGGCAAATTTAGGGTTTCTGTTACAACTAAGTATATGATCAACGTCTTCAAACTTTAATTCAATCTACCATACATCTCAGAATCTTTTTTATTTGCCAACTTCAACTTTCTTTTTGGTGAACAACTTCAACTCACTAACAGAGCTTTTTTGTAACGGAGAAACCGAAAATTTCAGCCTTGATTTCGGAGCCTCAAGCTCAAGCAATGCCCTTGTAACCTTGTTTGTTTCACTTTCAAAAATTTTTTGATCAAATCTGCATCTACAGATATACTCCCACCGTTTTTTTATTTTGGAAAATTCTAGATGGTATTAGTGTGTTTTTCATTTGCTATTCAAAATTATTAGCGAAATTTGTTAGAACCAACCTTCTAAATATCACTTTTTGCAATAACCAACCTTTTAAAAATTTTCTGGCAACTTCAGACTTTAAACATAAATTTTTTTGTTGGAACCAACCTTAGTACGTTTTCCAACGTTGACTCACATAAGTCAGTCACGTGAGTTGCACGTGACTCATATTTTGCTCCATTTGAACCCTTTCCCTCCTCCCTACCCCTACCCACCTGAACCACCCTCACCTTACCCCCAGTCCCAGCCCCACCCCTCCCCCACCTACCCCAACCACCCCACCCTGAACCACCCCACACAATTTGTTTCTCTCTTCACCAAACCCCAAACCCACCAACGTCAACCACACCACCTCCACCACCAACATCGAAACCCATCGACCACCAACATTACCTCTGCTATGCGGCGAACAGCTATGCAGCGGCGAAGCTTAGAGCAGGGCTGGTGGCGCGAGTTGGTGGCGCGAGAGAAGAGAGAGAGAGAGAGGAGAGCGGGGGCCGCCACCGGGCGGTGGGCTGCAGTTCTAGGACACTGGGAATGGTCGGGGAATGACACGACATGCTGGAGTGTGGTGATGCAGTGGTTTACTGGGTGGTCAGAAGGCCGTGGTGGGGTGGCAGAGGGGTCGAAACAGAGGAGAGAGAAGGTAGAGGAAAACAGGGGAATTTTTGGGGTTTATTTGGGTCGCGTTTTCGAGCGAAATCAAGAGAGATTACCGGCGAGTTTATGAGTGAAGTGAATGGTGAGTGTGGTGTTTAATGGTGCCGTGGTTGGAGCTTGCCAGAGCCCCGAAACCGGAGTCTGGGTAGAAGGAGAAGGGGAAGGAGTGAACTGGGGTAGGAGGAGAGAGAAAGATCTTAGGAGAAATTGGAGGGAAAGGGAAGAAAATAGGAAAAAAAGAGCCATGTGCCTCGCACATGTCAGTCAACGAAGGAATCCGGCTGGTCAACGCCGGAATCCGGCTGGTCAACGTCGGAATCCGGCATAAGGTTGTTTCCAACAACAAAAAAATTGTTTAAGGTCTGAAGTTGCCAGAAAAATTTTAAAAGGTTGTTTCTCGCAAAAAGTGGTTTTTAAAAGGTTGTTTCTGACAAATTTCGCAAATTATTATTTGGATTTTACAAAGTATCATTGTGTTTTGGACTAATTCTCTAGCGTAATATTCAATTAAATAAAAAGAAAGTTAGTTGGATATTAAGTAAAGTTAGGGGTTTGCCTCGTTTTGCGTGCTCTGGTTTGCACACTAGGGAAATCGGTCGGTTAAAGTTTTAGGGCACATTTTTGCTCTCAAGAGTTAATTTTGAGGCCAAAAATAGAAAAAAAAGATCGAAAATATCTCGGTTTGTGCAATAGAAAAAACAACTCGTCTTTCCTCGCACGTAAAACAATGTGTTTTTGGTCTTTTTTTGCCAATTTCGACTTCAAATTTGATCCTTAAAGATTAAAATAACCCCCAAAACCTTAACCGAACTTTTTTTGGCATTGAAACTAAAACATACAAATCGAGACATATAAACGAGACAAAATCCTAACCCTATTTAACCCCCAACTAACTTTTTTAACGGAATGCTATAGTAGAGAATTAGTACAAATTACAGTGGTACCATGTATAATCCAAAATAGCTTTGGATACCAGATGGAAAAGTCAAAAGTATAATGGTACCATGTAAAATTTCCCTTTTATTATTATACTTCTCCCTTTTCGTTTTGTTTCGTTATTTGAAGATCCTCCCACTTTTACTTCTACTTTTTTTGGATACTTTTTATTCCTACAATACCCTCTTATATTCCAAGTCCACTACCAATTCAATTAAATCAATTAGTACCCATGATTAATAATATACCTACTCTATTAACATTAATAATTTCGTCCTTTTTATTTCAGCCCGACCGTTTCTCTCTCTCTTTGTCTCTCCTTCATTATTGTGGTCGACGAGTTATAGAATTCTCTCATCCACTACTGATTTATAAGGGTCAAAAACCCTAATTTTCTCCACTACATACTTTGTCTCTTGGGGCCTAGTTACTTTTCCGTAATAATTATGTGGAACATATTTGTGGTGATTTGACCTTGTATTAACATTCATTCCTCATGGTAACGCCTCTATTTTCATGAATGAATCCATGATTAGTATACATATTATATCTCTTTTTGGCCTATTATTTTTAGTAATAATAATGTGAAAAATATTCGTGGTGACGTGTTCTTGTGTTATTTTTTGTAGTGAATGTTAGCACGGCTTCTATTTTCATGAATGAATCCTTGCTTTGAATATGTACTTAGTCTTTGTCTTTATTTTCCCTAGCTAATTAGTATCTTTCCTTAACACTGTAATGACCTCATGACTATGTACTTCACCTATGAAATATAATTATAATTTTTTGGATATTTACTCCTCTTTCAAGTAGTATGTTACCCTTGTGTGAAAACTAATGTGAGTGTTTCTGGTGAAGGCCCAGGTGTTCTCCACATCGTAGCCCACCAGAGTACATCTTCGTTGTAATTATGATCTGACTGTTTTAAGTTGTATTAGGGGAATGCACCCAAATATGTTAGCCAAGTACTTCTCCAAATAGGATGATATGTGAACCTAATCAACATATTTGTTAGGTTACAATACATCCCATAGTATTTGCCTTTTTGGTGTGTGCTGATTACATGGTCATCCCTTCTTTTTAATTAGATTTTGTAGACACATAAATCCATCTTACTGTTTTACCACCCGATAATGACTAATACCTTTGTCTAATGGTTTCGAATCCAAAAAAAAGATAAAGAATAAGCCTAAAATCAACCAGTTCAAACCCAATTCCATATTCCACCCCATTTCAAAGCCCAATTTGGAAAATGTTTTTAAAATAGTTTTACTAAAACCCATTTACGAAAAACCCTTTTCTAGATAATTTTAATTAATTAATATAGTTAATTATCAATATTAATTAGTTTTATTAATTTTATGAAGTATTTTAAAAGATTTTTGGTTAAAATCTCAGATAAAATCGTGTTTAAAATGTTAAAAAATTGTTACACAAGTTAGAATTTGATTGTCATTAAAGTGGTCTATCTTTTGCGAAACTCTATCTCCATCTTTTTCGAAAATCCATCTCAATCTATATCATACCTTGCAAAACTCTATCTCCATCTTTTTTCAAAATCCATCCAAATCTACCCCCTATCTTTTTCAAAATTCATCACTTTATCTTTTTTTTTCAACATCTATCTCCTATCTTTTTCACAAATTCATCTCATCTTCTATCTTCTATCTTTAATCTTTATCTTTATCTTTATCTTTATCTTTTATCTTTTGATTTAATATTTAATCTTCTTTCAATACTCCATCATATCTCCATTCATTTCATTAGGATTTTTTTATGGTGTGTGTTCATTTTATTATAAAAGTCCATCCATTTAAGAGTTCTAACTCCATTAGAAGTCCATATAGTCCAAGATGTCAGGGTCTATCTAATTTCACTCTATCTATAATTCTTAAGCCCAACTAACTCCATTTATGAAGTTTTAGTCCTACCTAGGTCCGTCCAACCAAGGAGTATAAAGTCACTAGAGATACTAATCTCGATTTGAGCCATGGCACATGCTTTCATAAAATCGTACGATTTTCCCGATCTAAATCAAGTAGGTTTTACATGAAGAAGATTTGACCCGGCATGTTCTATTCGATATACCCATATAAGTTCATGCATATTAGGAGTCTAGACCCACAAGAGCTCCAACCATTTTAAAAGTCCAGTTCCACTAGAGTCTTGCTCAAATTATGAGTCTAGATCCATCAAAGTCTCAAGAATATTAGGAATCCAAATCCAATAAAGTCTCACTTCAATGAGAATTGCACTAATACTTGAGTCCTTTTACATCTAGAGTCCACTATTCATACAATCTATGCATAAAAAGAATATCAAACATACTAGGAGTCTAAAGTCAGTAGAGTTTCATATCATTTAGAATTGCATTCATATAAGAATTCCATTGTATTGCACAATCTATCTCCATACATAATTCTATCAAGAATTTTTTGTCAAATGGGACCTTTTAAATATATTTTTTTGTCAAATGGAACCGTATTTTTTTGGTGAATTAGCACCTTATAATTTTTTTTTGTCAAAAGGCGCCAAAACTTGAAATTCCGGTGACAAATTTGTTGCGGTCATTAAGTGCCCTATTGCTGCAGTTTTGGCCGCGCAGCAATTAAGGGCGCAGCAATAGGTAATTAACCTATTGCTGTTGTTCCTATCCAAAACCGCAACAATAGGTACTACAGCTCAAAATTTTTTTTTTTTTTTCAATATTCATATATAATGAGAGAGAGTGGCAAAAATAAACAAAAAAAACACTTAACTAAACACACAAACTAACATCATTACACTCATATATTATATAGAACCATATTCTAATGGAACTTATTACAAAATTTGACTAACAGATCTACCTATAACACTAACCTAAAAAAAAATTGACTAACAGATCTACCGGCATCTACCTATAACACTAACCTAATAAAAAAACCAGTTCTGCCTTTAGCCCAAAAAAAAAAGAAAAAAAGAACGAGATCTACAAACATCATGACCACGGACCACCGCTATGATAACGAAAAAAAGATCTACAAACAGATAAAAAAAACGAAAAAAAAAAAGAAAAAAATTGAACAAAAAGGGAAAAAAAAAACAAAAATTGCTAAAACGAGAAATTCGCCATGGATGTCAGCGAAGTTCGCCATGGATGACCACCGTCAAACTCGCCGGAGGTCGAATTCGTCTTCAGGTTTTTTGCTTCGCGTTTCTCTTAAACGAAGATGGAGTGTTTCTCGTTGAACGAAGATGGAGCGCGTTGCTTGAATGAGGAGAAGGAGAGGACGAAGATGGAGCGTGTTGCTTCGCCATGGTGAGGACGAAAGAGAGGGAGAAGAAACGGTGCGGTCGATTGAAGCGACGATCTGGTTTCTCGATCTGAATATGGCGAACGGCCGACGAGGGAGAAGCACCGACGGACTGAGAAAGGTGAAGGTGAGGGTGAAGTGAGATAAGAGAACCAGAGAGATGAGTGAGGGTGAGGGTGAAGTGAGAGAGAAAAGAGGGAACGTGAAGGATCAGTGAGTTATGAGGGAATGGGAAACGGCGCCCAATAAATAATAAAGCTCAACTAAAACAAACCCTAATGACCCTATTGCTGCGGTTTTTTCTTGAAACCGCAGCAATAGATTAAAATATTAATAAAAAAAAATATATTTTAATCTATTGCTGCGGTTTTGGGTGGAAACCGCAGCAAAAGATCTAGTCAAATTAGTCAACAAATTTTGAACCGTTAACATCTATTGCTGCGGTTTTCACCCAGAACCACAGTAATAGGTTGATTTTTGAATTTTCCTTTTCTTTTGACGTGGTTTATTGCTGCATATGGGTAAAACCGCAGCAATTCCACAGCAGTAATAAGCAATTATTCTACTAGTGAAAGTCAACTTTCAGGCCAGTTGACTCACTTATTCACCAACAATTGGCCTTCTCTTTTCACGTGACTCTCAATTCCTATTCTCCCTCCATTTTCTCTCACTCGCTGCCCTCATCAACAGGTAAATTCTTCTCCTCTCTTTATCTCTGATTTTCAAATCTCTTCCATCCCTGCAATTAAATCTCTTCCTTTTTAATTTCTCATATCCATGGCTAAAAACACCTCTGTCTCTTCACACAAGGGTAGAATTCCTACCAAATGTCACTGTAGACTACCCATAGCACAAAACACTTCCTGGACCCCTTCAAACCCTGGGAGGAAGTTCAAAATTTTCCCTTCCTCTATGATGCCAACACAGAGATGCGTGGTTGTAAGACTTTTTACTAGGTTGATGAAGATATTGTTGAGTGGCAAACAGTGGTGACAAACAAGTTGTTGATGGAGAAGAAGACATTGGGTGATGAGGTGAAACAGTTGAGGAGGACAATTGCCAAACTCCAAGAAGAGAAGAAGAGAGGTATTGCTTCAATTCCTGTGGTGATGAAGAAAAGAAGCAGCCACACAAGGGTTTCAATGACCCACTTAGTTGCCTGTGTACTAATCTCCATTTTCATTAGTGTTATTTTAATTAAGTTGAACATGTAGACAATCATTAGTGTGTTGTATTCCCATTGCTAGCTAAATGCAGCAATTATTTTGTAACATAAATGCAATAATCAAAAATCAAAAATTTGGGCACCAATTGAACCATTTCACCATAATTTTCTCAAATTCAAATATAGTCATGATTCTTGCAAAAAAATGAACATAAATCGAAAATCCAGCAACAAGAAAATAATTAGCATTCGGATTACACTAGGGAGCAATACATAAGAACCTAAGTCTATTGGGTTAATGGAGGCGCTTTAAAAGATGGCACATCTTGGCTCACTTGGGAGTCTTTTTTTTTGCTTTTTCTTTGTAGGATTCACTGGTTGAACTGTTGCAACCTTCTTATTTTTCTTGCCTCCCTCTACTGCAACCTTCTTCTTGCCTCCCTCTGCTACAGATGTATTTTTCCCTCCCTCTGCTGCAGATTTCCTCCCTCCACTCTTAGTTGTGCTTGCCTCTTTGGATAGTTGTGCATTCTTGGGTGGCCTACCCCTCTTCTTTGCTGGGCCCTCAATCACAACCTTGGCCTTGCTTGTCTTTCCATTTCTTGAGGTAGGGTTGGAACATTTTGCTTTGTTGTGGCCATACCCTCCACAGTTGGAGCATTAGTTTGGCTTCCGTTGCCTAACCACAAGCCCTTCACCTGGCAACTCTTCTCTTCCTTCTCCCTTTTCCTTTATCCTCTTCTTCTTTGAAGGTCTACCTGGCATTGATCTACATTCCGGAGGCTTAGGGCCTATGGAGTTAGCTTCTTCCCATTGACTGATGCCAGGTAAAGCATATAACTTGAGAGCATATGCTAATGCATAAACCTCCTTGGTGTAAGTCTTGTGTACAAATTCTTCTGGATCAAGCCTCATAGTTTGAATACAACACATAGCATGGCAACATGGGATGCCACTTAAATCCCATTTATAGCACCCACATGACCTCTCATCCAACTTAACTACATAAGTCTCACCCTTATGTTTAACCTCAAACTCATTTACATCAGCTGGAGTGTCAAAGTAATTGTTAGCCTCATCTGTTGCTGCCTCTAACTGCTTCAAAACAGCAAGCATGAGCTTGCCATCATACTTACTCAATTCCTCTCTTTTACTATAGGCCCTCTGCATCGCATATCTTCTCATCCACTCCATCATAGTCAATATGGGTTTGTCTCTTAATGGCCTCAAGACATTATTGAAGCTCTCACACACATTGTTTAACAACATTGCACTCTTTGACTTAGTAGAAAATGTGTGCAGTGCCTAGATCAGTGTTCAACAGATATCTTATCAAGATATGCATGAGCTTTCACATTCAACACTTTGATGCATTCCATTGCTGCTTTAAATTCCACCTTAATGAAAAAAATAAACTAATATTCAACAATAGCCAACTAAATTCTCATTTTGTATAATTAATCTCATAAATTAATCTGAGCATCATATTGTAAACTAATTAATGAACTAATTTCACCTTAGTAGAAGCTCTAGCAGCAGCCCAAAAAGCCTTCCTGTATGCTTCTCCTGAGAAGCTTTGCTTGAAGTTTGCCCGAATATGCCTGCAACAGTACCTTGTTTCAGCATTTGGGACTACACTTGCAAATGCTGATAGTAGGCTCTAAAAGAAAAAAAAAAGAAGCATAAATGTTATTGAACAAAGCTGCATCTTTAGTGCAAGTACAAATAAGTTAGTAGGTGAACAATACCTTTTGTCTGTCAAACATGAAAGTAAGCTCTTCATTTTCATGCACCCAAGTTATGAACTGTGAGATTGACCCCAAGTTAGAGATTAGCAGGTCCAAGAACCAAGAC
>CANSNZ010000927.1:2155000-2315000 GCA_947646795.1 Beta lomatogona | reverse complement strand
ATTATTATTATTTTTGACAATGTCACTTTTAAGCTTTTTGGAGGGTATTTTTTAACCCATTGAATATAAAATAAGGGAGCGAGACAAGTGATAAAAAGTGTTGTAGTCTAACATCTACGGCTCTCTTGAAGACACTTGGGCTCATCAGAGTCGTACACGTGTCACCCTAGTTAAAAAGGAGAAAAGCCTTGAATCTCTGGGCTACACTCAGCTGAGTTAAAAGGTTTAAGTTCGGCCCAACAATCGAGCCCAAGCCGATGAAAGATGGTGAAGGAGAGTGGTTAATAGACATCCACCAGTCCTGGTCTGCCACGTGTCATGATCTGATTCCTCAACCAATCAGAGGCCACTATTGTAGGTCAGTTTTAAAGGTTAGCTGTCAACTTGCTATCACTATAAATACTCCAGAAATCAGGAGAAAAGGCATTCAATGCAAACAGTGCAAAGTTACTCTGATAAAATACTCTCTCACTTTCTCTCTCTATCTCTACTTTCTCTCACTACTCCTGATATCTGACTTAAGCATCGGAGGGGGAACCACCACCCAAACCTCCAGGGTGGGTCCCTTTTTGCAGGTTCGGGAACGAAGCCCAGGCTAAGGACTAAGCGGATTCAGACATCGTTGCACAAGTCTAAAGCTGAAGAACACTCAAGATACTAATTTACTTGCTCGACAGGGAAGCTAAGCCTACAACTTACTTGTTGGACAAGTGGATAAAACATTTGGCGCCGTCTGTGGGGAGACACAACGATGACTGATTGTCAGTCGTCCAACATTGCTAGGAATCGAAGCCTTCAAGTTAATGTCGAAGATACGGTGGAGCATGAAAGACCACCTCGAGGAAGAGATAAACCACCATCCATCGTCAATGTTCCTGGACCAAGCCAGCAACCAGTCATCCAAGTGAATCTAGATCGTCCAGTGACTACCGCCCACCTGGAGAATGTTCTGAATGATTTTCAGACTAGGATGGCGGAGGTCGTCCAGGAACAGATTAAAAGCAATATGTTGTTTTTTCATCATAACCCGGAGCCAGCTGCTAACAATCCACCTCGTCCTAGAGGACGTTCTCAAGTAGATCGTCCAGGCCCTAGTCGACATGTTCGTCAGGAGCCCTCTAGGAGGACGGTAAGAGGAAAGCAGCCAGAGGATAATGATCAACGAAGGAAGATGGACTGGAACCTAGTGGTGAGGACTCAAGACCATGTTCGTCCAAGCGGGCACCGAATGGAAACAGATGCCAGAGAGTATCTAGAGGCAAAGAAAGCTGCTGCATTACAGCGATCAGCAACATGATCTACACCATACATGAGAGACCCGCCTTTGAGGTTGTCGTCCAGAGGGGAAGGACGAAGTTTAAGTCACTCTCTTGTTCATCCACGACAGGAGATGACAGTGGCTCAGCCCATGGTCTATAGGCGTCCAGTGCCTGCAAACACTTCATCCAATCCTGTAATGAAAGAATATCGCAAGGAGTTCATACCCATTGAGGGACAGCTGGGAGCCCTCCGGATCAACTGGCCTACCCCATTCTCGGCCAGGATCATGGAGGCGCCCCCCTTCCCAAAGGTAAAACTCCCAACCATTGAGCCTTTTGATGGAACAACTGATCCTGATGATCACTTGTCTGCTTACAAACATCAGATGTACGTCCAGGGAGTGGACGATGCTACTTGGTGTAAGAATTTCCCAGCTACCTTGAAGGGGGTAGCTCAGAAGTGGTTCAATAATCTTCCCTCCAATTCAGTCAACAATTTTACTGAACTCAGTTTATTATTCCCCAGTCACTTTGTTGCCAACAAGCAAGAGCAAAAGACAAGCATGCACCTAGGCAAGGTCGTCCAGGGACCTAAGGAGGCTCTTAGAAGTTTCGTTAAGAGTATCAACCTAGAAGCACTTCAGATCCAAGATCTTAATGCTGGAGTAGCCTTTGACGCCTTCATCAGGGGTCTAAGGCCAGGAAGTTTCAAGTTTGATCTTGCTAAGAAGAAAATCTCCACTCTTGCTGAGGCTTTAAGAGAAGCGGAAGCTTTTATCCACGCTACCGAAGTGTGTGCTGAAGCAAAACTTCCCGAGTCTAAGAAGCCTGAAGAGGTTGCTCAGCCAAAGAAGAGCAACCCCAAACAGGCCGAGACCTAGGCTATAGCCGCTACCACCACTTCGTCCAGAAGGAGCAAGAGGAAGGAGGCCGAGCCATCCTCATCCAATCCTATTGAGTTTAACAAAGACCAATACTCCATTCTCATGGATATTAAGGATCAATATGAGTTGAAGGCTCCAGCAGAGATGAAAACACCTTATAGAAATAGGGATAAGAGCAAGTATTGTCACTTCCACAAGGATTGTGGTCATGATACTAATGAATGTAAGCACCTCAAGAGAGCTTTGGAGGAACTAGCTCGAAAGGGAAAGATGAACTCCTATATGCCACAAGGGGGAAGGAAGTTTCCAAGGAAAGATGATTGGCATAACAAGAAGAAGGAGAGTGCAAGCACAGACGAAGATGTTGTTCTCGTAATCTCAGGTGGGTTTGCTGCTGGGGGACCAACCAATAGAGGGCACAAAAACTACCTCAGGGAGCTCGACCAAGTTTTGTTAGCTGATCAGACGAAGGCTGAGCCCTTCCCAAGGGTGGTAGTTAGTGAGCAAGATCGGGGTAGGTTGAGGACTCCCCATGATGATCCCTTGGTTGTAGAAATGAAAATAGCAAACTTGAGAGTAAGAAGGATCCTGATTGACACCGGAAGTTCGACAGACATCATTAGTGCTGATTGCTTGTCCAGACTAAAGTTTGAGGAGAAGAACTTAGTTCCCGTTCACCATCCCATCATAGGGTTTGGGGGAGGAGTCATCCATCCAATGGGAACTGTTACTTTGCCCGTTCGAGTGGAGAAAAGGATGCAGCTAGAACCTTGTTTATCAAGTTCTTGGTGGTCCGAGACTTGAAAGCCTACAATGTCATTCTTGGACGACCAACTCTGAATCATGTCAAAGCAGTCATAGTAACTCACCTGATGTTGATGAAGTATGAGTGTGATGATGGCCAGATTGGCTCATTATATGGAGACCAGCAGGTGGCTAGGGAGTGTTATTTGACTACCCTCAAGCCGTCATCATGGAAAATAGGCAGCAAAGATCAGACGAAGGTTGCTGGCGAAAGGAAAACGTCTGAAATAGAGAAAGATCAGACGAAGGAGGCTAGCGAACGGAGAACGTCTGGAATAGAGAAAGATCAGACGAAGATGGCTAGCGAGAGGAAAACGTCTGGATTTGTCAAAGATCAAGTCACCTCATTAAAACTGACCATTGAGAGCCCTCAGACGCCTCTTGCTCCATCAAGGAAGGCGTTTGAACATCTCCCCAGCAAGAAGAGAAAATATGAAATCATCAAGGAAGAACCCTCCTCGTCTGAAGAGGTCATGGCCATCATGGGACTAGCAGTAGAACGTCCAGAGCCAGTGGAATCCCCTGAAGAGGTACGTCTAGATGAAGCTCGTCCAGAGAGGACTCTCAAAATTGGATCTTCGCTCAGCCCTCCGATTTGAAGGGTCATCTAGTCCACTTCTTGAAAGAGTTTCAAGATGTGTTTGCCTATTGCGTTGAAGAGATGCCTGGAATTGATCCGGAAGTAGCCGTCCATCGGTTGAATGTTGATCCAAATTTGAAACCTGTTCGTCAGAAGAAGAGGCATTTGGGACCGGCTAGAAACCAGGTGGTCGACCAAGAAGTTCAGAAGTTGTTGGAGTCAAAATTCATCAAAGAGACTTATTATCCAGAATGGATAGCAAATGTGGTCATGGTGCCAAAGCCCAATGGCACCTGGAGGATGTGTGTGGACTACACAGACCTCAACAAGGCTTGTCCCAAGGACAACTTCCCTTTGCCTAAGTTGGATCGTCTAGTAGATTCCACAGCCGGCCATGCTTTGCTGAGCTTCATGGACGCCTATTCAGGTTTTCACCAAATCCCGATGTGGCCAGAGGATCAGGACAAAACGTCCTTCATTACTGAAAAAGGACTATATGGCTGGGTGAGGATGCCATTCGGCCTGCGCAATGCCCCGACCACTTTTCAAAGATTGATCAATAATGTTATTCAGCCGCGGTTGAGACGAAACATGGAGGCATATATTGACGATATGATAGTCAAGAGCCGTCAAGAAGAAAGCCATGTTGGTGATTTGAGAGAAACTTTTGAAACTCTCGGAAATACCGATTAAAGCCGAACCCCAAAGAAATGTGTCTTTGGGGTCTTGTCAGGGAAGTTTTTAGGTTTCTTGGTGGACCAGAGGGGTATAGAGGCTAATCCCGAAAAGATTCAAGCTATTCTAGATATGAAGTATCCTTTAAAGACAAAGGAAGTGCAGAGACTGACGGGTTGCTTGACTGCCCTTGGACGTTTCTTGTCTAAGTCAGGTGACAAGTGCCATCACTTCTTTGCCACGATCAAGAAAAAAGCCAAGTTTGAATGGACAGCAGAGGCGAGCAAGCCCTTCGAATAAAAGATCACCTTCGGCAGCCTTCCTAGGTTGGTCGATCAATGAAGGGGAAAAACTGTTTGTATACTTGGCGTGTGTCCACTCAAGCCGTGAGTGCCGTCCCTTCCGGCCGAAAGAGAGACCGTCCAATTTCCCATATACTTTGTGAGTCATGTGCTCAAAGATGCGGAAAATAGATATACTCCAGTCGAGAAGTTTGGATAGACCCTAGTCATGGCCAGCAGAAAGTTGAGGCCTTATTTCTTGGCACACAATATAATCGTCTACACTGATCAAAGATGAGATAGAGCCACTAAAACGATTTGTCCTCGACCAAGTACCAAGGTCAGAAAATCATCAAGCAGATGCTCTCTCGAAATTGGCCGGCTCGGCTGAAGGTGATGTGCCAAGAACAGTTTTTTGGGAAGTCAAACCCAAAAAGAGCATCGACCAAGAGCAGATTATGTTTCTCGGCCGAGGGACCTGGGTGGAGCCGATCATATAATACAAGAAGACACGACGATTGCCTTCAGATCCTGTAGAGGCTAAGCATGTGAAGGCTAGAGACAAGTGGTTTGAGCTATGGAACGAGACACTTTACAAGAAGTCATTCAACCGGCCTCTGCTTAAGTGCATCACCAGAGAAGATGGTCCGGAGGTTCCCAAAGAACTCCATGAAGGAGCTTGTGCTTCTCACATTGGGGGAAGAGCTTTAGGGAGAAAGGCTTTAAGGACGGGGTACTACCGGCCTACCTTAAAGGAGGATGCTTTAGTCTATGCAAAGAAGTGTGACAGTTGTCAGAAGCATGAAAATGTGCATCAGAAGCCGTCCAACTACTTAACCCCCATCTTGTTCCCTCTGCCTTTTGCCAAATGGAGCATGGATATCCTAGGACCTTTCCCTGTGGCCGCTGAGCAAAAGAAGTTTGTGATAGTGGCAGTTGACTACTTCACTAAATGGATAGAGGCAGAGGCCATGCGAGGAATAACAACAAACGACGTCAAGGGCTTCATCTGGAAAAGCATTATAACCCGTTTTGGCATGCCACAGTCCATCGTATTATTATTATTATTATTATTATCATCATCATCATCATCATCATTATTATTATTATTATTATTACTGATATTATTATTACTATTATTATTATTATTATTATATTATTATTATTATTATTATTATTATTATTATTATTATTATTATTATTATTGTTATTATTATTATTATTACTATTATTATTATTACTATTATTATTATTACTATTATTATTTTTATTATATTCTTCTTATTATTATTATTATTATTATTATTTTTGTTATTATTGTTATTATATTATTATTATTATATTATATTATATTATATTATATTATATTATTATTATTTTTGACAATGTCACTTTTAAGCTTTTTGGAGGGTATTTTTTAACCCATTGAATATAAAATAAGGGAGCGAGACAAGTGATAAAAAGTGTTGTAGTCTAACATCTACGGCTCTCTTGAAGACACTTGGGCTCATCAGAGTCGTACACGTGTCACCCTAGTTAAAAAGGAGAAAAGCCTTGAATCTCTGGGCTACACTCAGCTGAGTTAAAAGGTTTAAGTTCCGGCCCATCGGTCGAGCCCGGCGAGCACAAGATGGGCTGAAGGAGAGTGGTTAATAGACATCCACCGCCCCGGTCCCGCCACGTGTCATGATCTGATTCCTCAACCAATCAGAGGCCACTATTGTAGGTCAGTTTTTAAGGTTAGCTGTCAACTTGCTATCACTATAAATACTCCAGAAATCAGGAGAAAAGACATTCAATGCAAACAGTGCAAAGTTACTCTGATAAAATACTCTCTCACTTTCTCTCTCTATCTCTACTTTCTCTCACTACTCCTGATATCTGACTTAAGCATCGGAGGGGGAACCACCACCCAAACCTCCAGGGTGGGTCCCTTTTTGCAGGTTCGGGAACGAAGCCCAGGTTAAGGACTAAGCGGATTCAGACATCGTTGCACAAAACTCCAGCTGAAGAACACTCAAGATACTAATTTACTTGCTCGACAGGGAAGCTAAGCCTACAACTTACTTGTTGGACAAGTGGATAAAACAAAAAGAGTAATTTTTGGTGAAGAAGCGAAAGATAGAAAAGTAATACTCCCTCCGATTTTTGTTCCTATCTTGAATAGTTTTGTGAGAGGAAATTGGTTAAAGTAGGAAGAACTTTCGGAAACGGAGAATCACTGGTGATAATTATGAACTCAGTTGCAAATGGGAGAATCTGTACAATGAAAAATTCATACTTTAAATAAAAAATAGGAGCAAAAAACTCCGTCATAAAGTTAAATACAATGGGAGAGAAGGAGGAATTATAAATTGACCTGGAGGAAGAAATCTGTAGAAGTCACTGCTTAATTCCCAAACAACTTGTGTATATATATATATATATATATATTGTTATTTTTAGGAGACATAAACAAAACCTAGAATATCATGGAAGAGAAGAAGCAATAGCACCGGAGGGAAGTGTGATTTTCAAGCAATATAATAGCATATTCTGGTAAAGTCCCTAATTCATCAATAAAAAGTGGGATTTTTGTTTGAAGATATTATTCAAGGTTTACTGATTGTAGCAAGTCTTCCCTGATTATAGCAATATTTTTTTTTAAAACATATGTCAAATATAGTTTTGTATAGGAGTAGTCGAATATATGTAAATATAGTTATGTATTTTGTAAATTAGGCAAGTCAATATTCAGTTGCTTAGAATTAGGAGTCATGCATGCTATTGTTACTATTCTACATTATTAGGCGTGAAACATGCTATTGGTTTTGTATATTGACTTGCGAATAGCAATCTTGGAGGAAAATATTATATTAATAATATTATTACTTCATATCATTATTATTCTACTTGTTATTAATATTACTCAATTCATAGGAATATTATTATTATTCATATTATTAGTATTAGTATTAATATTATTATTATTATCATTAATATTATTAATTATTATCATTATCAATGATGATAAAAATATTACTCTATTTGTAATTATTAATAATACTCAATTCAGATCAGTTTAGTTCAGATCAGATCAGTTCAGTTCAAACCAGTTCAATTCAGTTCAGACTTATTCATTTCAGTTCAGTTCAGTTCAGACTTATTCAGTTCAGTTTAGACTTATTCAGTCCAAAAGAACAGAGCCTAAGTCAATCTTGTCTTCGAATTCAAGTATAATTTAGTATACGGGACTTAATAGTATAAGCTATTCAATGACTTAAGTTTTAAGATATTATGTAGAAGTTATGAGTGTCTGATTGTGAGTATTTAAGAAAGTGTTCTCAATATATATCTCCCAATGTTATATAATTGTGGTTTCTGAATTGCGCAACCTCGTATAACTATGCAATAGATGATTAGCTAAATATCGAGGAATCAGATTAAGTCTCCCATGAGATACGATTGAATATGGTTGCAAGTTTATGGAGTTTCAATGGTATATTTTACTTTCGGTTAATTGAGATTTCAATAATGTTATTTCGTTAAGCGATCTCTGAATTAGAGAGTTATACAAGAGATTTTGGAAATGCAATTATGAACTTATGGAAGAAGATTTTTAGAAGTAGCATAGTACAGTAAGTCGTATCATAATTATGTATTATTAAATGGTAAATTATACCATTTAGAGTTTCTCAGTGCGTGTGTTATTATTAGAATAATTATGATAAACTCAAAGGAGTAATTCTGTGAGTTTGATATAATTGATGAGCTCTACTTGAGAATAATTGAAAGTGTATAGGATATGACTATATCTACACTAAGATTTGTAATTTAAGCATATAGAGGTTACTACTCTAAGTCATTGGGGATTCAAGTAAATTGTGGTTAACAAGAGGTCAAAGATGTGAGTTTCGTATATCAATTTTGAGAATCACAGTATCGAATAATATTTAGATGCATTTTTTTTATCAATTTTGAGATATATGGACTTGGCTTTTGTAAGATACGAGTTTGAGAAGCAACGAGTTAAATATTGCAAATTTTGGTTTTGTGAGGGGAAGGAATCCAGATTAAAAGTTAAATTAAATCATTTAGAGATATCTTTAAGGAACTTTAGGGAAGTTTGGCTTTGTGTATGTCCAGTAATTGAGGAGTTAGTTGGTTGTTGAGGGGTTCAGCTAAGGAATATAAATGGTTATGCGAGATAGTTGAGTTGACGACTAAAGTTGTGAACCGGGAACAAGCTTCAGAGTTTAATATCTATGAATAGGTTAATAAAATTGCATGAGAACCTTATGAGTCTAAAAGATGAGATAATTATTGAAGGTATGTCGTGAATGACAAACATCAAGTTAAGTAAGGCCAAGGGTGAATGTCATAATAATAATAATATAAGAGTTCAATATTTGAATGATGAAGGGGTATCCGATAGTAATCCGAAATGTATTGCCTAAGTCATAGGAATTGTAAATTCCATCTTTGAGGACATAATATAACTTAAAATAGGAATTTTATAATATGAGTGTCGGACTAGGATGTATAGTAGAGATCAGATGTTACACTTTCTAATTAGAGGAGTAAGATCAAAGAAAAGGGAAGTCAGGGTAATGTGAATCTTTTGTGTTGGAGTATTGTGAAATTAGTGATGTGAATTATATAAAGGAAATATAGATGTAAGATTAATATGGACGTAATTTTAATTAATTGGGATTACAACGTTCAAGCAAATAACCAAGACAGGAAAAAGAAATAAAGTTGGGAGTACATATAACATTTGTGTGATATTGAATTTGTGCTAATACAAGTTGTTTCCAATTAGGTTACTAGGAGATCGGAAGATCAAGTATGAGGGATTCAAATCTTTAAGATTGAGGATTAACCATCAAGTCACGTTAGAGCATTTATTAGCTATAGTTATAAAATATAAGTGAACCTTACAAGTTACAATCTTGCCACTAAATTACAGGAATATGTTGTAAGATGTTTTGTAATATGAGATATAAGTATGTGTGATATGAACTCTGAAAACAATGGTTATGAGCAATGAAAAACTTGGTGTTACTACATTTTGGTTTTAGAACGATAATCAAGGAGGGTAGTGGAAGTACTACTTTGGATGTGACAAGAATACTACTTCTACTAAAATTTAACATAAATGTAAACATCGAGATTTACTCATAGGATTAAATGGAAAAAATACTTCTAAAGTTAGAGTTTTCATGACTGAGCTATAAAGTTATATAAGATTTAAATTCTATTTTGAACTGCGGTAAGCTTATACGATTGGGCCATATTTCCTTTAAAGTCCTATTTGAGTGGTTTTTAGTAAATGGATTTTATAAAAGATCGAATTAAGTTATTGGAAACTCGAGTACATTGTGTTAACAAACGATTTGAGTTTGTATATGAATTTTTCGAATGCGATTATGCTATGAATTTTGATATATTTGACTCACTGAACTATGGATAAGAGCTTCAGAGAATATTGAATTATGAATTATGATTTTTGATTCCGTTTTTGTAAGGGGAAGAAGCTGCTAGAGCAGTGATGAACAACATTATGTATTCTGTATTATTCTACATTCTGTATTCTGGGGACATGTCCTGAAAAGTCTTGCAAGCAGTACATAATGGAAGAGGGAGACGTCCCTTGTAAAAGCTTAGAGAATTCGCCTAAATGGCAACTCTGTTCGTGTTATCTTCCCCAGTATAATATGATTTCTGAAACAAAAATAGAATATATATTTGAATATGCAAATGGTTTTGTGGGAAGTGATTTCAAACTTTATTTCTAAATTAATATTTTGCTCTCCCAAGTCTATGGAGATCATGTGCGAATATGGGAATGATTTACTAAGAAATTCGTTAGGAATTTATGAAAGGAGTTATCTATGTTATACATATTTGGATTAAATATATTATCTATAAAATACAAAAGTGGGCTATATTGCTATGCCTTGGCATGTCAGATTCGAGTTGCTTTTGCAAGATCGTATTAAATTATAAGGAATTCTAATGGTTCCTCTAATTGAAAGTATATATTATTTATTTTGTAAAATACTTTTATTTTTATTTTATACAAGTAACATTGTGAGCTATGTACAAGTATTTGTTATATTATTCTTTCATTATGACTTTGTTTTGTATCTTGATTTTGAATGTCTCGTAACTACGTAAATACATTTTAAGCCACCAAAAAGATATTCTGGTTGGACAGTGTGTACTTAGTTTCGCTGATTTTGTTCTTGGAACCTGTCCTGGTGGGGGCAGAGTTCATTGTTAGTAATTTTGCAGGTAAGTGTGCTCCAGAGGGGATTAATGATTGAACTTATAATATAAGAGATATATCCAGTTCAACCAAAGATGAAGATTGTACGTTTTGAGAAATATTCTCATGATTTATGATTATATCTATGTGGAGACTTTATTGGTTCAGTTCTTGAAGTTGTATATACTATTTTGAGTTGTTGTATTGTGCACCCTAAAAGAACCAGAATTGTGTTTTGAATTATGTTCCGCTGCAGGAGATATTATAATTAAGGTTAATTAAGTGTTAATTGAGGTTGTGTATCTTAAGCGTGATTAAGTAGCAGCTTGAAAGTGCGGGCTGTTACACCAGGCCAAGGACCTTTAAGATGACCTCCATCCACTCCAATGATATGTCTACAACCTTGAATAAACCCCTCTTTACTTGGTTGTAGGCATATGTACATCCTCTAAAAACACTAGGTGGCCTCTTTACTCTTCCAACCTTGACAAAAGCAATTGAGCCAGGACAATGCTTCTTCACAGTTGCAACATAATCCCATACTTTGGCATATTGCTCTGCAACACTCCCATGCATCATTATCAAAGCTTTCTTCCTTGCATAATATTCTTTGTAGTATCCTATTCTTACCCCAATATCCCTCATCACTCTATTACTAAACACCTCAACCTCCCAACTGCAATCAGCCCTGAAATCTTCTAAGTATCTTAAAGCTAGGTACTTGGAAGTCATTTTTGAATTAGCATTTTTAAAACCACATTTATGCTTCAACCTCATGCTTTTACTCTGAAAAAGTTTCCTCTAACTTCATCTTAGTTGCATGAATCTTAAATGTACACTTCCTAAAATGGTTACAAATGCATCTCACCCTCTTGGACTCCTTCCATGGACATTCACACCTATGTTCACAATACACTGTAAACCTACTTCTAGTGTTATGCAGAGGGTAGTAATCATACCTGTTTTTTATAGGATGAGCCCTCACAACCTCTCTTAGTACATCAACACTTGGATATTTCAGTCCAAGCTTCAGTACAATTGGCACCTTGAAATCAATACCTGAATTAAACACGGGATAACCATCCCCTCCCTCCTCATCAGAATCAATGAAGCTGCCCTCTTCTTCTGAATCTTCATTTAAGTCTTCCTCCCAAGCCAATACATCCTCAAAGTCCTCCTCAGTAGATCCCTTCTCTAGATCTTCTTCATCATTTTGCTCATATGCAGATTCACTTTCTTCCTCAAACCGATCAAAATTATTTAGTGGTTTTTCCAGTCCTTTGAGAGACCTACTCACATTTTCTGAGATATTTTCCTTAATATTAGAAGCAGATAAATAATTAATGTTCCTATGTTCATCCTCACCCTCACTAAAGATGAACTTTATTTCATCTAATGGATCATGTGTAACTAAGGAAATGGGCTCTGGGGCACAATCTGTCACTGATAAGCCCTTTGAGTTTTTTTTTGTGCAAATGAGTTTGGGAGGTCTAGTTGTGAATCTGGTATTTAAGTAAGATGAGGGGGTGGTTGTTTGTGGATTAGGGCTTCTCTCATGGACCACACTTGAGCTCTCTGTTCTGTCAACATATGTGGACCCCACATTGTACAAGGTAATGTAGTTATGTTTGTCAATTGTTTTCACTAATTCAGGTAAACAACTATTATTTGGAAATTCAATTCTTCCCTTAGCCAAGCTCAATCCATGCTTTCTAAACCAAAATTTACCAACATTTTTATAGCCCAAAGAATGCTTAATTTCATAAACTACATTGAAATAGCACAATTCCTCAAAAAACATGTCCTTCGTAAACAATTCACCCCCAACATATTCAACCATATTCTTCTTTGCCCTAAATCTACCCCCATGAAAAAATTTCAAATTAACCATATGCAAATTGGCACTCATCCTAGAATTTATTAAACATACAGTCTATTGCAATAATTTACCAATTAAAAATACAGTAAACAATTACAAGAATTCATTAATCAATTAAGAACAAGCCAAAAGCGCAGATTTTCAGATTTTAATAAACAATTACAAGTGTAGTAAAGTTGGAAGAATAAATTACCTTCCCACAAAAGGACAAATCCAAGTATCCACTTCACCAAGATTCCCCTTCCTTTTAAGAAACTTATTGCCTTGCTGATGATGACATGGTTGCAGTAAATGATTATGTACCTTGTGAGTAAGAAAATGGAGGAACTGTTGAAGGTTTTTACTGGTGAAGGGTTTAACTAGGAGGAAGAAAATGGGAATTAATTTACTTTTTGATGAAATGAGGGCAGCGAGTAAGAGAAAATGGAGGGAAATTGGAAAGTGAGAGTCACGTGAAAAGAGAAGGACAATTCTTGGTGAATAAGTTAGTCAACTGGCCTGAAAGTTGACTTTGTCACCGGAATTTCAAGTTTTGGTGCCTTTTAACAAAATTTTTTTTAGGAAAAATTGACAACAGAGGTCTCAACTTTGGGTGATAATTTTTAAAAGGTCTGAACTATTGATTAACCTGTGTAGGTTCCAACTTTAGGGGGTCTTAACTTTTAGCGGGCCTCGGTGACTTAAAACTGACGATTTTTTTTAAAATATCACCTAGTTCCTACATCCCTCCCTCAATTAACCCTTCTGGTGTGACCCAAGTTTTACGAGTGATGACCTATTAAGCCAGTTTCAAGTCACTAAAGCCCGCTAAAAGTTAGGACCCCCTAAAGTTGGGACCTACACAGGTTAATCAATAGTTCAGACCTTTTAAAAATTATCACCCAAAGTTGAGACCTTTGTTGTCAATTTTTCCTTTTTTTTATAAGGTGCTAATTCACCAAAAAAAAAAAGTTAGGTCCCATTTAACAAAAATAAATATTTAAAAGGTCCCATTTGACAAAAAATTCTTCTATCAATTCTCAAGCACTTTCATTCTTTATCTTTCTTTTTTAATTTTCAGAAATTGAATAAAAAAGGGGTCCAATTTCAAAAAAATAATTTTCCAAAACTTCCAAACCCAACCCATTTTGTTTAATCCATTTAGTCGTATAGGCTCATTATGCATCAATATAGGCCTACTCAGGTAGCATTCAGGTTCAAAAATAATTGCATTAAGTCAATAGGTGACGCGCTCTTTGTAAACACGTCAAAGTTACCTAAACTACCCAATATAGGACAAGTTAAGGATCGAATCCACAAGGAAGTAATGTCTAAGCAAAGACTAAATCGCTAATTATGATGAGCTAAACCTATTTTTTGGTTTTTTTGAAGGATTAGTAACTAGGTCTAAGATCTAAATTAACTAAAAAATAAATAACTCAAATTAATTAATTCAAATAAGGGAGACAAACCAAAAATAAAAGAACTAGGGGAAAAGGGAGGTTCATCAACAAATGATCAAAAAATCCAACATCAAAGTCAAGGGGAAAATATATGGGGGATCACAAAGGGAAATCATGCACTTATGAACCCTAATTACTATCTCGAGCTAATTAGATAAGCTTGATTAATCACTCATGACCTGTTCTCATGGTATGAACAACTAATCTAGTCAAACAAAGAACAACATGATAAATCGAACTTCCCAAGACTAGGATCAATGCCTATTCTCATGGAAATCCTAATCTAACAACCAAGCTTTGCCTACCACTAACTTTATCTTTCGATCCTTCACTAGGGATTCTAAGTACGCAAGTTAAGTGATGATCAATAATCACCGAACAAACCCAAGAAAACAAGCGTGATCAACAGTTAACCCCAACTATGAACCCCCCAACTTAGATATGACATCTAAGGAACAAATGAAGGCTATATACCTCTTCCCCTAGTAGAAGTGTACTCACTAATCATAATAATAAACCAAAAGAAAGCTTGAAAGAACTTCATCACCATGACCATGAAAGAAAACGAAAAGGAAAAATAATAAACTAATAAAAATAAGATTTAATCAAGTAAAACATAAACTAAACAGGATTAGAGAAAGAGTAAATGAAATAATTGAGAAATTACCAACTTTTTTTCTTGCATAAAATCTGAAAATGGAGTTTAAAATCTTGAAGCTCAACTTTCTCTCTTCTAGGTTCTAAGAAATTGAATACTAAAGAAAATAATCTCACGTAATTAAATGTAAATTAGCTTGATCTCAAATGACAGAAACTTGTCTTAAATAGTGTTAAAATAAGCTAAATATAACTAGAATTAAACCCAATTCAAAAGAGGATTAGAAAAGAAACATTCTCGGAAAATCCAGGCGACCCGGGCGGGTGACCCAACCCGAGCGCTCGATTGGTCATGGGGATGGGGAAGGGTCAGGTCCCAGACCACGAACCCTAAAGTTTTTACTGGACCCTAAGGGTCTAGAAAAATTGGACCCGGACCTAGAATATTAGGGTCTATAGGGTCTAAGATCTGGGCCTAGGGTCTAGGCCTAGTTTTTTATTCTTGCCAAAAATTCACATCAAATTACACAAAATATCACTGAAGTTTGCAAATTCACGAGAAAAATGATAATTAAGAAAGCAAATTATCATAAATTTGAAATTCTAAAGTGAGAATAATCCACATCAAAGAATTCCAAAGCTATTGTATTATGTAACTTAATAGGTGTAATCCACGTCAAAGAAGTTATAACATAAAACAACCAAAGCCATACTCTAGAAACTACAAATGCAAAATATAATGAACTTTCATGGCTTTTCATCTGAAGAAAAGATGTAAATTTGAATGAAATTGCAAAAATTTACTAAAACAAAAAAGAGAGAAGAAGAAGTGATTTGAAAAAAAAAAAACTGCGGTGGTGAAGGGAACGACGCGGTGACCCAGACAGCAGTGACGGGCTTGGCGGCCCAACGGTGGTGGTAGCCATGGCAGTGACACACACGAATTCACCCAACTCTCTCTAGTCGGCTGTGAAAGTATGAAGTATTAGGGATATGAATGTTTATTGTGTAAGGGATTTTAGGGATATGTATGTTTTTCTTTTCTTTTAAGACACAAAAAGGCAAAAGAATATTAAATAACTTTAGGGTCCAAGGATCGGGTTTGGGGCGGGTCCGAGTCTAGAATATTAAGACCTAGACCCGGACCTAAAATTCTCACTTGGACTCAAACCCGGACCCTAACCCTTAGGTTCTGGAAAATTTAGACCCAAACCCTATTGGGTTTGGGTCCAATAGGGTCCGGGTAGGATCTTGGACCTATGCCCATCCCTATCTGGTCCTCGACTAGGGCGGGTCAGCTAATTTACCCTAGGCGAGTCAAGTTCACAAACTATTTGGAACCTTTGTTTTCGAAGTGACCTGGGCAGGTCAATCAACCCCAGCCCTCGAGTCAAGGTTGACCTGGGCCTCGGGTTAGGGCAAAACTCTCTTCTTGTTCTTCTTTTGAGCTCCTTGATGCTCCTTTGTGCCTCTTGATGCCTCTTCTTCGATCCCCCATATCCAGGGTTGTGCAAAAGCCCTCTAAGTATGCTTCTAAGCCCTAAAAGCGCACCCAAAAAAAACCGCATACAAGGAGGAAAATTGCACAATTCAAGGAAATAGTTAACAAATAAACTAGCCAAAATTAACTCGAAAACCACTATATATAATACTAACTAAAAACTACCAAAAAGTAAACCAATAAACAAGACATCAATAGGTCCATGTGCATTTGCATCCTTTCCTTAAGTTATTTTTTGCATCCATGTTAGCCCAAGCCTATCACACAATCATACAAAGTATCCACAATCTAATTCATACATATCACATGCATCCATGTAGGCCCAGTCTAGTTAAGTGTCTACTTTATTCCATGCACCTATACATTCATGCGTTTGCATATAATACTCGAATCTTGTTCCAATAAGTCCAGACCCATGTCTATCTCTCTTCCTTAATCCATCCTTAATTTCAAAAATCTATTTTTTAAAAACAAGTAAAGTCCACACGACTTTCGACTCAAAGTAGGGGTGCGAATAGACATGTAATAGTGACTGAAAAGAAAAAACCTTTTTTATTCATCAGGTGAACGAGTTATTCTATCCATGGTTCTTCAAGAAATAAGCCTACCTATCTCAATTCAACCCCGACTTCAACAAATAAACCCAATAATGATAAAGGCCCAAGTCCATTTCGCTCCGAGGCAAAGCATAGAGTCCTTCACCTAGCCAATTGGTTTGTGTTGAGCCAATATGGTTTTGATGATGACAAACTAAAGTAATAACTAACAAGGTTTATAAGTTTTATGTGTGCAAGGTTCATGAATTAATAATGGTGCTTTATAAAGATAATAAGTGAAGTGCTTGAGTTGGAACTCCAATAGAAGAATGAAGTTCTTGCTTTGGAACTCCAAGAGAAGAAGAACTTAGTTACATAAGGGTGTAATTAGGTTTCTTATGTAAGAAATAAAGATCATCATATGGTAATGAATTGGAACTATGGAGCTGTTCCTTTGAATAAAGGAATTGTTCCTATGGAACTATGTTAGTGGAATTAATATAGGAAACATGCGTCTAAAACTGATGAAATGACACTAATGAGTTAAGTTAAAGGAACTAACGAATTAAAAGGAAATAGACATATGTTAAATGGTGCAACGGTTAAGTTGTGTCGATTGAGTAATTAAATGCTAGAAAATAGGAAACCGTTTTTTGTTTGTTAATAATCTGATTTTAAGGAAAATATTTTTAAAGGAAAGATTTTATCTTTATTAGAAATAAAATCCTTTTCGGTTTTTAGAGAAAAATATTAAAAGATATTATTTTGATAACAGGATTTTATTAATTAAAATATTTTCTAATTAAATTAGATTTATGTTTATTGCACAAATAGTTGCTAAAATTAAGGAAGCAGTATTAATCCTCTAACACATGTTCAATAAGAACGTGGTGTTCATGGACAATTAATGGAACGTGTTCCTTAAGTTGAGGAACATCATCAGAAAATATTTTTACCACTAACACATGATTGTTCTAGTTAATCACTGCTATAAGAACTTATGTCTAATTAAGTTCCAATGTGTGTCTGACAAAGTGATAATTAATCTACAAAGGTATTAATTTGAGTACCACCAAAGTTCAAAGTTTCAAGTCCAAGTTTCATTATCATATGAGTTCATTGTTTCATTAGTACTTTCTATCGTTCTACTATTCTGTATTTTGAGAAAAGAGAGAACTCTTATAGTTTGAGTTTGGGGAAGGGGTTTGAGTGAACTCCTGTAAAGTATGAGGCTTTGAGTGAAGCAAAGAAAGAGAAAGGAACTTCAAGTGAAGTTCAAGAGGAACAACAGTTAGAGGGAACTATTGTTGGGACTTGAGTTTGTAGAGGAACTCAAGGAGTGGCCCGAGAGATAATAGGTTTGTAACAAAGGTGTTTTGGCCTATTATAGTGAATGAGTTGAATTTGAAATCCCTAGTGGCCGAGGTTGTTTCTTCTTGTTTGACCCAAAAAGTTTTTTCTCGTAAAAATCTTGTGTCTTTCTCTTGTTCCTTTCATTGTTTTATAATTCCGCAAAAAGTTACGCTCGTTTCCCACACATACAATTCACCCCTCTCTTGTAGTGTTCCTATAGAAATAACAATTGGTATCATAGCTAGAACTCACGAAAAGTAGGAAACCCTATTGAGAAAAAGATCCAAGGAACATGAATACCACCGAGAAGCTCAAAGAAGGTTACTCAATATTACGACCTCCAATGTTCAACAGGAAATTTTTCACATACTGGATGAATCGGATGGAGATCTTCATTAAGGCATAAAACTATCAGGTATGGAGAGTCATAGAGGTTGGAGATTTCAACGTCACAACCAAAAATGATAGGAACGAGGTAAGCTATCCAGCTATTATATTGTGGTCTTGGACCTCATAAATACAACCGTGCATGGGGTGCATGTAATCCCCCGTAATTTTATGAATTTTATAAATACATTTTAATGTACACTCCCTATGTCCCAGAATAGTTTTTACACTTTCCTTTTTCATCTGTTCCAGAATATTCTTTACACTTCTATTTTTGGATATGACCCACTATTATTTTAATCCTTCTACCTTTTAAACATTGGCCCACATTCTCTCTCCTCCAAATAAAATAATACACTCCTACTACATACCAACTCTAACCATGGCCCACATTTTCTCTCCTTAAAATAAAATAATACTACTTTAACTAACTACTAACTCCTATCACATCTACTTTTCAATAAAATAATAATTGATAACCAAACAACAACTTATCATATAAAACTATGTGCCTTGATAAGTGTCAAGAGTATTTTGGGACGGAGGGAGTATTATATATATTATAATGTTTAAACGATTTATTTCTTGAAAGGTTGACCATTTGAAAGTCAAAAGAATTATTTAATGATTTTAAGTAATCAAATATTTTATTTAGTCATACTTTGAAAATTATTTCAACAGTTTAAACATCTTTGGGTTTAGTAAAAAGGATTTTAAATTGGGTTAGAGGAACCCAACTATGCCTAAGTACTCAATCATTAAAAAAATTTCCCCAATTATTTTCTCTCTCTTCCTTCTCCCTCTATTTTTTTGGCCTCCTCTTCTTTTTCTCTCTCTCTCTCTCTCGATTCTCTCTCCTCTCTTGTGTTCGTCCGACGATCGCCACCGGCCGGCAGCAGCAACCGGTGCAGCACCACCACCACCTTCCTCCTCCTTTGTGTCGTGTTTCTCCCTCCTTGGTTATTTCTTCCTCCCCTATTTTTATTTAATGTTAAAGTTATATTTTTAAGGATTGATTTAATGTTTTCATGTTTAAAGTTATAGTTTGATGATTTAAATATAATTTCAGATTATGTAAATTATATAGTGAAGTAATTAAAATTTCAGAATTATTAGTTATGATTTAATGTGTTCGTAATGAGTCGTAACGAAGCTGAAAGATCTGCCGACGTAGTTTCTGGTACTTTCTCTATTAACTCCGTTCTTGTTAAAGCGTTATTTGATTCTGGGGCGACCTATTCGTTTATTTCGTCGTCCGTTATTAATAGTTTGGGGTTGGTAGACTTTGAAGTAATTGATCTGCCTATTAGTATACCTACTGGATAAGTTATAAGGTGTACCAAGTTGTTTAGAGACATGCCTCTGAAGATAGGAGACTGTGTTTTCCTTCTAATTTGATAGGGTTCAATCTAGGAGACCTAGATGTTATTCTTGGGATGAATTGGTTAGGTTTCTATAAGGCAAAGATAGACTGCGAAGCTTAGAAAGTAGTGTTGAGAAGCCCTTTGGGAAAGTTGACTTCGTATCGACGTTTTGGGAAGCCTAAGAGCTTTGAGATCATTTCTGCAACGAAGTTGGTGAAAAAGGGATGTTAGTTGTTTTTGAGTAGTGTGCAAGATGTAAGTAAGGAGGTTGGATTGAAGATTGAGGACGTACCAATTGTGAATGAGTTTATGGATGTGTTTCCAGGTGAGATTTCTGGTATGCTGCCTGAAAGAGCTGTTGAGTTCACCATAGACTTAGTTCCTTGCACTGCACCTATTTCTAAGGCACCGTATAGAATGACATCTCCTGAGATGAGCGAGTTGAAGATACAGTTTCAAGAACTGTTGGATAAGGGTTATATTAGGCCTAGTGCGTCGCCTTGGGGAGCTCCTGTGTTGTTTGTGAAGAAGAAAGATGGAAGTATGAGGTTGTGCATTGACTATAGGGAGTTAAACAATGTGACTATTAAGAACAAGTATCCTTTGCCTAGAATAGATGACCTGTTCGACCAGTTGAATGGAGCGAATATGTTTTCAAAGATTGATTTGCGTGCGAGGTATCACCAGTTGATGGTAGCTGATAAGGATATACCTAAGACTGCGTTTAGGACGCGTTATGGTCATTACTATGATGCCGTTTGGAATGACCAATGCTCCAACAATATTTATGGATTTGATGAATAGGATATTCCATGAGTTCTTAGATAAGTTCGTTATGGTATTCATTGATGATATTTTGATCTATTCAAAGAGCGAAGAAGAGCAGGATGAGCATTTGAGGATAATATTGGAGACGCTTAGGAAGAATCAATTGTATGCCAAGTTCTCTAAGTGTAAGTTCCGTTTGGAGAAAGTAGCATTCTTGGGTCATTATGTGTCTAAAGAAGGAGTTTTGTGGATCCTGCAAAGATTCAAGATGTTAGTGAGTGGCCTACTCCGAAGAATGTGTCAGATATTAGGAGTATTTGGGATTAGCTGCTATTATAGGAGATCTGTGAGAGATTTCTCGAAGATAGCAAGGCCAATGACCAATTTGATGAAGAAAGAGTCAAAATTTGAGTGGAGTGAGAAGTGCGAGGAAGCTTTTCAGATTTTGAAGGGGCCACTACTACCAAAGTGGGAATATGAAACGCTAAATAGAGAACGGTTAAGTATGTTGAGTGTTTTCTGGGATTATATAGAACGGTTTTTCATGACAAACCTGATGTAAGTGAGACAAAGTAGAACGCCTATATTAGATAACTGTTTTATTGGTTTTTTTCCACCAAAAACGAAAAATAAATTAATTTATTTTATAAGGAATTAAGAATACAAAACAGTCAAGTAGTTATCAACATGCGTTTTCTATGATTCCTATTTTGATTATGAAAATCCCGCTTCTACACTATTTCCTTTCTTTACGAACTACTCCCTAATTACTAACCCATTCTTTATCTTATAAAAAAAACGGTTTTTTCACCAGGTACCCCTGAGGTTTCACGAAATGCACCAGGTACCCTCGTTGTTCCAAAAATGCACCAGATGCCCTTGTGATTTGCATAAAATGCACCAAATACCCTTAATGACTAACGGTGTTAAGTCTCCGTTAGTTTTATTTACCATTTTGCCATTATTAACCCCTAACCCTTAACCCTAACCTAAACCCTAACCCTTAACTCTAACCCTAAACCCTAACCCTAAGATTAACCCCCTAACCCTCCCCCACCACCCTAACCCCCAACCTTCCTCCCCCACCCCAAAGACACCAGCCCCTCCTTCCCCCCCCCCGTAGCGGCTCCCCCCCCCCCCCACCCCCTCCCCTACCCCCGTAGCGGCCCCCTCCAATCTCCCCCACCATCCTGCAGCAGCCCCCACCTCCCCCACCCCGTCGAACTCCCTCCTCCTCCGTAAAAAACACACATGACACAACAGAATTCCTATTCCCCCGCGGCGGTGGGGTCGATTGAGTTGAAATCGACGCGGGTGGGAGGATTCAACGGAAAACGACGCGGGTGGAGGGGATTCGATAGAAGTCAACGGGGGTGGAAAAACAAAGTGGGGGAATTCGACTGGAAATTGACGGGGGGGGGAAATTCGACGAAATTGACGGGGTGGGGGGAATTCGACGAGAATTAACATGGGTGGGGGGATTTGACTGAAATCAACGGGGAGGGGGAATCGACGGGGTGGGGGGACAGGGGTAGGGAGCTGCTGCTGAGGGGTGGGGTGGGGGAATCGACGGGGAGGGGGTTGTGTGGGTGGGGTGGGGTGGGGGGTGGTGGACTGTTGCGGGGGTGCGTGGGGCAAGGGGATGGGAAGTGGTGTGGGTGGGGGTGGTGGACTGGCTGCGGGGTGGGGTAAGGGGAGGGGAGGTGGTGGTGGTTGGGTGGTGGTGGGATTAGGGTTTGAAGTTAGGGGGTTAAGGTTAGGTTAGGGTTTAAAGTTAAGGGGGTTAGTATTAGGATAGGGTTAGAAGTTAGGGTTTAGTTAGTTAATTAGGAATAATTAGGGTTAAAGGTTTAATTAACCCTAAAAGCTAACGGAAATTTAACACCGTTAGTCATTAAGGGTATTTGGTGCATTTTATGCAAATCACAAGGGCATTTGGTGCATTTTTGGAACAACGAGGGTACCTGGTGCATTTCGTGAAACCTCAGGGGTACCTGGTGAAAAAACCGAGTAACTACTAACCCCTTCCTCTTTTCACCCCCTAACTGACTATTGACTAACATATCCCTCATCTCTCTCCCCCATCTTCTTTAACCTCCCTCCGGCCTCCTGCATCTCACTCACCAATTTCGAAACCTCCACTATCTTACCAGTGTCCATCCCCAAAGCAACCGACCGTCACTGTACCGTCGCAGTCACCGGAAAATCGATGGACATGGCGCGCTCACTGGTTAGATGGATGAGTCTGAGACGTTGAGCGATAAACTCGTCATTAATAATTGAGGAATTCACTTTGATTTCGACGAGATCAACAACGGCAGTCAGTAGCAGTGGCGTATCTAGGAATTTACTCATGGGGGTACGAATACGTAAGTAGTTAGACTCGTCAATTTTTTTTTTTTCAAAATAAAGCTTTGTTAACATTTTTGTCTGCTTAAGTTTGAGTAAGAACTTAGATATAATTGCTAACTATTTAATTGTTCAATGTTTCAATTTAAATAATCAAAACTTTAAAAATAAGTTGTTCAATTTAAAAATAGTTGTTTAAGTATATAAATGAGGAAAATTTGAGGGAAAAAAAATTAGAGACAAAAATATTAGTTTGGAGCTTTGATCTTTGTGGGCGGCTTATGAATTTGTAGTTGCAAAGTAAGCTTACTCATAAACTTGTAGTTGCAAAGAAAGCTTACTTATAAATTTATAGTTGCAGAGTAAGCTTACATATAAATTTGTAGTTGCAGACTAATAGCCATAGGCCCATAGGGAGTAGTATATAGTAGAAGTGTTGAAGATAAATCAAACCTGAGTTAAAGGGGAGTAATTAAAAGCAAAAAAAAGAACTTTGTGGGGTTTCGAACTCAAGACCTCCCCATCCATCCACTAATCTTTATTTTCCCTTCCGCTACCAACAAGACAAGCCTCAATATATTGATTTGTTTTCATTATTTTCCAAAAATAATGGGGGTACAGCTGTACCCCTTGCACCCCCTATAGACCCGCCTATGGTCAGTAGTCTATCAACAGATAGGATTACTTTGCATCTAGTACAAATTATTTCTTTGACTATCTGATTATCTTACTCTGCTTGTAAAATTATGATACGAGTGTCTAACATGCGTTCAATTATTATGCGACCGCTTGAGATCTTGGCTGATGATACATTAAGCTATCCCCTCTGGTAGTCAGGATATCGGTGATTGGATTAGGGTCATCAGACTGGGGAAAAAGTCTAAAATTTTTGCTTTTAGTTTTCTGTATATGTAGCATCTTTCTTGTTTGTCTTCACAAAGTTGTCTTGAGCATCTACTTGCCTTTCTTTGAGAGGGTGAAATTGTTTTAAACTCATAATTTTTTGTGTTATAATGGTCAACTCAACTATGATCTCTTTCTTCTTTTTATACTACTACAAGAATTTTATTAATCCCTTGATATCTAATTGTTAATTTTTGTTGTATGCTTCAGAAGGCCTATGTTAGAGATCAACATTCTTCTGGGACGAGAACGAAAAATTACAAATTTACAAATATGAAAATAATGATCATGGTGTGTAGGCGTGTTTTTATTTCGTGTACGCGGTGTGAGCGCGTATTAGATTTGACTACCCCACTGTTAATGTTTTATTGAAAAGTATTTTGTATTGAAAGAAGTCGCCAACAATTCTTTTTAGGAAGAATCATAAACCTAATTGGATATGGGAAAACCATAGGGACAAATTATCCAATGTAGATTTCGCCGTCATGACTCCATAGATGGTCAAAATGAACCAAAGATTGAGTTCGGGGGTGAGGGTACGAATATAGTCAGGCCTTTACTAAATATCGATTCATTGCATATTTTATGCCAAAGAATAATAATCAAATAATATTTTAAACACCCTAAAAATAATTAGTCTAAATAGGTTCAGGAAAAACATAAAAAGACTAATTTTAGTGACAAGTTATTAGGCAATCAATATTACAGGGATCTAACAGATTGTCCAAATTAATCTAATTAATATTAGCACAGTTCTTTAAGTCTTTGATTAGCAAAAATAACATGTGGGTGATAAAAACAATAATCCAGGACAATCATATAATATGCATAGAATGATCAGGCAGGCATATAATATATATAAAAAGAAATAAAAAGAAGGAAATAGGTTTAGAATATAAAGTAGAACGATTTAATATTAAAGATCTACATCAGGAAAGAAAACAGTTAGTAACTTCAATATAAAAATAGAGAATTTATTCAAAGACCCTCAGGATTATACCGTGGCTTGGGTCTACAAGATTGACAACCTTCGGGACGAGCAATCATGAAGCCTGAAAATCTGAATGTCTGAAAGTATGTAGATTGAATGTGTTTGTGTTTGAAAGGTATGAGTTTTGTAAGGAGATTTTGTAGTTCGTAAAGTATTCGTCGAGTGTTATGTGAAAAATCCGTTCTTGAAATCTGTACGAAAATCGATCCTATTTATAGAGAAAACAACACTGCGCCTGGCGCAGCTGACGTGGAAAGCGCATGACGCGGCATGACCAGTAAAAAGCGTACACGTGGTACGCTTTTGAAAAAGATAAGAGAGAAATTCCACGTCTCAAGCAGAGAACTGCGATTGACGCAGGACTCTACATGAAACAGAAGTCTACGTGGCAGTTCTGGTGCGCTTAGCACAGTTTGTGCGCTAGGTGCAGCTTACGTGGAAGTCCACGTGGCAGGACACTGCACTCAGTGCAGGTCTGTGCGCTCAGCACAGTCAGCTGCGCTCAGCGCACCGCCTTGTTTTTGACACGTTTTGATAGTTTTTTTGATAAAAACGCGTTTTAAAGATTTTCTTTTATCTTTTAACTACGGATGTCTGATTTTACGGGATAAAATCTTATAAAAAATATCTTTTGAAAAAATTTATTTATTAAAATAAATCAATTAATTATCAATTAATTGGGCTCAAATACAATTAATTATCATTAATAATTAATTGGGCTCTAAAATAGGACTTTAACACTTTTCGAAATGGTTTTGAATAGCTTTTCAGACTCTTCTGCCCTTGGATCGGACCAATTAAGACCACGGTATCTTTCATCAACGGATCCTTAAACGGGGATACACGATTATGTGTCTACAGAAGCCCCCACTTTGACTGAGGTTCAAGAAACCGAAAGTCAAAGAATACGGTGTTGGGACAGAGAAAGATTCTAAACGTTCTGCAGTTTAGAACTGATCTATATACGACGGTCTTTGCAAAACAAAGTTAGTATGCAGGAGAATAACTACAAACAATCTGATTACCTGTCGGGAAAGATGTTAGCAGATAGGTGCAAACAACTCACATAATAATGCACATAATGATGCAATAATGCAAACTTAGACTCTCTAAGGATGCATGAGACGCTATGCAAGGATTAAGGCTATGCAAAGCTAAGGGATGACACATCATGCAAGGTCAAGGTTATGCAAGACTAGGATGTATGAAATGCAATGCAAGGTCAGGGTTTTGCAAGGCTGCAATGCAAGGTCAGGATTTTGCAAGGCTAGAGAATGTGGATATGTAGAATGATAGAACGAAATGAATAGAATGATTTTTGAAAATCGTTTTTAGTAAATAATCGGGGTCCGTAAACGAGGTCCGTGGATTACAACTTTTCGGGAGTTTGATTTGAATCGGAGGAACCACTACACATACGAAGCCTCCACTTTTGGGTGAGCTTTTCTTGAATTAGGCATTATGAACCTTGAATGAAATGTACTTGATCTGATATTGAAATGTAGTTGATCTATCTTGAACGTTGAAAGTTGTCGCTGGGGATTCTTCATTGGCAAGTTGATTAGGCAAAGTCAAATATCGCCATGAAATCATCGGAGAGTCCTTAAGGGACAAGGATACCTTGGTTTAAAGAATAAAAAGGGTTCAATTTTATGACTCAAATAGATATAGGTGGGAAAAGGCTTTGACGAGGCTAGGTTTAGACTCGAGTCTATGTCGGGATCTAGAAAGAGATTATGCTCCTGAATTCTAGAAAATCAAATCATTAGACCATGACTAATTTTTATTTATTAAAGTGGTCGGACCTCGAGATGAGGATTCCTACGTATCCTTGTGGAATTAGACCATTCGTAGTTTTGGATCCGATTTCTTTTTTTATTATATTTTTTTTGTGCCCTAACGTTTGCCTAGGCCGCCCTTTTGGGTTTTCAACCTAGCAGGCTTGGACATACCTTGAAACAGGAGTTAGGGTTGATGAAAGGTTGAAAGGTTAAAGGCTTTAGGTTTGATGAACGTTTAATTAGATGGGCTAAGGTAAGGGTCATTGACATAGGTTTGAAGGATTTTAGATTATATGGCTAAGGTTTTGATGGATTGAAGGAATTTAAATGAGCGGTAGAACTTGTGTGCAAGCCCCCTAGCTTGACTTTTTATTTTTTTGCCTTTGGCTCTTTCTTTTTTTGCATTTTTGTCTTGTGCGCTTCTTTTGCTTTTGCTTTTTTTCGCACTTTGAATTTCTTTCACTTTTTTTATTTGTGCATGGCATTGATCTTTTTTATGTAGTAAGGCTTGCACACCAAGTTTGGTTTAGGGTTTTGGAAGGCTTGAAGGCTATTTGTGGAGCTTTGATGTTGAAGGGATTGTTTGGTTAATGGAGATGATGTTTAAAGGATTTTTGTTTTTCCTTGGTTGTATGAGGATGGCTTATGATAGCAATGGAAGGGAGAGGGGAATAACTCCTGATCCAATGTATGTCCTCTTTTTATTATCATTTTTTTCAGATCTTTTATATTATTATTGTTAGTCAAGTTCATTAGGGATAATTTGATTTAAGTTTCATCATTGAATTAGAAGCATAAATAAAATGAAAGGCCAATGAAAATGAAAATGCAATTATTTTTTTATTGATTAAAAATAAATTGAACAAGACTTATTAGAAATAAAGTCCTAAATGACATAGACTCGACGGGAAAGGAAATGAAGGATCTAGGGGAGGGACTCCCCGACTCAACCTAGAAAACTAGCGTCAAATGACTAAGCCCCTGCACTGTTGATACGATGCCCAAGGCGTTGTTGTTGTTGCTGACTTTTGCTGCCGACGGAATCGGAAGTCTGCCACTATCAACCATGTATTGTAGAGTATTCCTTAAGGCCCAACACGCAGTTGTTGGGTATCCATTCCCTTGGTGGTACTTACAATAGGCATTAGGGTTCCACTTCTTATGCCTATTTTCAGGTGCAGGGTCTGGAGTGGGACCGATAGGCTATATTGCTCCTTTTGCATGAAGCCTAGTGAAGGCTTCTTCTAGAGTCATACCCAATAGAGTGAATGTTCGTTGAGGTTTTTGATAACTTCCCTTTTGAGTAGTTAAGGCAATGACATTAGAGCTAGAAGGGTTGTTATTACTCTTCTTGAAAGAGTTGCTGTTGTTGGAACCCTTGTTCTTGTTGCCTTGTACCTCTTCTTCAATCAGCAGGCCTACCTTATAGAGCTTCGTGAAAGACTCTATCGGTTGAAACTTGATATAATCCCCATACTTAGGCTGCAGGTTACAAATCACTAGTCGGACTTGATCTTCCTGAGATGGCCTAGTGGTCATTTGTGCAACTTTTTCCCTCCATCTATTAAGGAAGGTGACGAAATCTTCGTTGGCATTATGTTTAGTTATTTCCAACTCACGAAGGCCAATGGGAAGCTGAGTATTATATATATTGTTTGTGGAACTCCTCTCTGATGTAGTCCCCGTCATTCATCCTGGTTTTGTTTAGTGATCTAAACCACTTGGATGGATGGGCATCCAAGGTTAAAGGGAAGACATAAGCAAACAGGTCCTTGCTCATGCCCTTGAGAGCCATAGAGATGGAGAAAGCTCTCAAGTGGTCATCTGGGTCTTCAACCCCCTTGAATTTTGGGAGGTCACCTAATGTAACCTTTTTAGGGAGCTTTTTCCTTAGTTCACGATCAATGATGTCATGGCCATGAGCCTGACCTTCGAGCGTAAGAATTGACTGGATCAATTGCTCGAGTTTTTCAAATCTTAATTCTGTCTCAATCTTGATTGGTAGTGGAGTGTCGCCTTGCTCGTCTTCTTCAGTTAATTAGCTTCTCCCTTAGTGCCTTAATCTATTTGTCTTGTTCCTCAAGACGAGAGTTCATCAGTATGAGTTGTAACATGATGGCACTGAGCTGTTCATTAGTGTCCCCCATTTCTGATGATGATTCAGAAGAGTCGGAGGATTCGTCTGAAAAGGTTCGGATGCGCTTGACGAGTCTGTGAGTAGGTCGACCTTGTTGCCTCTCTGTGAGGAGTTCTAAGTTATATTCTCACGACCTGTCCTGAACAGAAATCGAATGGACCTCGTAAATTTCTAGAAATGATGCTTTTGAAATGAGAAATGGAGATGAGAAATGGAAATGGGAAATTGGAGAATGGAAATGGAAAGGAAGATGGGAAATGATTAGAGATGGGTATGATTATGGTTATGATGGTGACATGAGCCTAGCTATATGCAAATGCAAACATGGACTAGACTGGACTATGCAAGCAAACAGAATGATTAGACTTACGAGATGACTTTTATAGTCTGGAGACTGATTTTGATAGTTCGTAGACTAACTAGGGTTTACATATAATGCAAACTAGACCTAGGGAAACTTTATAGTCCTAAGACCGAGCCTTATAGTCCGTAGACTGACTTTATAGTCCTAAGACTGAGCTTTTATAGTCCGTAGATTGACTAGGGTTTACATATAATGCAAACTAGACCTAGGGAAACTTTATAGTCCTAAGACTGAGCTTTTATAGTCCGTAGACTGACTTTATAGTCCTAAGACTGGGCTTTTATAGTCTGTAGACTGACTGAGCTTTTATAGTCCGTAGACTGACTTTATAGTCCTAACACTGAGCTTTTATAGTCCGTAGACTGACTTTATAGTCCTAAGACTGGGCTTTTATAGTCTGTAGACTGACTGAGCTTTTATAGTCCGTAGACTGACTTTATAGTCCTAACACTGAGCTTTTATAGTCCGTAGACTGACTTTATAGTCCTAAGTCTGGGCTTTTATAGTCCGTAGACTGACTTTATAGTCCTAAGACTGAGCTTTTATAGTCCGTAGACTGAGATTTTATAGTACGTAGACTGAGCTTTTATAGTCCATAGACTGACTTTATAGTCCTAAGACTGACTTTTATAGTCCGAAGATTGACTAGGGTTTGCATATAATGCAAACTAGACCTATGGAATGACTTGGGCCTAAATGGACCTAAGATTTGGATTGGACTAGACTTAGACTTAGATTACAATTGATTAGGGATAGACTTGGACTAGACTTCACATAAAGATGCAGATGGACCTAGATTTTGAAATGAACTAGACTTATATGGGCCTAAGATCGACTCTAATGCTAGTGAATATATGGACTGAAATGCACATGGGCTTATAATGAATGCAAGTGAATTGGATTGAATTTTGATTTTGACTGGGCTTAGAATTTTCGAAATTCGTTTTTGAAAGAAACCCCTTGTTTTATCTTTTGTTAGGAAAATATGATGGATTAATTTTGAAAATATCTTTATAAATGTCGTGCATAATTATGATTTGTAAATGTTTTTGAAAAAGAGTAGAATAGAAGAGAGTGTAGGATTGATTTTTAAAAATGTAAGTTTTTGAAATTGATCGAATATGGTAAGGTAGGATTGACAGGGAAGATTAGTTGAAAAGCAGGGAGGAAATGGGAAGAGGTACAATGACCACTTTAGATGCACTTTTCAGGACAGGCTCGACCTTGCATGAAAAGACTGACCCTTTTTCGAATATTATATGGATGCAAACTTGTTATCTTAAACTCGAACAAAGGTCAAAGGACCAATACGCATGGGACAATGGGCGCGGTGCGCAGTCTATGCGTATGGCGCATGGACGTTGTGTCAGGCGCAACTTAATGCGTATGGCGCAATGCTCAGCGGCACGCTCATTGATAAATTGACGAAGGTTCGGGCGAAAATGACGATTTGTTTTAGACGCGATTTGCAATAATTTCAGGCGCATAATAACGACAATTTGACAATATATTAGTAGGTAGAAATTGCAATCACAGGCAAATGTCATATAATATGGATGCAAAAGTTCCAACCTAAAGTCCAGTTCTATGTTTGAAACTATTGGTCAGGTTTAGGTTCAGTCTGAAAAGGGTCCATGACTAAGAGATTGATCCCACGCTTCGTACCCCTGCTTAAAGAGGTGGCCACGCGTAAGACGCACTCCTGTCTCAAGTCAGGAACAAGAGAACAATGCCATGGTTGGGTAGGTTTGCTTATAACTAAGATCCAACACTATCGCTCAGGATGCTTTTTGGAAGGACAAAGTGCAAACCCCCCGGGGGTGACCTCACACATAGAACATGTGCTAATGAGGGAAGATAGATTGTCCTTATGGTGGCTGAATAGTAGCCATGCATATGCAAAACTGTATATTATTCAAAGGCATAAAAATAAGAATGAATCGTATTTTTCAAGTTTCACCCACTCATTTAAAAAATTAATTTTTTAAAATCCTCCCCAGTGAAGTCGCCAAATTGTAGGCGTGTTTTTATTTCGCCTACGCGGTGTGAGCGATTATTAGATTTGACTACCCCACTGTTAAGGTTTTGAAAATTGTTTTGTATTGAAAGAAGTCGCCAACAATTCTTTTTAGGAAGAATCATAAACCTAACTGGATATGGGAAAACCATAGGGATAGATTATCCAATGTAGATTTCCCCGTCCGGACTCCATAGATGGTCAAAATACGAATATAGTCATAATGAACCACATTCGCCCAAAGTTGGCCTCTACTAAATATCGATTCATTGCAGATTTTATGCCAAAGAATAATCAAATAATATTTTAAACACCCTAAAAATAATTAGTCTAAGTAGGTTCAGGAAACACATAAAAAGACTAATTTTAGTGGCATGTTATTAGGCAATCAATATTGCAGGGTACCTAACAGGTTGTCCAAATTAATCTGATTAATATTAGCACAATTCTTTAGGTTAGAATATATATAAAAAGAAATAAAAAGAAGGAAAAAGGTTTAGAATATATACAGTAGAACGATTTAATATTAAAGATCTACATCATGAAAGAAAAAAGTTAGTAACTTCAATATAAAAATAGAGAATATATTTAAGGACCCTCAGGATTATACCGTGGCTTGGGTCTACAAGATTGACAACCTTCGGGACGAGCAATCGTGAAGCCTGAAAATCTAAATGTCTGAAAGTATGTAGATTGAATGTGTTTGTGTTTGAAAGGTATGAGTTTTGTAAAGAGATTTTGTAGTTCGTAAAGTATTCGTCGAGTGTTATGTGAAAAACCCGTTCTTGAAATCTGTACAGAAATCGATCCTATTTATAGAGAAAACAACACTGCGCTTGGCGCAGCTGACGTGGCAAGCGCATGACGCGACATGACCAGTAAAAAGCGTACACGTGGTACGCGTTTTTGAAAAAGATAAGAAAGAATTAAATTCTGCGTCTCAAGCAGAGAACTGCGCTTGACGCAAGACTCTACATGAAACAAAGGTCTACGTGGCAGTTCTGGTGCGCTTAGCACAGTCTGTGCTCTAGGCGTAGCTTACGTGGAAGTCCACGTGGTAGGACACTGTGCTCAGCGCAGGTCTGTGCACTCAGTACAGTCAGCTGTGCTCAGCGCACTGCCTTGTTTTTGACACTTTTAATAGTTTTTTTTTTGATAAAAACGCGTTTTAAAGATTTTCTTTTATCTTTTAACTACGGATGTCTGATTTTACGGGATAAAATCTTATAAAAAATATCTTTTGAAAATATTTATTTATTAAAATAAATCAATTAATTATCAATTAATTGGGCTTTTCAAAGAATTGGGCTCAAATACAATTAATTATCATGAATAATTAATTGGGCTTTAAAATAGGACTTTAACACTTTTCGAAATTGTTTTGAATAGCTTTTCAGACTGCTCTGCCCTTGGATCGGACCAATTAAGACCACGATATGTTTCATCATCGGATCCTTAAATGGGGAGACACGATTATGTGTCTAAATAGTGACAACGATGTAATACACGAATTTGATTAGGAAGCATGATGTAATACAAGAAGAGTGAGGGATGCCATTAATTTATGTAATTTTTTTTAAAAAAGGAAGGAATAGAGAACGTTTATCTTAGATTACTTGTATTCTATAGTAGGGGAAAAGAAAACCGTTAAGAGTGACAGGCGTTTTATATTCCCCTATTTTTCTTCATATTACCACGCATATCTTGCTAGAAAAGAGAACAGTCTTAGAAGAACCGTTTTCTATGATTGGTCTTACAAAGCGCCTCTATGATCCGTTCTATAATCTTTATATAGCGCTGAGCTGGAGATCAGTCTTGAGGCGTTCTATAAGGCCTATTTCGACAGTTCTCTTTGCCTCTTTTTGTAGTAGTGAGCGTTTGACCTTTTCACATGTTTTAACCCTGCCTGATGGGAATGAAGGATTTGAGGTATATAGTGATGCTTCGAAGAATGGTTTGGGATGTGTTCTGCAGTAGAATGAGAAGGTGATCGTGTATGCATCGCGTTAGTTGAAACCGTATGAGTCTAATTATCCTACCCATGATCTAGAGTTATCTGCCATTGTTTTTGGCTTGAAGATTTGGAGACATTACCTATATGGGGTGACTTGTAAGATCTTTACCGACCATAAGAGTTTAAAGTACATTTTTACCCAGAATGACCTCAATATGAGACAGAGAAGATGGCTAGAATTGATCAAAGATTATGACCTAGATATCCAGTATCATGAAGAGAAGGCGAATGTAGTTGCCGATGCTTTGAGTAGGAAGTCGAGCCAAAGCATGAATGCGTTGGTAGTTCCTGAGGAATTGTGGCGAGATATGCAAAGGCTTAGCTTAGAAATTCTAAATCCTGGGGAAATTGAGGCAAGATTGAGTGCTTTGTCATTGGGGTTGTCAGTTTTCGATGAGATCAAAGAGGGTCAAGTTGGAGACGAGCACCTAGATAAGATTAAGGAGAAGATGAAGCAAGGAAAGGAAGTTGACTTTAAGATTCATGATAATGGAAGCTGAAGGTTCAAGGGAAGGTGGTGTGTACCACAGATATGTGAAGAGCTTAAGAGAAAGCTTATGGATGAGGGGCATAATACTCCATATTCTGTGCACCCTGGGGGTGACAAGCTGTATAAGGATCTTAAGGAGATTTATTGGTGGCCGAATATGAAGCGTGAAGTCGCTGAGTTCGTGTCTGACCTGTCAGAAAGTGAAGATAGACCATAAGAGACCAATGGGGAAAGTTCAATCCTTAGAGGTTCCTGGATAGAAGTGGGATTCTATATCCATGGATTTTGTGACTGCTTTGCCGAAGACGAGAAATGGCAATGATACTATTTGGGTTATCGTGGACCGTCTAACGAAGTCCGCCGTGTTCGTTCCGATCAAAGAGGCATGGAAGAAGAAGCAACTTACGAAGACGTACATCAAGCATGTAGTGAGACTGCATGGAGTCCCGACGGACCTTATTTCAGATCGTGATTCGAGATTTCTCTCGAAATTTTGGCAAAAGGTCCAGTTGAATCTTGGAACAACGTTGAAGATGAGCACTGGTTTTCATCCTGCGACCGATGGTCAGACTGAAAGGACCAATCAGACTATGGAAGATATGTTAAGAGCGTGCACAATTGATTTCCAAGGTAGTTGGGAAGATCACTTAGACTTGATTGAGTTTTCATATAACAATTGTTACCATGCGAGCATTAAGATGGCTCCTTTTGAGGCGTTGTACGGAAGAAAGTGTAGAAGTCCCATTTACTGGAATGATTTTAGTGAGAATATAGTATTGGGGACGGAATTTATTGAGGAAACTGTTAAGAACGTCAAGTTGATTCAGGCTAGAATTCAAACTGCTCAAGATAGGCAGAAGAGTTATGCTGATTTAAAGCGAAGAGAAGATGAATTCACAGTTGGTGATAAAGTGTTTTTGAAAGTGTCACCGACTACGGGAGCGATGCCATTTGGTAAAAAGCGCAAATTAAGTGCTAAATATGTTGTCCCATATGAGATTTTGAAAAGAATTGGGAAGGTAGCTTATAAGTTGGCTTTGCCAATGGAATTTGAGCAAATGCATGATGTGTTTCATATTTCCCAACTCAAGAGATATATCCCTGATGAGAATCATGTTTTGGAGCATGAAAGAATCCAAATTGATAGTAGCCTCACGTATGAAGAAAGGCCTATGAAAATCTTGGATAAAAAGGTGCGTAGTACACGCAATAAAGATGTGAATATTATAAAAGTGCTTTGGTCTAACCATGAGTCTGAAGAGGCAATGTGGGAAGCCGAAGATGAAATAAAGAAAAAAGCCAAAGATAAAATGAAGAAAAAGTATCCCGATTTATTAATTGAGGTGAGATACGAGTCGTGAGGGGTAGAATTCGATAGAATTAAGCGCTTTTTGCCTTATTTTATGGTATTTTTATGCTTATTTTGGCGATTTGCACATGTTGATGCAAAATAAATTGGTTCTCCGCATGGAAAAATGTGTTCATAAGTAACACAAGTGGTTTTAAAATTGGTAAAGTGTGCACATGTTGTGACACAAGTATTTTCAATTAGAAGTTTGAGTCAAATTTTTTGAAACTGTGAGGGTTTTTGTGCCAAGTTTCGGGACGAAACTTCTTTTAAGAGGGGTAGACTGTAATCTCCCGTAATTTTATGAATTTTATAAATACATTTTAATGTATATTATATATAATGTTTAAACGATTTTTTTCTTGAAAGGTTGACCATTTGAAAGTCAATTGAATTATTTAATGATTTTAAGTAATCAAATATTTTATTTAGTCATACTTTGAAAATTATTTAAATAGCTTAAACATCTTTGGGTTTAGTAAAAAGGATTCTAAATCGGGTTAGAGGAACCCAACTATGCCTAATTACTCAATCATTAAATATTATTAAAGCCCAAACACAAGTTCCTAAGCCGAAAAAGGGTTAACTATATAAACCCCAAAACCCTAAAATTTTCCCCACTTATTTTCTCTCTCTTTCTTCTCCCTCTATTTTTCGGCCTCATCTTCTTTCTCTCTCTCTCTCTCTCTCTCTCTCTCTCTCTCTCTCGGTTCTCTCTCCTCTCTTGTGTTCGTCAGGCGACCGCCACCGGCCGGCAGCAGCAGCCGGCGCAGCACCATCACCGCCTTCCTCCTCCTTTGTGCCGTGTTTCCCCCTCCTTCCTCTCTTTGGTTATTTCTTCCTCCTCTATTTTATTTAGTGTTAAAGTTATATTTTTAAGGATTGATTTAATATTTTCATGTTTAAAGTTATAGTTTGATGATTTAAATATAATTTCAGATTATGTAAATTATATAGTGAAGTAATTAAAATTTCAGATTTTTTAGTTATGTTTAAACTAGGGTTTTAAGTATCAAAGTATGGATTTTTAGGGTTTTATGAGTTGGAAAATCATAGTATGATATTATAGTTTATGAAATTGGGTACTCTTATGATTATGATTTTGATTAAACATGTTTTAAAGGGTTTGAAAATATTATAAGTTGCTGGAATTTTTATTAGCATAGTTATGATGGATTTTTGAGGATTTTTAATGACTAGTATAGTGGTACTATAATGAAGTTTTAATGGTTAAAAGGATTTTTAAGCACTTTTAAAGAGGGTTTGAAGTATTTTAAAGTTGCTGGAAATTTATTAGAGTATTGATTTGTGGTTATGTTGATATTTGATAGGCGGAAAATTCTCTTTAGGCGACTTTTAAGCTTGTTAAAGTGGCCTCGCATTTTGTCTACACAAGGTACGTACATACCTATGTGTGGGTTGGATTAGTATCATGTCCTAAGGATGGGATTTAGGTAGTATCTGTATAGGGAACTAATTATTATTCATATGTGATTTATATTCAAGTAAAATTGCATGTTTTATGCCGTTGTGTGAAGCATGTTGATTATGATGATTATATTATGTTTGTATGGATGTTTGATGCAATCATATGGATTGGGAACTTTATTTTATTAATTCACATGAGGGATTAATAATTATGTTGTTATTGGACATGAATCGGATCATGTTGTTCCCTTTGGATTATTTAATTACTTTATGAGGACCGAGGACCTTATTTGGTAAGTTGGTTATTCACCTATGAAAGGGTGGTTGATTGTTGACTTGGATCAACAATAAATAATGGTTATGGAATTAATATTGGAATTATTCTTGTATTGTTAAGTTGATGATCACCTTATCTAATCCTAAGATAAAAACGAAAGTTTATGTATCCTTGATGATTATATTGTTTGTCTTACAAGTAAATAATTATTAATCACTTAAAGTGGAAACTGAATAGCAATAAGCTTTGGACTTGTGCATGTCTGAAGTGTTGGACTAGTATGAGTTAGAGTACATGGTGGTAGCCCATGGCTTTTCTTGGGACCGGATAGATCACCGTGTCCTATTTTATTTAAAAGGTTCCTCGATATCGTTGGTTAGGGGAGTACAGAGTCTCGCCCGTACTTCATCTTCTAAATTGAAGACTGGTTTGGTTTGGACAACTCTTTCCATTGCCTATTCAATCTAAGTTATAATTAATTTGAGTTATAGAGTCAAGTTCAGTAAAGTTGTCTGCAATGTTATTATATTATTATTGTTTATCTTTGCCTTAATGTTTATTAGTATCATATTAGATTTTATATTTATTTAATATGCAGTACTCAGCTTTGCTGATTACGTGCTTTGTGTGTGTATGTTGATCATGGCTATGCGTTATTGATCCTGTGATGACCCATTTGATGAGCAGTCTTCGGGATTAATAGTGCATTGTTCATTTCAGGTTTGAAGATGATGCATCATGGGTAAGGGATTTTCGTGGAGAGCTTGTGTTGACTTTATTATTATAGTTGACTTTTAGTTTATGGTTTGGGTTTGACTTTGTGTTACTTTGACTTTGGTTTGGTTGACCGTTGACTTTGGTTTTTGGGGTTGACTTGTGGTTGACTAAGTTTATTATTTTCAAAGTTGTTTATTTATTTTCGCTGCAAAATTTTGAGTAAGCCGATACGTGGTGTTATAGTGCAAAACCGCTAAACAAATATGGAATATACTTGTAGTCACTCAGAAGGAACTAGTGAGGTTAAAAAGTCTAAAATTGATTTACTAATGAAAAAATATGAACTGCTTGCAATGAAACCATATGAGGCAATTCCTGATATGCTTAATTGATTTTCTAACATTATTAACGAGTTAGAGTCTCTTGGAAAGTATATTTCATAAGAGGAACAGGTTCGCAAAATTTTAAGGAGCTTGCCAAAGGAGAAATGGATGGCCAAAGTAATTGCTCTCCAAAAAACCAAAGATTTCACCAAGTTCAGAGCAACTAGCTGGTTCATTGTTGACCCATGAAATCCAGTTAGGAACTCAATATGGTGAAAGTTACACAAATTGGGCACTTGCTCTAAAGGCTGATAAAGAGGAAGAAGAAGAGAAAAACTTTCATGTGTAAAAGAAACTATGAAGCTTGATCGAAAATTCAATAGGATCTACAAAAACCTGAAATCGAACAAAACCAAAGGTAAAAAGTCTTCTAATTCAAAATTTGAATCGGGTTGCTATAAATATGGTAGCTTAGATAACTATATCAAAGAGTGTGCCTCTTGGGAACAAGAATTTGAATCCAAAGAGGAACTTTGGGACAAAGGAACTACTCAGTTATGTCTAATGGCCAAATCTAACTTTAAGTCTAAACCTGAGTTACGTATTAATAAGTCTAATGTATGTTCAAGAAAGGAACTCAAGAAAATGTGGGTTCCAACAATTAGACGTTATGAATGCCTTAGTGAGGGGGAACAATATATGGCATATGTTGTTCATTGCGTTTATCTAGTGAAGTATTTAAATTTCTCTCACTTAAAAGGCATATAAAAATTGTAGAGATGATTTTGTTAAGTAAATTATGATGTCTTGTTTTTCTCTATATGGCAAATTCATCTAGCGTGCATATGTAGATTTTTTGTGAAATATCTTCCATATGAATGTGTGTCACCATAATTGTTTTTATGTTTTATACATAGTCATGAATTAAATTTAAAAGATGACTCACTGATTTCTTTGTAATATTACCCTTACCACTAGTGGAAAAGAGTTCAACCGCTGCGGTATTGGGCCGCAACGGTTGGACTCGCAGTAGTCCCCAAATATTAACTGATCCGGTCTAGTAGTTAATCTATTAACTGCTGCGATTTTGACCCAAAACCGCAGCGGTAAATGATTAATTGCTGCGGTTTTGGGTCAAAACCGCAGCGGTTGACCACCTTAAAAACCAAATTTTTTTTTTTTGCATTTTTTCATTATTAATCAATACAAAATCAATGAAATATATCAATAATCATTTTATTAAGCATATTATGCTCAATTGAAGCATAAGCATAAATAATTAGATACATAAGAATATTTACTATAATGTTAATATCATACTCAACTATAACTATATATATTGAAAAGAATGACATATTATCTCTGTTTCCATCACAATGCAAGCAAATAAAGCGCTGGTCGTTTGATTTTGCAATGCTTATGCCAACATTGTACTTCGTAAAATCAGCAGCAGACGCATCATAACCTGCCTCTACACCAACTATAGTGCTTGGAGTACTGTATGTAGCTAAAACATCCAAAACAGGGGACTTGTTCAAGGAAATAGATGTGCCAATTGCTGCATGTTCATGGAAGTACTGAAGCTCAAATTGTCATGAGAATAAAATTTGACATGAACACTTTAGCCGTGTAAAACAAAGACTAAAGGAAACATATGAACACTTTAAGCTAGCTAGCATTACATGATCCTTTAGCCTGAAAGGTTTCCAACTTTCTGATGATCAAAAGCTGGAAGCATGATATCACAAACCTCTTATAGCGGCAAAATTAGCTCATTCTACGAAGTTTAAAACATCCAAATAGTTTTAACTGAAACTACATACAAGGAAAACCGATGGAGGGCTTATATTGATATATTGCAACGAAAAACAATTGCTTTTTCCAACAAAATTGCATGAACCACAGAAGCTCATTCAAAATGTATTTGTTCTATGAACTCTTGGAATCCAAATGTATTTGTTTTCCTGACTTATAATTATTGATTATAGATTGAGATAAAAAAATATAGAAATGCAAGCTAAGAAAATTTCATTGGTTATAAAATCAATACAACAGTAAGATTAGGACAGAGAAGAATAAAAAAGAATAAATACAACAGTTTACAAATGTAGAATTCATTCAGTTAGGACGTTGAGGAAGCTGATTAGCTGACCACATTAGCTTCAAAAAGAATTTCTAAGAAACCAATGTTGCATTTCAGCTGAATTTCAAGCAATTTTTTTTTGACAGCTAAATTTCAAGCAAATTTACTTTAGCAAATCATTGATACTCAATGAATTGACACACAACTATGAAGATAAGATTGAGAAAGAGAGATGGAGTTACCGACAGTCTATCACCACCAAAACCACCTTTATCTTCTTTATCTTCTCCCTTCTTCACCGACCTCACTCCCTCCATCTATCTCCTAGACCTCCGCGCCTCCGCTTACAAAATCTTCATCTTCGTTTGCCGCACTAAAGGCATCCTTCGAGTAACAGGCAAGTGAAAATTATCAAAATCTCATCATTAAATAGATTACATTAAAGCACAAATATAGAGGGAACATTCCTCCAACCATCCTCAATGCAAAATATTTCCAAGAGAACATCAAGATAGGAGAGGCACAACACAATGACCGACAACATTATACTTAAAATGACTAGCAAGCTTATTCAAAACATGGCACTAACAATAAAATTAAGCAAAGACGGCTTCCCCCCACCCCCTGCGTTGCCCCCAAAGACTTGCCCCCACCCCACCGCACGCCCCCCCCCCGCACCCCTCACCCCCCCGCACCGCCCTCACCCCCTACACTGCCCCCCCACCCCCCAGCCGCCCCCCTACCCACCGCACTTCCCCACCCCCGCACCGCCCCCACCCCCTCCATTGCCCCCACCCCCCGCACTGCCCCCACCCCGCGTTGCCCCCCACCCCCCCTACACGCCACCTACCCCCGCTGCTGTTCCCGTGCTAACCATATTGTTTTTAAGGACAATTAATGCATCGATATATCCATTTCAGCAAAAGCTCTGGTGGGCAGAACTTCTACCATTTCTAGCTGCTAATTACTGCAATTCGAAAGTAGCAACAACAACCGAACAGAGCACTGATTTTCTTTTATATATTTATGCAGAAAATTAACCTCAGCACAGTGGAATTTTAAGAAAGGAGAGAAAGAGGTAAATCAAGAGCATTAATTTATCATTGCTTTACAATTAACCAATTAGAAGCAAATCTAAACCCTATCAAATCAAACTAATAACCCTTAATCATCAATTTCACATTAAAATCAATGAAAGTCATCAAATTTCACTCCACATTATACAACAAAAATCAGATCCAATTCTCGATAAATTCAACTCAAACAATTCAAAATCATCAAAAGCACTAACCCTAACCCTCAATCCCTCAATTCCATACCTTAGATAAATACTGAGCTGGTCTTGACGTAGTAGTCGCCTCCAAAAATCGATCCAAATTCGTTGAATTCGAAGCACAATCATCAGATTCCACTTGATTCTCCGACAAACTGGAGTGCAATAAAAACACACAAAAAAAAAAACGAATTAAAGAGGAGTCCGATTATCCACATTCATGACCAAATTGAAACTCAACCAAAGTCACATGCATTGCTTCATTATCAGCATTGCACAATAAGACTAGGCTTATCATACAGTATGACACGCAACACGAGCACTATGCACTTACAATCACATTGACAATTAGTTGATCAGTTAGTGAAGATAAAAAACCTAATTCTGCTCCATTTCACATCTTTCGTAGACAGTGGACACAATCAACATACCACAACACAAATAACATTTCCCTTGATGGTATACATTGTTGCATACTACCCACACCCTGTATCACATATTGGGATCAAATATCAACCCACTACAAGATCCAAACTTTTACATCCAAATCAAAGATGCCCACTTTTTTTTGGAGTATATCCATCACAAATTTGCACAAAAAGTTGCACAAAACAACAAATCAGTAGGCAAAACAAAAAAACTAGAAAAGAAAAAAAAAGCTTTAGAATTTCAAAATCACCTGAAAAAATCTAGAATTTCTCAAAGGAGAAGAGGTTGGACGTGGTTTGGTGTGCGATCTTCTTCGAGAAGCTTCTGCACCGCATCGGCGTCGCTTTGATGAGCATACCATAAAATCGCCGAAGTTCTGCTAACCCTAGCTTTCTCCTTCTCCTTTCTTCACCTGATCTGGTGGCTATTCTTGGCAGTTCGTGAATCAGAGAGAGAGAAGCGACGGCGATGAGAGAGAGTTGTTTCCGATCTCACGAACCGTAGTGGTGGTTCAGAGAGATAGAAGGGAGGAGTGGTGGGTGATTTGTGGGTGATTCGTGAGGGTTGAGGAGAGAAGTGAGGGGATGAGAGAGAGAATGAGAGAAGGAGAAAAAATCGGCTGGGGTTAGGGTTTCAGAACTTAGCTGGGGTTGAAGATCAGATATGGGCTTTCTTCGTTTAGTGGACTTCATCTCCGTGTCTTATTAACTGTTGCGGTTCACCGAACCGCAACGGTTAACAGAGAACCGCAGCGGTTTTCAGTTAACCGTTGTAGTCTTCTGAGAACCGCAACGATTTATGTTCCTAATTTTTCCACCCAAAATTTCGAGGATTTACCGCTACGGTTCTCTTAAGGATCGCAACGGTTGTGTTGTGACATATAGCTTTTTTTCCACTAGTGTACTGTCCATATTGCTAATTGTTAATCAAAAGGAAGAGGAAGTAAAAAGTGTAGTTCCTTTCATTCAAGAAACTCATTTGTTTTACATTCCACCCACACCGAGTGCATTACATGTGAATGTCCAATTATGTGTATAAACAAGCATTATCATTCTCTAAACTATTAAACCTCTTATTCTATCATTTATTTTTATTTTTTATAAAAAATCCTCCAAACCTTTCATATCACTTTTACATACCTTTTTCATTTCTAATCAATTCACCATATATCCAAATCCTTCGGTTTGTGTTCCTCCACTAGAGCTTTAAATATTGATGATGATGCAACATTAGTTCGAGGGAAATTAAGTTGATATGGAGATGAAAAAGGAGAGATTGAGGGAGACAAAGAAGAAATAAAAAATATGAGAGCAAACAGGAGAATAAAAGGAGAGATGTGTGAGAGGGAGATAGAGAAGAGATTCAACGTTCCATAAGTTATTCAAGTTCCTACTTCTTCAAAGCTGTCATAAAATCTATGACTTCTAGTAGTCCCATGTATGTTCCTTTCGTATCAAATCTGAAGTAAACAAAAGGAATTAATTAGGTCCTTGAAACTTAAAGCAAGGAACAGACAACAAATTTCCATTCAAAATATCGAAAAAGAAGTAAGGAACTGCATGTTAGTTGAAAGGAACTAACGTTTGCTTTCAAAGGCAAATCACAAAGTAAACTGCAAGTTTAGTGTTGAGGGTGTATTGATTTGCCTTGAACATCTGCTCCATGCTATCCATTACTCCACCTTTGGAACTCGTTTAGACAACTTGTTTCCTATACCAGTTCCACTAACATAGTTCCATAGGAACAATTCTTTTACTCAAAGGAACAATTCCATAGTTCCAATTTAAGAACTTCGTTCTTCTCTTGGAGTTCCAACTCAGGAACTTCACTTATTATCTTTATAAAGCACCATTATCAATTAATGAACCTTGCACACATAAAACTTATAAACCTTGTTAGTTATTACTTTAGTTTGTCATCATCAAAACCCATAGTGGCTCAACAATTTCCCCCTTTTTGGTGATGTCAAACCAAGGCAAAGTAATATAAAAACTAACACAAATAAAATACAAGATAACAATGCAAGATCATGTAAAGTAGAGAATGAACCAGGATAAGAACAATAAATAAGCTACTTTGCCATTATCTTCCCCCTTTTGACGTCATCAAAAAGCGTATTGTTTTTCAAGAATTTGTGATTAATCTTCCAAACTTATAGTGACAATACACCACCATAAATATATAATTAATGGTCAAACATGAGTTTAGATTTTTCAATTTGCTCAAACATCAATCTAGTAATATTAGCCATCCTCATGCACATGTTAATCAATTAGTTAAAGAAGTTAAAGCATACTAAACATAAACCACCACTTTACCAAAGTGCAATTTATTGGGTTAAAAACAAATAGAATGTCCAATAAAATATCAAAGAGAAGATCAAAGACTCATTTTTATGAAGGATGGTTGGAACATGCGAAGTGGAACAAAAAAAAAAAATGAATTGGTCACTTGTTCCTCCACCATTACCTTTCCTAAACTTGCAATTTACTTTGTGATCTGCCTTTGAAAACACACGTCAATTCCTTTCAAATAACATGCAGTTCGTTACTTCTTTTTTGATATTTTGAATAGAAATCCGCTGTCTGTTCCTTGCTTTAAGTTTCAAGGAACTAATTAATTCCTTTTGTTTACTTTAGATTTGATACTACAGGATCATACATGGGACTACTAGAACCCATAGATTTTATGACAGCTTTATAGAAGTAGGAACGTTGAATAACTTATGGAATGTTGAATCTCTTCTCTGTCTCCCTCTCACACATCTCTCCTTTTATTCTCTTGTTTGCTCTCATATTTTTATTTCTTCTTTGTCCCCCTCAATATCTCCTTTTTCATCTCCATATCAACTTATTCTCCCTCAAACTTTTCTTTTTCTTTCCTTAGTTCCCCCTCAAACGTTGTATCATCATCAATATTTAAGGTTATAGTGGAAGAACTCAAATTGAAAGATTTGAATATATGGTGAGCTGATTTAGAAAGAAAAAGGTATGTAAATATGATATGAGAGGTTTGGAGGAATTTTTGAGTTCTTTAAAAATAGATGATGGAATAATAGGTTTGATAATTTAGAGAATGATATTGCTCATTTATACACATAATTGGACATTCACATGTAATGCACTTGGTGTGGGTGGAATGTATAACAAATGAGTTCCTTGAATGAAAGAAACTACACTTTTTACTTTCTCTTCCTTTTGACTAATAATTAGCAATATGGACAGTAAGGGTAATATTGCAAACAAATCAGTGAGTCATCTTTTAAATTTAACTCATGACTATGCATAAAATATAGAAACAATTGTGGTGACACACATTCTTAAGGAAGACATTTCACAAAAACTCTACATATATACGCTAGATGAATTTGCCATTTAGAGAAAAACAAGACATCATAACTTACTTAAAAAAATCATCTCTACAATTTTTATATGCCTTTTGAGTGAAGGAAATTTAAATACTTCACTAGATAAACGCAAGGAACAACAGGTGACATATATTGTTCCCCCTCACTAAGGCAATCATAACTTCTAATTATTAGAATTAGGAACCCACATTTTCATGAGTTCCTTTCTTGAACACACATTAGACTTATTAATACGTAACTCAGTTTTAGACTTAAAGTCAGATTTGGCCATTAGACATAACTGAGAAGTTCCTTTGTCCCAAAGTTCCTCAGCCTATCACTTTGGCTTTTCAATATTCCAAGTCCTTTATAATCATCTAGTGTTTCCAACAATAATTCAATTAATTTGGGTTTTGACGGCGATTGAAGAGTAGTGTAATTTACCTCATTAGATGGAATTCTATCAGTTTCATTTAATTTTGCCAAGAGAGAGAGGTTGACAGTCTCTTCATAAGGTTGTTCCTCTTCGTCTTTAGAATCCGTTTTTCCCCACGCGTCTATCATGGCTTTCTTGAAGTTAGGTTTGGCAAAAGTCGACTTGTTGTATCTATCTCTGGATTGTTCCTTGCTTTTGCCTTTTCCTTTCTCATTTTCCCATTGAGGATAGTCTCTGATTTGATGATCAGTATCTCCGCATTTGAAGCAGCCATTTTTAGTTTTGCTGGTTTTCTAGCCGAATTCCTTCTTTCATGATTTCCAGGCCCGTAGTTCCTGTATAGCCTTTTCATCTTTCTGACGAACATGAAAACTTCTTCTTCATCAGGTTCTGACTCATCAAGTTCCTCTGCCTTAAGATCTAATCCTTGGTTCCTGGAACTCTCAGGGACAGTAGTTCCTAGATGCATTTCGTGGGTCATCAAAGATCCTGCCAATTGATCAATACTGAACTTGGTAAAGTCCTTCGTTTCGAACAAAGCAATGACCTTTGTTCACCAACGATCATCTTGAGGCATGCTCCTTAGGATTTTCCTAACCTATTCATCAGTGGGAATAATTCTTCCAAGAGAAATTAATTCATTAGTCATGTTAGTAAAGCGTGCAAGCATTTCCTGAATAGTTTCTTTTGGTTGCATTTCAAAACGTTCATATTTCGACATTAACATATCAATTTTAGAACGCTTAACTTCATTGGTTCCTTCATGGGTTACTTGCAGGAGATCCCAAATTTGTTTTGCGCTCCTGCACCCCATGACTCTATTATGTTCATGAGGTCCAAGCCCACAATGCAATATTTTGACAGCCATAGCATTGATTTCATATTTTTCAAAATCTTCTTTTGAAAAATTCAGTCATTGGTTAGGGAACTACCTTGTTTTCGGCATTGGTTGTTGTTACCTCTAAGTCACCTACTTCGATGACTCTCCAATACTTTTAGAATTTGCCGTTGAACATTGGTGGCCTCAGTGTATAGTAACCTTCCTTGAGTTTCTCTTGAGTGTTCATATTTTTCAGGAACTTTACTCAACAGAGTTTCCCTGTATTTCGTGAGCTCCGGCTCTGATACCAATTGATACTTCAATGTGAACACGTACAAGAGGGGGGGGGTGAATTGTACTTTGAACTTTTAGCAAAGTTTCTTGCGGAATTTTAAAACAATAAAGGAACAGTAATCAGATAGACAGAGAAATATAAAATTGAGGAAATTTCTTGAACCTTATCAAGAAGGAAAAACCTCAAAAACTATATTATTGCAATAACTCTATTACAATCACTCTCTACAACTTGACTTCCTCTCGAACTCAAGTTCCTCATAGTAGTCCCCTTCGATTAATGTAACTCTACTCTCTCTAACTTGAGCTCCTCTTCAACTCAAGTTCCCCACAGTAATCCCCTTTGATTACTATAACTCTTCTCTCTCTTGCTTCTACTCTGAAGCCTACACTCACTGACTTAGCTCTAAGTCTTACAAGAGTCACTCAACCCTTGAACCCCAAATTACAACTCAATTTGTGAAACAACACTAGTATATATATTGAACTTAGATATTAAGGAACTTAGGAACTCACTTAATATGCAACTGACCTTTTATAAAACACTTAAGATTTAGCAATAGAAATATGTTTATAGTTGGTGGTTTGTAATGAGAAAGGCTTCTCCTTTTATAGTGAAGTCTTCCTTATTTAGTTCCACTTATTCCTCAACTAAGTTTCAAGCAGTAACCCACGTAGAATTATTTTCCCACGTTCACACTACTGAGGAACAAGCAAAGACATTTTCAAAACCACTAACAATAAGTGGTTTAGTGGTTGAGAAATATAAGGAAATACTTTAGGAAATTCGTTTTTACTTGTTCAGTAATAAAAAAAGATTTGTTTTTAGAAAGTAAAACCTGTTTTATTTATTTACAATATTTCCTAAAAACTCTCAGTTAAATATTTTTCAAAACCACTTGTTGCATTTAATAAGTTCCATCTAGTTCCTTAAAACTAAGCAATATAAAATACTTACATAAATCCTAAGTACAAACTCTTAAACTTAGTCTTTATGTCTTCTCTTTAAATCTTCAACTCTAAAGATCCAAGCATCCCAGCTCAGGAACAGCAGACAGTTCCTTGAGGAAATGTTGAACAAGAATTCGTCCCAACCAAGGAACAACAGACAGTTCCTTGAGGAATTGTTGAAGAGGAACTTTAATAATGAATCATCGCTTAGGAATAGCTTTTGAGGGTGTATTGATTTGCCTTGAACATTTGCTCCATGCTATCCATAACTCCACCTCTGGAACTCGTTTAGACAACTTGTTTCCTATACCAGTTCCATTAACATAGTTCCATAGGAACAGTTCCTTTGTTCAAAGGAACAATTCCATAGTTCCAATTCAAGAACTTCGTTCTTCTCTTGGAGTTCCAACTCAGGAACTTCACTTATTATCTTTATAGAGCACCATTATCGATTAATGAACCTTGCACACATAAAACTTATAAGCCTTGTTAATTATTACTTTAGTTTGTCATCATCAAAACCCATAGTGTTTCATATGGAACTATGTTAGTGGAACTGGTATAGGAAACAAGTTGTCTAAACGAGTTCCAGAGGTGGAGTAATGGATAGCATGGAGCAAATGTTCAAGGCAAATCAATACACCCTCAAAAACTGTTCCTAAGCGATGATTCATTATTAAAGTTCCTGTTCAACAGTTCCTCAAGGAACTATCTGTTGTTCCTTGGTTGGGACGAATTCTTGTTCAACATTTTCTCAAGGAACTGTCTGCTGTTCTTGAGCTGGGACGCTTGGATCTTTAGAGTTGAAGATTTAAAGAGAAGACATAAAGACTAAGTTTAAGAGTATGTACTTAACTAGATGGAACTTATTAAATGCAACAAGTGGTTTTGAAAAATATTTAACTGAGAGTTTTTAGGAAATATTGTAAATAAATAAAATAGGTTTTATTTTCTAAAAACAAATCTTTTTTGATTACTGAACAAGTAAAAACGAATTTCCTAAAGTATTTCCTTATATTTCTCAACCACTAAACCACTTACTGTTTGTGGGTTTGAAAATGTCTTTGCTTGTTCCTAAGTAGTGTGAACGTGGGAAAATAATTCTACGTGGGTTACTGCTTGAAACTTAGTTGAGGAATAAGTGGAACTAAATAAGGAAGACTTCACTAGCTATAAAAGGAGAAGCCTTTCTCATTACAAACCACCAACTGAAAACATATTTCTATTGCTAAAACTTAAGTGTTTTATAAAAGGTCAGTTGCATATTAAGTGAGTTCCTAAGTTCCTTAATATCTAAGTTCAATATATATACTAGTGTTGTTTCACAAATTGAGTTGTAATTTGGGGTTCAAGGGTTGAATGACTTTTGTAAGACTTAGAGCTAAGTCAGTGAGTGTAGGCTTCGGAGTAGAAGCAAGAGAGAGAAGAGTTCCAGTAATTAAAGGGGATTACTGTGGGGAACTTGAGTTCGAGAGGAGCTCAAGTTAGAGAGAGTAGAGTTACAGTAATCGAAGGGGACTAATGTGAGGAACTTGAGTTCGAGAGGAACTCAGGTTATAGAGAGTGATTGTAATAGAGTTATTACAATAATATAGTTTTTGAGGTTTTCCCTTCTTGATAAGGTTCAAGAAGTTTCCTCAATTTTATATTTCTCTGTCTCTCTGATTACTGTTCCTTTATTGTTTTCAAATTCCGTAAGAAACTTTGCTAAAAATTCCAAGTACAATTCACCCCTCCTCTTGTACATGTTCCTATTGAAGTATCATTTAGGAAAGGTAACGGTGGAGGAACAAGTGACCAATTGACAGGCTAAAGTCGTATCACCTTATCAAAAATAACCTAAGGTCCACTAACAAGTAGTCAGGGAAGTCAGGATCGAATCCACATGGAGAAAGTTATATTATTGTATCCGAATTCTAATATTATACTAACTAAATCAGTTGAAAATGGGTGTGTGACTAAACTAATAGACAAATGATAGAACTAAATATGAAGGTAAGAATCAATTAATAAAGAACTAGGACTATGGATCACTATGCATACAATTCGGGAAATCAGAGACGAATAATAACTACCCAATAAGTCAATTTATCTAGGGCACATGTAATTTCTCTCGGACATTACCTCCCTCAAAGATCACCTAGCCGCTCTCGCATGGTCAAGGATCACTATGCCTAATGATTGAAGGCCTATACGAAATCTCTCCTCTCGAAGTAGATTCAATATTGCGATAATAGAAACACAAATCAGGCCTAATTCATAAATCTAGCATGAACGATTCAATCACAGGAAACAATTGAAATAAAGGGTAATTATATTAAGGGAAATTCTCATTGGTAGCCATGTACTTTCAAATATTGTCATTGGTAGCCATGAGTTCTTTAAATTATCAAAAATGGCCCTAAACTATTGCATATGGTGCAAATGTAACCTTATGAACCATTCTTCCGTTAACTTTCCATTAAATAATGCCTCGATTTTTATGCTCGGAAATTTTGTCACTATTTGTGCCGAAAAAATCACTCTGTTAGGGTTTTGGGGGTCATTTTGGCTCTTAAGGGACAATTTTGAAGTCGAAATTGTCCAAAAAAAAAAAAAAATGCCTCGATTTGCATATCCCGGCTTGCGTGCTCAGAAAATCACTCGAGTAAGGTTTCGGGTTACGCCCTGTTCTTTTGGACTTATTAACTGAAATAAACTGAGCTTAACTGAAATGAACAGAAAATCGGTGAAAATAAATTCAAAAGAACAGGCAAAAAAACTGAAAAATGCCTCAAATTACGTGTCTCAGTTTGTGTACCGAGAAAATTGTTCGATTCATTTAAGGGTCAAGAATCGAAAACGGCTCGTTTTGCATGTCGAACATTAATTTCAACTGAAAGTTAACGAAACTAACGGTTTTTTAGTTCATAAGGTTACGTTTGCAAAATAAACAATAGTTAATGGCCATTTTTGATAATTCAATAAGCTTATGACTACTAATGAGAATTTTCGAAAGTACATGGCTGCCAATGAGAATTTCCCTTATATTAATCTATTAATCCCTCATTGCATACATAGATCCCTTCTCCAAGTTATGAATTTCCTATTTATACTAAATAGCCCGAAGCTCATTAAATGAGCGCGCGGAGCGAAACGCCCGATCGGGCCAAGTCAGCCCGATCAGATCGGGCACAAAGCAGCAGCTGGGCTTCAAAACTGGACCCGGCCCGATGAGATCGGGCCGACACGCAAGATAGCAGCATGCGCCCAAACTATCGCCAAAAACCGCCCGATGAAATGGGGCCCAGCCGCCCGATCGGGCTTGACAACGAACTAACGAACGGGCAACGTCGCCCGATCGGGCCCGCAACGACACATCTTAACTCCTTATGATCGCCCGATCGGGCGAGTGGAGCCCAATGGAATCGGGCTGTGGTGCATATCTTCCTTCTTCGCTCTAAACGCCAAGACTTCAATTCTTCTTTGCTCAAGGGTCCCGGAAAGTGTCCTCGGGACTTCGAAACTCCGCATGAAACCTTTCCAGTCCAGTATAATGGTCAAATAATAGTAGAAAATAGAGAGATAACTCCCTAAAACCTGCAATCAGACACAGAACAGAAAACCACAACTAGATGAAGAAAGTTAGCATAAAATGGCTCCTAAGAGCACCATTGATACACATTTTAGCTCAAATATAGGGGGAAAAACACTATATAAAACCATAACATCAAACTCCCCCAAGCTAAACCTTTGCTTGTCCTCAAGCAAAGCACAACATGAATAAGAATAGGATTGCTTCACCCCTCAGATAGGAAAGTTTAAACTCAATTATTTCCAACTCAAAATCGTTCAAGCAAGCAAATTCAAGTTCAGTTGCTCAGATCACCTGACTACCAATCACTTAAGCAAACCATCAAATGCAGCTGCCCTACATACATGCAAATCTTGAAAAGGTGCTCACCGAGGTGTCACTCCTCTCAATTTCGTGGTAGGCAAAATGTGTGCCCGATCGCTCACCAACCCAACCATAATAGCCCTTCTCACTCACACTCTCATGTGTTTAGAAAGGTATAATATCGCTCATTCTAATCAGGTCGACTCAAATAACAAACTTAATCTTCAACTTTGGCATATTGACTCAGTATTATTTTAATAAACAATCAAACACGTGCTCAAAAGGTCTTTCTCAGGGTTGTAATGGGGCTCGGGTAAAGGTACGAAAATTATTTAGGGAATGTGGTGGAAAAGCCCAGAAAGAGGAGCAAAAAAACACTAGTATGACTAGGTGTGATCGAAACAACTCCCATGGCATCAACAACATAACCAAGATAAAAACCAACTCTGAACTTTCATGAACCAACCAATAATTGTCTCTTTCAACATAATTATCAACACTTTTAAAAGTTAATGAATGAAGATCATAGAAATTTTTCACATTTTTCACTATCATTTTTTTTTCACTTTATTTTTCTTTTTCTTTCTTTTCTTTGTACAAACATATCATTATTTTCCAACCACCCTACGGAACCAACCACAATATGCTATTAACTCAACAAATGCTCCCCCAAGCTAGGCTTGGGACAATAGTCAATGAAAAGGCTCAAGGCGTGTAATGTGGCTTAATATAGATCCAAAAAGAAGTTATTAGGCTCAGCGGGGCTAGGGGGAAAATGATTCATTAAACAACTCTGAGGCTTAAAGATTAAACAAATGAACGCCTCTATCACAGCACATGTCTAAAGTCACCAGAAATCAACGAGTACAATGCCAAAACCAAGATAAGAATGCTACGAGGAACTAACACACAAGAATAGACCGGATATAGACATAAACCCGAGGGCTAGAATGAATCCTCACAATCTAACCAATTCAAGCATGCAGTTAAAATAGGCCCTTTATCATCAAAATTCACTCAAGATCAAGGCAATCAGAGATCACATCACAACATCCCAATCACAAATGCCCAACTATCCAGTATAATGAGTTAAACCATTTTTCAAAGTAAAGTTCGGGGCACAGGGAATCAATCAATCTGTTCGTATTCAACTCGTATTTTTGTATTTTTTCAGCAATATTTCATTTTTTTTTGTGATTTTTCATTTTTTCAAAATTAAACTAACTTAACTAACCTAAAAAGCAGCAAAAACAAAAAGAAAAGCAATAATAAAAACAAAAAGAAAACAATACTAATACTTACAGAAATCCTCCCCCAAGCTGAACTTGGCAATGGCCTCATTGCAACAAGGGAAAGGAAAGGGACATGGACATCAGCCGCCCATCAGCCTGGATCGAGCAGTTTAGTAGCCACATGTTGTACCACCTCTTGCAACCCGCGTTGAACTGTAATGCTAGTGTGGTGGCCCTCTTTTAGATGAATGCGGTGCTCATTATGGTCAGGGCTTATTCCTGTCAAGTCATCAGTGCTATAGCCAATGGTCTTTTTGTGAGTCGGTAAGACCGTTAGAAAATGCTCATCACCTGCAATAGACTCTAAGACAAGCACATCATTTGAAGTAGCATGGGAGGGGGAATGAAGCATGCAATCATGGATCGGTTTATCTATAACATCAACACTATAACATGATTCCTCTAGCATTGGGCTTTTAGGTGCATTGTTTAGGCTAAACATGACCTTATCATCCCCCACAGTCAATGTCAGTTTCCCACTCTTAACATCTATCACATCCCCAGCAGTATGGAGGAAAGGTCTCCCAAGGATAATGGGTGTTTGAGTGTCTTCGGCCATGTCTAATATAACAAAGTCCACAGGGATAAAGAATTTACCTACTCTAACAGGAACGTCCTCTAATATACCTAGGGGGTATTTCACATAACGGTCAGCCATTTGCAGAGTAATGGTAGTACATTTTAATTCACCCATGTTCAGTTGCTTACAAATAGAAAGAGACATGACACTTACACTGGCACCCAAATCACATAAAGCTTTGTCGATAAATATGGTGCCAATGCGACAGGGGATGGAAAAACTCCCTAGATCTTTCAATTTAGGTGGAGACTGGTTTTGTAAAAGAGCGCTGCATTCAGCAGTAAAAGCCACAGTCTCCACCTCATTGAGAGTCCGCTTCCTCATCAGCAGTTCTTTCAAAAATTTAGAATAAGCAGACACTTGATTTAATAATTCAGTAAAAGGAACTGTTACCTGCAGATTCTTTACCACCTCTAAAAACTTACCATACTGGTGGTCGAGCTTCTTCTTGAGCATCCGCTCGGGGAATGGTAGCTTGATCACCGGAGGCAAAGTTTTCTCCTTAGTCACCTCCTTAGTCTTGTCTGCAGCTCCTTGCTCTGCCTGAGGTTCAGCATCCTCAGGCACTTCTTGTGGTTTCTTAGCACTTGGTGATTCCACCTCTAGCATTACCGGAGCATCGTACTGCACTCCACTGCGAAGGGTGATAGCATTGGCGGTGTCCCTAGGTTGCATTGGTTGCGAAGGCAATGACCCAGATGGCCTATTAGCTAAGGAACTAGCCAGCTGAGCTATTTGTGACTCCAACATCTTATTATGTGTCCCTTGCAGCTTATTCTGAGCATGCAGGCTCTCAAATTGAGACCTGGTATCTGCCTGAAAGGAAATAATACCTTTCTGCATCTGCAACATTAGACTTTTGAGTTCAGCAATAGCTGGGTCTGAAGGAGGTGTAGATTGATGCTGTTGAAACTGAGTTCTCCGATATCCAGGAGGAGCTTGTGGTTGATATTGTTGTTGTTGATGATGCTGTGGATAATGTTGTTGTTGCGGATTCATCACATTATTACTCCTATACGAGAGATTTGGATGATCTCTCATCCCGGGATTATAGGTATTGGAGTAGGGATCGAACTGAGGCTTGTGTGGTGACTGTAATGCGTGCACGGGCTCACTAGAATGTGAAAGAGCGGGGCACTCTTGAGAGTTATGTCCAGTTATCCCACAAGCATCACAGATGAAAGCATTGTGACCAGAAACACTAGCCATAGCATTGACACTCATGTGAGGGGAGGAGTTTTTACCTAGCTTCAAAGAATCAATCTTCTGGTGAAGAGCAGCTAGTTGTCCGGTCAGTTTAGAAATGGCTTCAACATCATGTTTGCCTCCCTTTGTCATAGAAGAACGAATAGTAGACTCTTGGTTAGAAGCGAGTTTCTCCAGAAGTTCATACCCTTCGTCTACGGCTTTATCCATGAAGAACCCACCAGCAGCTCCATCAATTACCCGTCTCGTATCTGCATCAACTCTAGTGTAGAAAATGTGGCACAAATACCACTTGTCAAAACCATGATGGGGACAAAGACGCTGCAGATCTTTGAATCTTTCCCAAGCTTCATATAGTGACTCTCCAGGATCTTGGGTGAAAGTTACTATGGCATGACGCATATCTGCAGTCTTTTGGTAAGGGTACCACTTGATGAGAAAAATCTTTGAGAGCTCTGCCCAGGTGGTGATGGTGGAAGGCAGCTTATTATACCAAAATAGAGCTTTGTCGCGCAGAGAAAAACCAAATAAGATGAGTTTCATCTCATCAGCAATAACACCAGCTTGCTTCTGAGTAGCATAACATTGTAAAAACTGCTGCAGGTGCTGATTTGGGTCTTCAGATGGTAACCCAAAGAAACCGATTATTCTGAACCATATTCAGAACATGAGACTTGATTTCAAAGTTTGCAGCAGCAATAGTAGGCAACCGTACCCCAGTGGGCACATTATCGGGAGATGGTTGTGCATAGTCTCTGAAGGTCGGTTTAGCTTCGTCACCCATTCTAGCAGTAATAGGTGAGGTAGGGAATTCTTGTTGTGGTGAAGATGGTAGAGAAGGTGTCTTTTGGGATGGTATCCCTGCAGACAACTTGGTTTGCTTAGTTGTCTTTTTGAGTCTACGAGCAGTCTTTTCAATCTCCGGGTCAAATGGAATGAGATCTGGGGATTTCAATTTCCTACTCATACATCAAAAACACTAAAACAAACGTGAGATGCTCCAAAGAACAGGTGTTCTTCGGAGTAGAGGTTAGTGTAATACTATAATTCAGACCAAATAAAAATAAACCGTCTCCCCGGCAACGGCGCCAAAATTTGACAGGCTAAAGTCGTATCACCTTATCAAAAATAACCTAAGGTCCACTAACAAGTAGTCAGGGAAGTCAGGATCGAATCCACATGGAGAAAGTTATATTATTGTATCCGAATTCTAATATTATACTAACTAAATCAGTTGAAAATGGGTGTGTGACTAAACTAATAGACAAATGATAGAACTAAATATGAAGGTAAGAATCAATTAATAAAGAACTAGGACTATGGATCACTATGCATACAATTCGGGAAATCAGAGACGAATAATAACTACCCAATAAGTCAATTTATCTAGGGCACATGTAATTTCTCTCGAACATTACCTCCCTCAAAGATCACCTAGCCGCTCTCGCATGGTCAAGGATCACTATGCCTAATGATTGAAAGCCTATACGAAATCTCTCCTCTCGAAGTAGATTCAATATTGCGATAATAGAAATACAAATCAGGCCTAATTCATAAATCTATCATGAACGATTCAATCACAGGAAACAATTGAAATAAAGGGTAATTATATTAATCTATTAATCCCTCATTGCATACATAGATCCCCACAATCCTAGAAATAAAACTACTCACTCATGTTTGAGAATCCAATAACAAATTCCATATAAAAATCCATACTTTGAACTATTGCAAATAACTAAGAAATTACTCTAATCAATAATAGAGGAAGCAAACAATAATGGAGAAAATAAGGAAGAAGATTACCAAATTAAAGAACTATATTGAACTTGCGAATAATCCAAAGGTTTGATCTTGAATCACAATGAAAAGTAATAAAAACTAGGGTTCTTGAGAGAATCTATGAGAAAATAAGAGCTAAAACAAAGATGAATCCAAGATCCCTTCTCCAAGTTATGAATTTCCTATTTATACTAAATAGCCCGAAGCTCATTAAATGAGCGCGCGGAGCGAAACGCCCGATCGGGCCAAGTCAGCCCGATCAGATAGGGCACAAAGCAGCAGCTGGGCTTCAAAACTGGACCCCGCCCGATGAGATCGGGCCGACATGCAAGATAGCAGCATGCGCCCAAACCATCGCCAAAAACCGCCCGATGAAATGGGGCCCACCCGCCCGATCGGGCTTGACAACGAACTAACGAACGGGCAGCGTCGCCTGATCGGGCCCGCAACGACACATCTTAACTCCTTATGATCGCCCGATCGGGTGAGTGGAGCCCGATGGAATCGGGCTGTGGTGCATATCTTCCTTCTTGGCTCTAAACGCCAAGACATCAATTCTTCTTTGCTCAAGGGTCCCGGAAAGTGTCCTCGGGACTTCGAAACTCCGCATGAAACCTTTCCAATCCAGTATAATGGTCAAATAATAGTGGAAAATAGAGAGATAACTCCCTAAAACCTGCAATCAGACACAGAACAGAAAACCACAACTAGATGGAGAAAGTTAGCATAAAATGGCTCCTAAGAGCACCATTGATACACATTTTAGCTCAAATATAGGGGGAAAACACTATATAAAACCATAACATCACCAATCCATATATATATATATATATATATATATATATATATATATATATATATATATATATATATATATTCCACTTAGCCTATTCCAACCATTCCTTCATAAAAATGAGCCTTTGATCTTCTCTTTGAATTTTATTGGACATTCTATTTGTTTTTAACCCTATGGATTGCACTTTGGTAAAGTGGTGGTTTATGTTTAGTATGCTTTAACTTCTTTAACTAATTGATAAACATGTGCATGAGGATGGGTAACATTACTAGATTGATGTTTGAGCAAATTGAAAAATTTAAACGCATGTTTTGACCATTAATTATATATTTATGGTGGTGTAGTGACACTATAAGTTTGGAAGATTGATCATAAATTCTTGAAAAATAATACGCTTTTTAATGATGTCAAAAGGGGGAAGATAATGGCAAAGTAGCTTATTTATGATTCTTATTCTGGTTCATTCTCTACTTAACATGATCTTATTATAATTTATTTATGTTAGTTTTTATATTACTTTGTCTTGGTTTGTCATCACCAAAAAGGGGGAAATTGTTGAGCTAATATGGTCTTGATAATGACAAACTAAAGTAATAACTAACAAGGTTTATAAGTTTTATGTGTGCAAGGTTCATGAATTAATAATGGTGCTTTATAAACATAATAAGTGAAGTTACTGAGTTGGAACTCCAATAGAAGAATTAATTTCTTGCGTTGGAACTTTAAGAGAAGAAGAGCTTAGTTACATAAGGGTGTAATTAGTTTTCTTATGTAAGAAACAAAGATCATCATAAGGTAATGAATTGGAACTATATATAGAGCTGTTCCTTTGAATAAAGGAATTGTTCCTATGGAACTATGTTAGTGGAACTGGTATAGGAAACATGCGTCTAAAACTGGTGAACTGGCACTAATGAGTTAAGTTAAAGGAAAAAACGAATTAAAAAGGAAGTACACATATGTTAAATGATGCAACGTTTAATTTATGTCGATTGAGTAATTAAAGCCTAGAAAATAGGACTGTTTTTGTTTGTAAAAAATTTAATTTTAAGGAAAATATTTTTAAAAGAAAGATTTTATCTTTATTAGAAATAAAATCCTTTTCGGTTATTAGAGAAAAATATTAAAAGATATTATTTTGATAAAAGGATTTTATTTTGGTTTTATTAATTAAAATATTTTCTAATTAAATCAGATTTATATTTATTGCACAAGTAGTTGCTAAAATCAAGGAAGCAGTATTAATCTTCTAACACACGTTCAATAAGATCGTGGTGTTCATGGACAGTTAATGGAACGTGTTCCTTAAGTTGAGGAACATCATGGGAAAATGTTTTTACCACTAACACATGATTTTATCCCACATTCTAGTTAATCACTGCTATAATACTTATGTCTAATTAAGTTCCAATGTGTGTCTGATAAAGTGATAATTAATCTACAAAGGTATTAATTTGAGTATCACATTTATTGAGTCAGTACCACCAAAGTTCAAAGTTCCAAGTTCCAAGTTTCATTATCATATGAGTTCATTGTTTCATTAGTACTTTCTATCATTCTACTATTCTGTATTTTGAGTTGAGAAAAGTGTTGAGAAGAACTCTTATAGTTTGAGTTTAGAGAAGGGGTTGAGTGAACTCCTGTAAAGTGTGAGGCTTTGAGTGAAGCAAAGAAAGAGAAAGGAACTTTATAAATAGTAGGTTTCTAAATTTCTAACTTTTTACTACTTTTTAAACTTTTTAACATATAAACTTTTTTTTGTTACTAAAAAAAAGAAATTTCGGTCCACCGGTCTGGACCGGAATTTTCCGGGGTTGGACCGACCGGACCGGAAACCCGGAATCGGGATTTTCTTCAGACCGAGGACCGGACCAGAATCTTCAGTCCGGTCCAAATTCCGGTCTGACCCTGCTCTTTCAACGGCCCTACTTACTATAATATTTATAATATAACTTCAAAAACTCTTTTAAGTAAACCGTGCCGTCTATTATATTTATCTTACTAATCCCTTGGTCTCTTTTTGCAGACGCGGCCAGAGCACTCCAGAAAAAGTCTTGGATAGGTGACATCAGTATGTTTAAGTTCACTGACAACCTGTGGAAGGAGTATACCAAGACGGGGGCCGATAAGAGGGTCGAGACTCTGGTAAATTTTTTTTGAACGCCCGTCTAGAGTTGTTAGACGTCTTTCATGGTCCAGACGAGGGTCCTTCACAGAAGGAAAATGTCTGGCCTTGGACGTTTGTCGTATTGGCAATGGGCTCTGGACGAAGGTTCATCGGAGAAGGAAAGCGGCCGTAGCTGGCCGGTCTCCTTCCATGATAGATCCTCGTCTAACACTTGATGCTAATCCTGAACGAGGATCCTGCTGACAGGTTATCCTCGTCCAAAGATTGATTGTAGTTCCTGGACGAGGGTCCCTTGAAGAAGGAAAACGTTTGAAGTTGGATTGTTTACTTCTGCAAGTGGTCTCCGTCCAAGATCCAAGGTTGTCCTTGTCAATGAGAATTTTTGGACGAAGGTCCTTTGAAGAAAAAAAGTTCTAAAGTTGGACGGTTTCCTTTGGCAAGTGGTCTCCGTCCAAGATCCAAGCTTGTCTTTGTCAATGAGAATTTTTGGACGAAGGTCCTTAATAGAAGGAAGGCGGCTAATCTTGGCCGGTTTCCTTCTGTGAATGATCTTCGTCCATATCTTGAAGGAAGTCCTTTGGTCGAGTTTACTTTGTGAGTTGGTCTTCGTCTAAGAGAGGGTTTGATTTTTTTTGCCGGCTTCCTTTAGCAAGCAACCTAGGCCTGAGAATTTTGAATTTACTACTTGCTTTTGGACGGACATATTTCTGACTTGGTATTATTTGTTTGTGCAGAAAAATGCCCCAATGAACAAGACCACGTCTGGGAAGTCTTCTTCGTCCAAGAAGAGGCCTGTCGCGGCTGGTGATCAGCCCTTGGCCAAAAAGCCCAAGGGATTTGTGGCCAAGAAGAAGAATGAACGGCCGCCCGTTCATAAGACAACTCCGGCCAGCCAGGGGACCAGAGAAAAGCCTATCCCGCCTCTAGTGTGTAAATCTTTGAAGGTGGACAAATCGTCCACCGAGGTTCCTGTCTTGGGAGAGAGAGGGCTTGTCTGTACCCTTCTACCTATTGATCAGTTGGACGCAGCTGATTAGCCTGAGGTACAGCCGGATACGGCTATGATACTGGTGGATCAGCCGGACGCGGCTGCTAAAGACGGATCGGCCTTCAGCGGGGCGGTCGCTCAGCTGGTGGCTCAAATGTCGTTATCTGTTAGATCCGCGTCTTTATCTTCAGGTGAGTCATACTACCCCAACATAGTTAGGACGCTGCGGGTTGGTGGACGTTCAATGAGTCCGTCTAACAGACAAGCAGTAGTCTTCCCCAGTAAGAGAATTGACTCCCCCCCTTTCAGATAAGAACAAAGGATCTGCTTCAGTTTCAGCTGCTCTGCTAGTGGACTCAGATGATGAGTTTTTTGGAGCCTTTGCTAAAATGTCAAAGGCTGAACGAGAGAGGCTCAAGTAGGAGCTGTTCAAATGCTACCTTGATTCCTACATTAAGGGCTTGAGGGGAGCATCGTCTGGACATGGGGGCTACATGTCTCAATTGCTGCCGAGGTATATTGCGCTGCTGTTTTTATTACGGTACGTGTAACTTTTTTGTTTTTTAATTGACTTGTTTGGTCTTCGTTATTTCAGCTTCTTGCTCGCAGCATTGTAACTAAAGACTAGGCGAGAGAGCTTAGGCAGGAGAATAAGCACCTCGTCAGCTGCTGGAGACTAAGCACCGTCAATCTCGGAAAGCCTGGAGAAACGGTTGGCCGAACAGGAATCCGACATCAAGAATTATCTTGTTAAGATCAACGAACTTTATGAGGAGAAGAAGCAATCACAACTGGCCATGGATACTGTTTCGGCCGAACTAAAGGAGGAGAGGAATACTGCTCTCGTGGTCGCCGCTCAGCTTAGAAGGGATAACCTCCTTCTAAGTGCCCAGAACGATCGTCTGAAAGAGGAGGTGGTCAAGGCCTTCAACGACGCCAAGGAGGCCCTCAATGAGGTCATTGAAACATCCTAGGGCTGGGCCCTAAAGGCCTTTGAGATGCTGGCCGAGCCCGAGGAAGTTCCTCACTTTGAGCACCGCTTGCTCTTTCAGGAGAGCCTCCACAGGGCAATGGTGACAGCTGAGGAGCCTCCTACCTTCCTTGATTCTTCAGACGAAGAGGTAGAGGATGAAGAAGAATCTCCCAAGAACGGCTAGGAAATCCCTGAGGACCAACCTTCCGGCCAAGCTACTCCTCCTACTGAATAAGTTGCCTAGCTTTAGGCTTATTTTTCTATATATCTTGGCTTGTTTGCCGTTGTAGCTTATTCTTCTCTTTTTTCCATAGACTAGTTTATAACCCTTTTTGACGAGTGTTTAATGAATGATCTTTTATCAATGTTTGTCTTTGGTCCAATCATCAAAACACTTGCTGAAGTTTGCTAAGTTAAAATAGCTCGTCTTAAGACTGACGCATTAACAAACTTGCCTTACAACTTGGACGGCTTTTAATGAGACTCGTCCTTGACTATGGACGATCTTCAAATTTTACTCAAATTAATTAGTATTAAGAATAAGGCTCGTCCTAGGCACTGGACGACCTTGGAACTTAAATAAGCACAAGTACGAATGACACTCGTCTTAGACTATGGACGGTCTTCGAACTTCGCTCAAATAAGCATGAAGTATAATTGAGGCTCGTCCTATTTTCTAGACGACCTTCATACTTAAATAAGCACAAGTACGAATGATACTCGTCCTAGACCATGGACGATCTTCGAACTTCGCTCAAATAAGCATCAAGTATAATTGAGGCTCGTCCTATTTTCTGGAAGACCTTAGTACTTAAATAAGCACAAGTACGAATGACACTCGTCCTAGACTATGGACGATCTTCGAACTTCGCTCAAATAAGCATCAAGTATAATTGAGGCTCGTCCTATTTTATGGACGACCTTCGAACTAGACTCGTCCTAGAAGTTCTAGGGCTTAGTTATTTCCCCCCTTTCTTGAGCTTAGTTCGTCCTGGCATTTCAGACGAGCTTTGTACCAAGAAGGAGAGCGACCATCATACGCCGAGCCAACATAAAACTTCTTATTGAGGACGAGTTTAGGTATTTATGTTCATGCAGTCTTTATATTTTGCTATTTTATGGGCTTAACATGTTTTGACCGGATTCCTTGAGGATGCAACACTCGTCTTGCAGTACTGAGCCCTTATTAGGGCCTTTACTACTTAGCTGACCTTGCATTTGAAAGTAAGATACCTTTACTAAGGCATGCTTTTGGTCGGCTTCCTTTTAGGTGACCATGATGTTTCTCTTACTAGAGATTATCACTAGTTGTCAAACCAGATATGTAAACTACCTTTCTTTGGGTTTATTACATTTTGGTCGGTCTATTTGAGGAAGCAATGTGCGTCCGAAGAATGTTTATCCCTTGTTGGGTTTACTCATTCTTTTAGTTTGTTCTTGGTCGTTGGTTGTGTTTCTTCAATTTTATCCAAGTTAATGTCACTTTTAGGCCACTAGTGGTAAAAATGCCCTAAAGTGAATGACTTTAGTAAAAATGAAGAAGCAATACGGATATAGGGAGAAAGCATAAATTATATTATATGAATTTTGCTTGGCTGAGTACCAAGGTACATGTTGCAAACTACTTAGTATTGTTTGCGATTATCTGAACAAGACGTGGTATTTCTTCAGTGTGTCTGAGTTCCATGTGCGTTGTATTGGGCGTCCATCCATAACTTGGAGACGAAAAGTTCCGCTTCGCACTTCCTGGACTATCAGATAAGGCACTTCCCAATTTGGTGTCAGCTTACCCAACTCCATAGCTCGTCCAACTGCCTCCATCTTCCTCAGAACCAAGTCCCCTACTTTGAGTGGTCGTCTAGCGACTCTCTTGTTAAAGTCCCGAGCCATTCACAACTTGTACAATTGCATTCACAATAGTACATTGCCTCTGACCTCTGGTACTTGGTCGAAGGCAGTGCGCAAGACGTCCCAATTGGGTTCTTCTGTGTACAACATGACTCTCAGGGTGGGTGCTTCAATCTCAATGGGCAAGACGACTTATGTTCCATAGACCAATATGAAGAGTGTCTCACCTGTAGAGTGTTGGGTATATGGCATCATATGGAGCTCATGGAGGTGTATGGGTGTGGAGATGAGGTTGCGTAAAGGGAAAACGTCATATGGGGCATAAGGCTGACTTTGAATGCACATATGTCTCAATCTATAAATGGTTTTGAGGTGATTCAAATTGTAGGTGATAGCTTGTTTCAAGAGCTTTCCAACGATAGGTCATATGCCCGATTCCGCTTAGAAATGAGAAAGTTATGACTGTTTTACGTAGTCTGAGGCTTCGCCCGATCGGGTCGGGCGAGGGAGCCCGATCGGGCCCGCAACTAAATTGTCAGCAGCGTGTATTTGTGCATCGCCTGATCGGGCGAGACACCGAATTACGACGCGGGCGTGTCTCGCCCGGTCGGGCCCGAGACGAGTAATGAGAAGGCTTTAAGTGCCCGATCGGGCGTGGGTCGCCCGACCCGATCGGGCGGAGGTGCGTTTTGTGCGGTTTTGGTTCTAAAACGCGTTTTCTCGAATGAGGAGTATAAATTGATGCCCTAATTCGTCATGAATTGGATTATTCATCATTATTCACAAATTAGAGAAAGAAAAAGGTATAGAGAGAGTTCTTGAGCGCTTTTGTAATCTTTCTTGAACATTCATCGATTCCTAGTGCATATTCGTGGTTTTTCTCCCAGTTCTTGGGTTTCCACGTAAAAGTTCTTGTGTGTTCTTTCTTGCTTTGTTATTTGTTGTTCTATTATTGTTTGCTATTATTTCTAGATTGATAGTCAATAGAACTTACAAGTGGTATCAAGAGCTAGGTTGGTTTATTGTCTAGATCTAGAATAATTAACAATGGAGGATGCAAAGATTAGAATTGAGAAGTTTGATGGAACAGATTTTGGATATTGGAAGATGCAAATAGAAGACATCTTATATCAAAAGAATCTGTATTAACCTTTGTCTGCAAAGCCAGATGACATTGAAGAGGCTAAGTGGAAAGTACTCGATCGGCAGGCACTAGCGGTGGTGCGATTGACATTGGCTCGGAATGTGGCGTTCAATGTCAAGGATATCAAAACAACGGCGGAATTAATTAAAGCACTGTCAGATATGTATGAGAAGCCCTCGGCAATGAATAAGGTATATCTGATGCGCTGTTTATTTGATTTAGAGATGAATAATGGTAGTTCTGCTGCTGAACATATTAATGAATTTAATTCAATAATAAGTCAGTTATCTTCGGTTAATATTGTCTTTGAGGATGAAGTGAAAGCCCTTATTTTGTTGTCCTCCCTACCTACTGCATGGGAAACTGTTGTAACTGCTGTTAGTAATTCCTCTGGTAAAGAGAAATTGGTTTATGATGTTGTCCGTGATCTGATTTTGAGTGAGAGCATTCGAAGGAAGGAGAGTGGAGATTCATCTGGAGCATACAGTGCTGAGGGTAGAGGGAGGGGAAAAGGGAGGAATTTTCAGGGAAAATCGGAGTCAAGGGGGGACCGGAGTAAGTCAAAAGGCAGGGCTAGTGTTACTTGTTGGGGGTGTGGTAATGAAGGACATTTAAAGAGAGATTAGCCTAAGAGAGTGAATGGGAAAGGGAAGAAAAAGGTTCAAGAAAGTGATGATGAAGAAGATGCATCAACTAACTTGATTTCGGGGTACGATTCCGATGCTTTGATGGTAAGCATGGATTATCTGGAAGAGACGGTTAGGTGCTCGGGATCATGGGTCTTGGATTCGGGTTCTTCTCATCATTCCTCACCATGCAAGGAGTTGTTTCGGAATTTCAAATCCGGAAAACATGAAAAGGTCTATCTTGTGGATGGCAAGGCAGTGGAAGTCATGGGGAAAGGTGATGTGAGTGTGAAACTCACTCATGGTGGCTTTTTGGAGTTGAAGAATGTCAAGTTTATCCCAAGGTTGAAGAAAAGCTTGATATCGGTAGCCCAACTTGCTATGTCGGGTTACAAGGTTGTGTTTGATGGTAGTTCTTGCAAGATTGTCAAGGGAGCTATGGTCATAGCTCGAGGGACATGAAATGGAACACTTTACACCATAGGGAGCACAAGAAAGGGGCCCGGAATTGGGGTGAAAACTTCATGTGAGGTGTCGTTTGGTCGGGAATCTATCGATAGTGGGCCAAGGGATGAGAACCGCGGTGAAGCGGTATCCCGGTGGCAAATTGACCGGTAAGCGCACAAGGTGAAGGGAGGCACACAAGCATGATGTGCCGGAAATCCTAAGTGGAACAAAGGGTGTATTGTTCGAGTGGAAGCAATGTGAGTTTACTTTTAGAACAATGAGAAGCTTCTTTGGCTTAGGTGGTAATTTGTTTTATTGAAGTTGGATGAGACTTCAATGTGCTTCTTTGGTTGGAGAGGAAGTGGTTATCTTCCTTAGTTGCAGAGGAGGGTGTGTAGGTTCATGGAGTGATGGTGCAATGCTTTGGAGGTTAGTTATTGAGAATCAAAGTCGGTGTAGACTTTGATGTCTTTTGTATTGGAGTTGGTGCAAACTTCAATGTCAGTTTCCTTGGTATAGAGGAGATGTGTTGTCATGGGATGCTTGAGGTATGCCATGGTTTAGACACGACTAGAGATTGCTTTTGCAGTGGGAGTTGTGTGTTTGAGATGAATGAGAGGATGATGAAGGTATGAAGTTTTCTTCATTTACAACTATCTCCAAGGGGGAGATTGTTGGGTATATGGCATCATATGGAGCTCATGGAGGTGTATGGGTGTGGAGATGAGGTTGCGTAAAGGGAAAACATCATATGGGGCATAAGGCTGACTTTGAATGCACATATCTCTCAATCTATAAATGGTTTTGAGGTGATTCAAATTGGAGGTGATAGCTTGTTTCAAGATCTTTCCAACGATAGAGCATATGCCCAATTCCGCTGAGAAACGAGAAAGTTATGACTGTTTTACGCAGTCTGAGGCTTCGCCCGATCGGGTCGGGCGAGGGAGCCCGATCGGGCCCGCAACTAAATTGTCAGCAACGTGTATTTGTGCATCGCCCGATGGCATCGGGCCACTTCGCCTGATCGGGCGAGACACCGAATTACGACGCGGGCGTGTCTCGCCCGGTCGAGCCCGAGACGAGTAATGAGAAGGCTTTAAGTGCCCGATCGGGCGTGGGTCGCCCGACCGATCGGGCGGGGGTGCGTTTTGTGCGGTTTTGGTTCTAAAACGTGTTTTCTCGAAGGAGGAGTATAAATAGATGCCCTAATTCGTCATTAATTGGATTATTCATCATTATTCACAAATTAGAGAGAGTTCTTGAGCGCTTTTGTAATCTTTCTTGAACATTCATCGATTCCTAGTGCATATTCGTGGTTTTTCTCCCAGTTCTTGGGTTTCCACGTAAAAGTTCTTGTGTGTTCTTTCTTGCTTTGTTATTTGTTGTTCTATTATTGTTTGCTATTATTTCTAGATTGATAGTCAATAGAACTTACATAGAGTTCTTGGCTGTGGTTCTAATGGACCATAACACCAGTTGTAGCTCTTTGACCCATAGCCCGTTGGCATTGTCCAGCTTCCTTTTGATGCCGTTTGATAGGATCTTGTTGAATGACTCTACTTGCCCATTGGCTTGTGGGTGGGCGACTGCAACAAAGTGAGCTTTGATTTCTCTTTCTGCCAACCAATCTTTCATTTATGGAGTTTCAAACTGGGGACCATTATCAAACACAATGGAATTCGGCATGCCGAACCGGGTTATGATATTCTTCCAAATAAAGCCTTTGACATCATTTGTCGTTATACCCCGCATTGCTTCAGCTTCTACCCATTTAGTGAAGTAGTCCACAGCCACAATTACAAACTTCTTCTGACCAGCGGCCACAGGGAAAGGGTCCCAGAATGTCCATGCCCCCTTTTAGCAAAGGGAAGTGGGAACAAGATAGAAGTTAGATAATTGGACGGCTTCTGATGCAAATTTCCATGTTTCTGACAACTGTCACACTTTTTTGCAGAAGCAAGAGCATCTTCTTTTAATGTAGGCCAATAATACCCAGTTCTTAAGGCCTTTTCTCCCAAGGCTCTTCCCTCAATGTGAGATGCACAAGCTCCTTCATGGATTTCCTTCAGCACTTCCAGTCCATCTTCTCTGGAAATACACTTTAGAAGAGGACGATTAAATGATTTCTTGTACAGGGTTTCGTCCCACATCTCGAACCACTTGTCTCTTGCCTTTACATACTTAGCTTCTACAGGATCTGAAGGTAGCCGGCCTGTTTTCTTGAATTCTATAATGGGCTCCATCCAAACTACCCCTCGGCTAAAAAACATGACCTGCTCTTGATCAATACTCTTTTTTGGTTTAACTTCCCAAAATACTGTTCTTGGTGCATCAAAGTCAGCTGAGCTGGCCAATTTTGAGAGAGCATCAGCTTGATAATTTTCTGACCCTGGTACTTAGTCGAGCACAAATCGCTCTAAGGGCTCAATCTCATCCTTGATCAGACGCTTATATTTGCTCATTGATGCTTCTTTGCATTCAAAATCTCCATTGACTTGACTCACGACTAAGAGAGAGTCTGATTTGGCCTCAATCTCTAAAGCCCCAGTCGCCTTACACATCTTGATCCCAGCCAGAAGTGCTTCTTACTCAGTTTCATTGTTGGACGCCTGAAACTGGAACCTTAGTGCATATTCAAATTTATCTCCTTCTGGAGATTAACAAATGATTCCTGCCCCACATCCATTGACAGTGGACGATCCACTGACGAATGATTCCTGCCCCACATCCATTGACGTGGTCCTGGGTTCGATCCCCACAGATTGCGCCAAATGTTTAGTCTCCTTGGCTAGTAAGTAAACTATTATCCCTCAAGATGTTCTTCAAATGGAGACTTGTGTAACGATGTCCAAATCAGGTAAATCCGATCCTAGCTCCGTTCCCAAACCTGCAAAAAAGGGATCCACCCTGGAGGTTTGGGTGGTGGTTCCCCCTCCGAAGCTTAAGTCAGGTATCAGGAGTGAAAAGGAAAAGTAGAGATAGAGAGAAAAAGTGATGAGAGAGAATTTCTACAAAGTATGGGCTCACTGTTCAATGAATTACCTTTCTCCTGATTTCAAGGGGAGTATTTATAGTGTTTGGGATCTGATTGTTGCCTTTTAAGGTTACCCTAAATTAAGGGCACTTGATTGGCTAAGCAATCAGAATGTCACACGTGGCAGGCAAGGATTGGGAGTTGATCATCAACCAATCACATGCAGCCTTTTCTTGGGATTTGGGTCGTGGATATTCTTCAGGCCAAAAGGTGGGCTTTGTTCCTTTCACAGTAAAAACCTAGGGTTTTAACTATTTGCTTACTCCTTTTGATGGGACACATGGATGGTCCTGATGGATCCAAGTATATCCAGGAGAGTCGTCGATTATTTAGGCTACAACAAATCCAACCATTAAATAAACAACTTTACCACATAAAACCACAATTCAATAGATCTAGCTACATAGCGTACCTTGATCTTGCACAAAGAGTATACTAGTATCTCCACTTAGTATTAATCTTGAACGATCTCCTAACCAACCAATAATATAAAAATCTAATAAGTAACTTATCACATGAACTTGATCAAGAATTTAAACATGAATAACCTATCATGAGCATAATATTTTTGAGTAAGAAACATGGAAATATTTTCCTTAAACCAAAGAAAATTGGGACTTAAATAAGAAATATAAAACTAGAATAGATAAGAAGATGAGGAAGAACCTTGAAGTAAGAGAGTATGGATTTTTCAAAGTTTTTGTGTGGAAAAGATGGCTTAAGGTATGGGGTATTTATTGGAGTAGAATAGGTAGTAGTTAATTTCTAAAATTAAATAGTTTGTAACCTTTACTATAAATTAGGAGATTAAACCAAAATTTGTAACCTCCATCATAAATTTGGAACTTTTAGGAAACAAACCCTCCTTCCCATTTACTATAGAATCCTGTAAAAAAAAATGGCTCAAAATTTTTTTTTTTCTCCAAAATTCATTTCTAAACTTTTTTTTTCTGAAAACTTATTAAATAAAATTTTGACTAGGATTTAAACCCAAAAGCTTAAACAATCCAATTTTGGCACCATCTCCCGCCAAAATAATTTTAAAAACGAGTGAAATTACTAAAATACCCTTTGCTTAAAATATTTATTTTAGAAAATAAATATTTTAATTACTTGAATAAATACTCAATAATATGGGGTATTACAGTCCAACTTTATAATTAGCACATGGGGCTCCAAAAGTTTTAAGACGACCTTGATCCTACCCCAAGCTCTTAGCTTCCTTTCAGAATTTCTCATGTACAGATCCAATGCAATTCATAAAAAAAGGATTATTATTTAGGGGATATCTAATCTATGGCCCTGTTTGTCACTAGCATTTTAGGTAGTGGTTAGCGGTTGGACAAGATCAAAACACTACTTAAGAAAATTATTAGTGTTTGATAAGGTAGTGATTGTAGTAACGGGTAGCGGTTGGAGTAGATCATGCTCATGAGTAGCGGTTGTAGAACGTTACTACAAGTAACGTTTGAGATCTATAGGTAGCGGTCTACCAAATAAACTCTATATAATAGCATAAGGTAGAATTGTGAACCAATGTTTTTAATTTCTTTTTCCTTTTTCTGTTTATTAATTGTTTTATTTTATGTCAATTCATTGCTTTTCCTTTATAATAGCAGGGATGTGATTTAAATATTTATTTTAAAGTGAAGATACAACTAATATTTCACAATAATTTTTACTCCAAATTCTACAAGCATTTTTGGTTAAATAGGTAACATATATTTTTTGAGGGTTGAATATTATCTTAAATGTATACATTTCTTTGAATAGTTAAAAAGTTGTATACTCATTTTCTATGTAAATTCTTTAAAAAATAAATATTGAATTTAACTATTGAACTAACTAATAAATTGTTGTAAATTCATTTCATATTTGAATAAAATTCAACAGCTACTTTTGCCAAACACTTCTAATTAAACAACTACTTTAAAAGCTAAACGCTAAGAGGTACTAGTAGACAGCTGGCAGCCAGGGGAGGATTTACCCTTGGTCATGGTGGGTCACGTGACCCACTATTCCCCCTGGGAAAAAAAAACATTCAAAATTTTTAGGTTAAGTATACCGCGCGTCCACGCCGCTCCTTCCTTCCCTACTCTTCTCTTCAGTCTTCTTCTTCCTCTTATCCTCTAACTTCTTCCTTCTTGACTGCCGCCTCACGAGTCATGCCTGCCTCCGCCTCCCTACATTCAACCGTGCTCGGTGCTCGCTTGCTCGGTGCCCACCTGCTCGGTGCTTGGTGCTCGCCTGCTCGGTAATTTTCCAATTGTTTTGTTTTTATGTCATAATTTTTACAAGTCTGGCATATAGAAGTGGTTAAGAAAAATCATTTAATAAGTATTCCTAATAGATAAGAAAATTGAGTACAAATAGTAGAAAGGAAAATAATGTAGTGAAGAAAATAAAGAAAAGGATATTTGACGTTAGGAGTGAGTGTGACTTGAAAAGAAAGGGAACTACTACTAATCTCCTGCAAATTATATAAAAAAGCATAAAGCATACTTGCATTAGGCATGATTCAATAATTTTCCAATCATTATAGTGAGCTAGCCTTGGATTAGGAATAGTCTGTAGAAGAGTACAAATTAATTGCAATGCTGCAAGTTTTTTTTTCTTGTGATGAATTAGGGCTTACAATTTTGTTTTAATTTATTATTGTTATATTTTATATAATTTGTTACAGTGGCTCAGTGGTTTATGACGACTATGAGCATTGGATTAGTTTTGAAGGTTTGATTGATTGTGTTCAGGTAATGCATGAAAACCCTTGTTTTAGGCTTTTTAGAATTAGACCTATGATGTGAAGTTTTCGGAGAGGCCATGAATAAGCCTTTGGTTTTATGTGTTTTATTTGCTGGTGGAATTAGTTGGAGATGGATAAGATTTCCCTCTAATGTGGAATTATTTGGTATTTATGCATAATGCATTGATATGAGATTAAATTTGATTTGTCATTTGATTTTGTGTTTGTGGCACACTTGATGGTCGATATATTTGGAATTACAAATAAGTTAAATGTGGCATTGCACAAAACATGATCAAGATATTGTAAATGCAATGGCGATGGTTGATATAACCAAGTCTAATTTGCAAAAGTTGAGAGATGAAGGATGGGATTCTCATATGGAGAAAGTCACTTCTTTTATAAAGAAATATGAAATTGAGGTTCCAAGTATGGAGGAGAGATATATTATCCCTGGAAGAAGGGTGTTTAGAGGTAAGACTCCACAAGTGACAAATCTTCATCATTTTCGAGTTGAAGTTTTTCTAAGCGTCATTGATCTGCAATTACAAGAAATTGAAAGTCGATTTCCGAAGATAAGTAAGGAACTACTTCTGTGTATGTCTTGTTTTAATCCTGGTAACTGGTTTTCTTCCTTCGAAAAGAGAAAATTGATTCAACTTGCCAACTTCTATCCTAATGAATTTTCAAGTAGTGAATTGATGTTTTTTGAATTTTCACTTGAGAATTTCATAGTCTCTGTTAGAGAGGATGAAAGATTTTGGAATTTGAAAAGTCTTAATGAGCTTTCTATGAAATTGGTTGAGACGGGAAAATCTGAAACTCATGATCGGGTTTACTTGCTATTGAAGTTGGTATTGCTTCTTCCCATTGCAACGACAATTGTAGAAAGAGCATTTTCCGGCATGACAAAAATGAAAGATAAATTGCGTAATAGCATGGGAGATCAAATATTAAAGGATTGCTTGATTACTTACGTAACACCCCATAATTTTCACTCTTTATATTTGGCGTTGTTTACGTTAAAATCATTTGCCGTTAATATAAAATAATTTATTATTAAAAACTATTTTTAAAAGTGTATAATTATTTAATTATTGTATTATGTTGTTGTGATTATTAATTTAAACTGTATATATTTATTTAGGATTTTTTTTATTATTATTAATGTGCGTATTTGTTTTATAATATAGTTAGTAATTTTTTTTATTCTATAAAATTAGGTAGCGTGTGATTTTATTTTAAGCGTTAATTATATTTTGGACCGACCAACGTAACGAATTTTGCAATCCCATTTCCTTCTTATGCTGTCCAAAAGTTAGAGGAGTATTAAGCATAGTATTAGCATCTTCTAACCCTCTTTGTAACCACTAAGAGATGAGTAGTCAAACCTTCATAAACCCCCTATCAATTGCCACCATTAACCCCCCATTAACCCACCTTAATGCACCCTTAAACTCTTTGCTTAATGAGGTGAATAAACACATTACTTTTTGCACTTTAACCCCCCTCCAAAAGCTGGAAACAATCAGGAAAAACGCATCACAACTCTTCTTCTTCTCTCTTCTCGCATTTTCGGCCATTTCTGCACACCTAACTTGTTTGCATCATATCTCCTTCGTCTCTTATCGGAATTGGACGTGTGAGTAGTCAAAATTCATCTACTCAGAAAGATCTTGCTCCTGGTATAATTTGATTTTGAAGAAGGTGAAAGAAGTATCTGCAGTTTCCATTTCAAACAGACGACTCGTCCGGTTTTCTTGGAGTTTTCGGGAGCAATGTTATTCGCTTCTTTCTTTGTCATTCTAATATTATTTTCCACCTAAAATCAAGGTAACTAGCATCTCTTCTAGCACGTTAGGATTAGAGTAGTGATTTTGGTATTGTTAGGATTTATATTAGTAGGCTAGAAATCATGTTATTAGGCTTAGGAATATGTTAGGGTGCTATTAGAATTGTTCTTGTTATTTTTATTCATGTTAGTATCATGTTAGGATTGTATAAATGTTATTCTTCATGCTAATGTTATGCTTGTGATGTTATATGTATTATTATCATGAAAGTATTAGGAATTGGTGAAAAATTAGTAGCATGATGTTAGGGTTATGTTTAAGCATGTTTGTTGATTGTTGTTTAAGGTTGGGTGTGGTTTTAGATGAATTCTTGTGGTTTTAGTGATCTGAAAATTATTTATTTTGGGCTATGATTCACGTATTTTGTGATTAATCATGTTAGAATAGTTAATGTATGTTGAATTATCATGTTTGGGGGCTATGTAATTTATGTTACATGTTAATCCTCATGTTAAACTAGTTAATTTCTATGGTGTAATCATATATTGGCTTGGGTATGTTTCATTTTGATGTATGAGTATATGTGGTGAAAATTTGGGTGAAATAGCATACCTATTGCTGTGCACGAGGAAATAAAACAGAAGGCCTTTAGCGGCCCGCGAGCTATTTCACGACCCGCGACCAGTTTGGACAGTGTATGTTCAAAGTGTCATATCTCAGTCGTTTTACCTCGGAATTGAGCTTATGACCACTTGTTGGAAAGCTATTGAGATAAGATTTAACATGCATTTGGAATTTCATAAAAATACTATGTAGTCTGAAAGGTATGTCTATTTGAAATTGCTGCTTATGTTTAAAACCATTTCAAAAGGCGTACATTGCAGTGTTGAAGCATGTTAAGACTTGTTTTGAGGTGAAATCTTGATATATGGAGTCTTTTGAAGAATTGCTGCATGTTTTATTTATTCATTTATTTTTTATTATTGAGTTGAATGATATATTTACTTATAGTTATATTGTGAGTGTCTTATTTATTTTATGATGGTGTTGTTGTTTGTAATTAAATTGAGATGATAATAATGTTGTACTTTCATTAAGTAATATCTAAGTTGTCGACGTTACAGTACTCGAGGGAGAATAATACTGTCTTTAGTACCGTTTCGCCAAGAATTATGTACCGGAGGTATTATAACTAACGTTGTAATTAACCTTGTACCCAAACTCAGACAACGAGAGTGTAGTAGTTAGAGTATTTGATTATACTGTGTTTTGGTGTATAATTATGTTTTAATGAAGGTCTATTCTTTTTAGTTTGGTGAAATGATTTTATTAGTATTATTATTACTATTACTTTGGGAAGAATAAATATTGTTGAATTGAGACTTTTGGATTGCGATCCTAGTTTCTGCTGATTTTGGGTGTAAGGCCTTAAGGGCATCCTTATTATTTATATTTGAGGATTAATGGATGAATAAATTATTATATTTATTTGTAGAACTGTTTTATTGAGATTAAGATATCCGGTGGGATAGATGTAGTCCCCGGTGAAGAACATGCCAACCACCTAGGTTGCGATTTAGGGGTATTACCTGAGATAATTGTTGTTGTCCGAGAGGTTGGGAAGTACTGAGCTGGGTACTATCCTGCATCGGGAGTTTGACCATTCTTAGACACATGCAGTAGGGAACGTAAGCCCATAGGCTGTCTAGAGATTTCGATTTGATAAACCTTAGGAAGTGGGTTGCGATCCACTGGCGTTCTGCTCTTTCTCAAAACCTATTATATAATTTTGGAGGCTTATGCTATGGATCTTGTATGATTATCTTAAGTTCATTATTGTTGATTTACTTATTGTTATTAGAAGCATGTTGTTGTGTAGTAACATTTATTTTAACTTTATTTAAAATTGCTATTTAAATCCTATATTAGGCTGGGAGAGCTGTTAGTTACTCCCCACTGATTGTGGATATTTGTTGTATATTTTGCAGGTTTTGTTGATGGGGATTTTCTTTGATTTTGGGCTCGGGTTGAGATGCGAGAAATAATCTATTAGGTGTTTTAGTTCTGGACTTCTTTTTAGTTTGAGATAGTTTTCTCATTTCGTTTTTAATCTAAGTAATTAATTTATTTGTAGTATTTACTTAAGTTTGTTTTTATCACTTAGTTATTTAAACATTATTCTTGTAGTAGTGACATTCCCAGAAGACGATTTTCCGCCATCGTCCTATTAAATATATTAATTCTTTTTCTTTTCCGCTTTTGAATTTCTGGGGTGTTACAACTTATCTAGAAAGAGACTTGTTTTTAAAGGTTAGCATGAATGATATTGTAAATCGGTATCAAAACATGAAAACTCGTCGAAAACAATTGTAACAATTTTTTGGTACTATTTTATTGTATTATGAACTATTATTAGTCATGAAATTATTTTATTTGAAATAGATTTTAAAAAAAGAAATCATGGGTTGGACATTTACATGGTCAGTAGTCGGTAGTGACCCACCATTCATAAATTTCTAGATCCGCCACTGCTAGCAGCTACCCCCAACAACTACAACTATTATAACCACTAGTTTCGCCAAACAAGTCCTATTACTTGATTTTAGCTTGCATTTGATTTAACTTACTCGACAACCAAACTATAGGATTTTTTAACAAGAATAATACAAACTTTTGCCCATTCTCTCGCAATAATATAAACTTTTGATTAATTTTTAATAATACAAACTTTTGATCAAAATTCCTCAAGTAGGGTAATACCGGTTGTTAACTTGTTGTAGGAGCTAACAAGCTGACATGGCACTCTCTGGGACACGTGTCGCTTTTTTATTGGTTGATTTTTTAAATTTTTATTTAAATTTGAAAAACATAAAAAAAATTCTTTCTCCCTCACCAACCCCTGGCCCCTTACTTTGCCCAGCCTTCCCTCAACCACTCTCTCTCTTCATCCTCCCATAGCACCTCCACATAAGCCCATCCTCCACCCCCTCCCCCATCCCGAAACCACAACCACCACCAACCTTCATGATTTCCGCCGCACCTTCGACTAAATTCGTCCCTAAACTCTTGTTCTCTTTCTCTCTCTCAAACTTCTCCGCACCTTCGATTTCCGCCGCTGCTTGTGACTGGTGATGCAACCACCACCAAGTGCCGCCTCGATCTTGTCATGAGGTGCCGCACTCATTCATTTTGTGGGGGCAATGCAGGGGTGGTTTCCTGGTGGGGGAGGGGGTGGGTTGGAGGTGGGGGGAAGGCAGGGGTGGTTTCGGTTGGTTGAGGGATGGGGAGGAAAGAGGGAAAACTTTATTTTTGGGTTCGGGTTGGGGGGGAGGAGTTGGGTTCGGGTGGGGGACGTTTCGTCGCTGGGGAAGGCGGTTTCGTAGTGGGGGAGGGGTGGTGAGGGTGGTTTCATCCATGGTGGGGGCAAGGCAGGGACGTTTCGTGGCAGTGGGGTGGAAGAGATGCCAGGGGCTGGGGGTGGTTCATGTGGGTCGTGGGTAGGGCGTGGGAAGGTGCACTAGTGGAAAAAAGTTCAACCGCTGCGGTAAAAACGGGCTTACCGCTGCGGTTTTGGGCCGCAACGGTTGGGCTAGCAGCGGTTATGAAGGATTAACCGCTGCGGTCCAACACCGCATCGGATGGTCACTAACTGATGCGCTTTTGGGTGAAAACCGCAGCGGTTAATGTGATTAACTGCTGCGGTTTTGAGCCAAAACCGCAGCAGTTGACCACCCCCAAAAACCAAAATTTTTTTTTCTTTTTTTTCATTTTTTCATTATTAATCAATACAAAATCAATAATATATATCAATACTCATTTTATTACGCTTAATTGACCATATAATTAGATACATAGAAAATTTAAGTATAATTCCAACATCATAATCAATTGTGTAGGACTTTAAATTTGAAACTCAAGAATATTTTATACACAATCACATCCATTAAAGTGGTTTTCCCTGCTCCAGTTGACCCAACTAATGCAGTAAGAACTCCTGGAGAGAAAACTCCACTCACATTTGATAGCAGTTGCAACTTCTTTTCTGGTAGACCTTTTGCCTTCATAGCCTACATTATATGCAACTTGAGACAATTCTTATGATATTAGGTTGAGACTTGAACATCATGCATTCCAACCACACACGGTAAATGAACTAGCCAACATGAAATAAGTTATTTACTAATGGCAGGAATGCCTTGTAGTCCATACAACAAAGTCGCGGACTCGTGGTGAAAGGTGTCGACGAACCAATGCCCCTAAACAGAATAAAAGAAAAACAAGGAGCCGAACCTTGGTTAACGTACCAATGACAGGGACAACAGCAGTGTCAAACTGTAAAAATTCTTCATCACTAACATCAACTTCAGGCTGATCGCCAGCAGATGTTGCGTCAGCAGCAATGACATTAACTTTTGGAATGCCATTATTACTCAGAGCAGCCTGTAGGGCAACATTCTTATTAGGCCACCAAATAAATTATGCAGTGGCGATAGAATGATAAATGAATTTCAGGACCAAGACAGTCCCAAAACCACAGCAGCAGCACTAATGTCCATGTAAATTTTAGGACACTCTAGGATATTTCCTCCTTCCCCAATTTAATAAACGAACTTTTAGTTTCGAGCTCATGCATCATCTATGGATATAAGTTAACATGCAAAGCTTCCATATGAAGATAAACCAAAGGACATGCAGCTCAAAATATAAAGGTTGGCTTGAGCCAAGCACCTCTTTTGCTTGACCATCACTTCACCTTGACGCTGGGAAAACATCAGCAATTAATCATCAGCAATCATCAGCAATTAATCATCAGCAATCACACCAATACTTTTTCTTAATTCTCTTTGCCTTTTGTGGAATAGAATTTCAGCATAAAAAAAGCCCCAGATTGCATAAATTTGAAGCCAAAAATAATAAAAAAGGAAGAAGAAACCTTTATAAACAATAGATTTAGTCCACTTAAACCCACCGCACAAGTGTTCTAAGTTCCCTTGATCATGACGACATCGTCATCCGCAACACGCTCCTCTCCAACTTCTTCTGCTAATCCAAGAAGTGATGTATCGCAAGTTTCCTCACCTTCCATATCAGCACTTCCTCCCACTCCCCGCATTTCCCCAAGACGCCCCCCCACCCCCGCACCGCCCCCAACCCCCTTGCACCGCCCTACATGGCCCCCACCCCCACCGCACTGCCCCCACCACCCCCCGCACTCCCCTACGTTGCCCCCACCCCCCACCGCATTGCTCGTCTTCCCCACCCCCCGCACTGCCCCCACCCACCCCGCACTGCCTCCACCCCCACCGCACTTGCCCCCACCCCTACTGCACTTGCCCCATTAACCACCGCACTGCCCCCACCCCCTGCAATGCCCTCCACCCCTTGCGTTGCCCCCACCCCTCAAGTCCCCCACCCCACATTGCACGGCCCCCACCCGCACCGCACCGCCCCACCACCCACCGCACCGCCCCCAACCCCTGCGTTGCCCCTGCACTACCACCCACCCCCACTGCACCGCCCGGGCTAACCAGGGAGGTTTCAATCACCAAGCAAATAAACAACCTTCAGATGGTAAGTTCGTACATTAGGATAACAATCGTGAATCAGCGAGAAATACAAGCATTCACCCTCACAAATCAATTTTAACTTACATTGTAAAACAAAATGTAACTTACATTGTAAAACAAAATGCCCACATGCAAAAACAGCAGAAACAACATCGCAATGCCTAAAAATGTACCTTACGAGCTGCTAATTTTGACTAATTTTCACTCTTAGCTCCAGTGCAGACCTATGTTGATCAGGTAACCGGAAACAATGAGCAAGCATCAATGCATATTGAGCCATAGAAACTCAGCAAAAATGAGCAATACTAAAGAGTAAGAAGTTCCAACATCACTAATTGAATTTTAAACTTAATGCTCAAAGAATATAAAGATAGACATGTTGGCAGTGAGCAGCTAGTCTATATAACAATCCAGGGTATGCGTTGTTATAAAACACCTTCATCTGAGCTCAAATTCATAGACTGAAAAGATGTTTCTCTCAACCTGTTTAACTAGATAAGAAAATGACCCAACATTAAAGTTTAGCCCCAGACAACCTCATAAAATCTCAAATGATTAGATATTATACTTATCTGCTACACAATGTTCACACAAGTAGCTAAATTATAGAGGAAAAAATGTGCTCCAATCAATAGTAAACCGAAAAAGCATCATAATATGGGGTTGTGTGCTCACAGAAAGCCACCACAGTTTGTCATACAGATCAATATGCATCTTAGGTAACACTGATCAATATGCATGAAAACAATTAGGTAACACTCATCAATCTGATCTATTAGGTAACATTGATAGCAAATTAGATAACAATTAGGGAATTTGCTTATTGATAGCAGATTAGATAACACTGATCTATGCAATTGGCGAATTAGATAGCAAATTAGGTAACACTTATCAATATGTATGAAGCTGCTTGAAACATGGTAAAAGCTACAGAAATCAGACAACAAATAAACTGTGTTTTGCCTTGGATTGTTCTAGGATGAGGATAGAAAGAAACCTTGGAGTACAGTGAATCTAGCCTGCAAGAAGTGCTACTATTGACTGCTACATGCCTCAATTTTCCCGTAATTCTAAAGGAAGCCTCTCATTTATAAAAGTCAAGGGTTAATTGCTTTCGAAAATGTCCTGAAAGAACTATCACATTAAGAGCATTATTATTGGGTTGGATTGACATATTGAAATAAACTTTTCTTGACAAACTTTACACATTCAAGCTTTATTATATTTATTGGTTAAAATTATTATTAAAATATGGTCTTATATAAATATCAATGTATCATCACAAACAAGACTCCGTCCACAATTAAGCATCGTTTAATTTGAACCTTAACAAATATATATCAGGGTTTGAGAAATGGACACTCAAAGTGAGTTACAAAAATGAAATGAAATATATTTATTGAGAAATAGATATTCAAAATTTGAAAAGTACATCAAAAGCAACACCAGTGTGAAATATCACACAAACTATAGAAGCGCTAGAAAAATTCATGCAAAGACTCATTATCTGAATTGTACAAACAGGAGAAATTTACATTGATTACAAACTCTTAACGGTTTCCAGATGCCATTAGCACTATGCGTACACATGGTGACAAATGCTGCCAAAATTGAATCATAAAAGTAACTAAATTCTCCTCCATTTGAGAATCTCTTCACCAAGTCCAAATGACTCATAGTATAAGCACAAACACGATTATCAAACAAAGACTCATGTCATTTTTTTAAAGCATCAAACAAAGTATCGAACAAATATTGATGTAATATAAAATGTTGACACTTCAACACAAAAGACTGAAATTTGAATTTTTAACATAACCAATTCACATCTCAGATATTAAATATATAATCAGTGATAGATAAGCCCAAAACTATAAGGGTTTGTACATTATTACCGCTATCAAAGCTTTCACTGAAAATTTAATCTATAGGTTTGTAGGCTCCAATTCTGCTGGATTGAATTAACATTTCAAATTTCATCCAACAAAAGAGGGAATCAGAACAATAAAGAGTAGTTACCAGTTTAACATTAACCTTGTACAAAAATCCCCAATATGAAAACCAAAAAACTTAAACGTAATTGCAGGTAAACTAGTTGAGAAAGAAATGAAAACTTACTATTAAAATTCCCTCCTTATACCTCTCGAGCGCCACCATCAACGCAGCTTTTCAGATCTGTAAACATAGAGCAAATTTGAATGAAAAGGAAAGGGAAATTTGGGACTAGGGCCTGAAGGAAGCAAATAAAGAGGGAGAAGAAGGTTTTCACTTCAGAAACCGGAAGTTGAGGTATTTGCAGGCGTCGCAGGACATGATGAGAATTTAATTTTCAGAATACCTTAGGAAAACATTTTCCGCAATTGGAGCAGCAAATGAAATTGACATTGTTGCGACCTCCATTTCTCCTTTTGAAAGTCTCATCAAAACACAGAAAAAGAGAAATAAAAATCAAGAAAATGATGAAATTACAATTAAAAAAAGAGAAAAAGATGGTGAGATATTTCAGAAACACAAACCATTATAATAGAAGCTTGAAAAATCCTAACAATGGAGAAAGTTCAGACATCGATTTTGGACGCTTTAGCTTTTCCTTGTCCTCCCTTGGTAGTTGAGCTGCCTTCTTTGTCGCTCAATTTTTCGCCGGCAACCTCGCGTTAAGCAAAACCCAGACGAAATCAGTAAAGAATTCGAAAAATCAGGGCTTTCGTTCGTGGGTGTTTGAAGGTGAGAGATGAGAGATGGTGATGAATAGATGGTAGAGATGGTTTAGGGTTCGACGGTGGTGGGCTGGTGGCTGAGAGATGGTAGTGAATGGATGGGAGATTTTGTTTAGGGTTCGTGGATGAGAGAGGAAAAAAAGGAGGGAGGAGGGAGGAGGGAGGAAGGAGGAGGGAGGACATGGGGAAAAAAGGAGGGAGGAAAGACCAAACGCGGGCGTTAGACAAAAAAAAAATGCTGCGGTTAAGAGAACCGAATCGGTTTCTTGTTAACCGTTGCGGTTCTTAGAGAACCGCAACGGTTAATGTTGCCCAATTTTCCTCCCAAAATTTTGCGGATTTACCGCTTCGGCTCTCTTAGGGACCGCAACGGTTATGTTGTGATATATAGAGTTTTTTCCACTAGTGGTGGCTTCGGTGGTGGCTGTGAGGTGGTTTCGGGGGTGGTTGTGGAGTGGGGAGGGGCTGAGGTGGTTCAGGTGGGTGGGGGTGGGGGTGGGAGTGGGGGGTTGGGGGAGGAGGGGAAAAAAAAAGATCATTTTGTAATTTTTTTACCTGTTTTACAGGTTATAAGTCAACTTGACCTACTGGAGGAATTTCGTTGTAAAGGTTGTATTATTAAAAAATAATCAAAAGTTTGTATTATTGCGAGAGAACGGACAAAAATTTGTATTATTGTAGTTAAAAAATCCCCAAACTATATCTTATATACCATTGATATTAAATAAATATAAAAAAGAAAAGAAAATACTCAAAATAGTGCCCAGTAACTGCCAAACTGCAAGTGCAAGCTACGACATGCCTTTTTTTCTTTCTCTCCCTCTTACGCACCATGTCCCACCAACTTAAACGGTTAATAGTTAATACTTAACAACAACAAATAAGGAGAGAAGAAGTGAAATTGAAAGCTCGTTTTCATCTTCCAAACTGCAAGTGCAAGCTACGACTCCTTCCTCCATATGAATCCACCAAAACTACCCCTCTCAAATCCTCCACTTTGTTTTCTCTGTCATTTTGTTTCTCATCAGCTTTCTTTCTCTCTTTAGTCTTTAGGCTCCCCATTTTCCAAAAACAGTTCCGCTTGATAATAATAAAAAAAATTACATAAAAATTGTCAACAACAACCACCAAAGTTGATAATCTTATTCGTAATCACTTTAAAACTAAGCATTGTCCTTTAAGAAACCACAACATCGCTGTAACCCCTCCAAGCGTAGCATCATTCATCATTGTCCCATGTCTTCTTTGGCTTCTACTACTCACTTACTTTCAATTTTCCCTGAAAATGGAGTAAGTTTTTCATTTTTCTAATAAAAGCTCATCAACTAAATAATTGCACTCAATTCAGTTTAAAATTTTCCTGCTGTATCTTTTTTCTTGTATGTATTAAATAATTGCTGATTGTTTTTTTTAATTTGTTAATTTAGGTAAAGAAGAATATTGGTGGCCAACACAAGATACAAGAGTTACACAGAGAGGTAAATAATTTTTTCTTGCTTAATGCACCATATCATCTATGATTCTATGTTAGTGATGCATGAATAATGCATGGTAACTTTTATGTAATTTAATTTCTGCGGTCGTGCAATGGGTTTTGTCTTTTGTGTTATAAAAAATAAAAACAAATAGTCCTTTGGTTCTTCTTTATTTTTCCTTGATTGTTTTTAAAAAGTGTTTTTTTGTACATATAGATTCATGTAACCTTTCTATTTATAGAAGTTTATTTGTACATATAATTTTTTTCATAGAAGTCACTTTTACAATAACTTGTCGCAAGTCTGTATGTATAACTTGTTGTTTTACCAAATTTCAGCAATTCAAAGTCTTAGGAAAATCAGTTAGATTGTCAATTAGTTAGGTAAAAAGTATTTTAAAAAATTTAAAGAATAATTAATAAATTGAATAGTAAAATATTTATACAAATTTTTTTTTAAAGTTAGATAGTTATAAAATGTACTCAATAGTCAAGAAAAATCTCTATTTTATAAGGGAAGAGGATGGGGACACCAAACCCTCATAAAAAAAAGAATATAACAACTTAAATAAAAAATAATAATTTGTAATAACACAAAACTACAAACAAACTGACTACATAACGTGAACTCCCCCTCCATGATTAATTGTTACATACAACTTTACAATTTTTAAATTAAAAAAAAAATGCAAAACTCCCTAAAAAACTATCGGTTCTTCCTTTTTTTCCCTTCCATAATCTTCTTCCACTTCTCTCCTTCAAGAACGGTTACACACTGAATTTTTACGCATAATTTTTATATGCTTTCACAATTCACACGCATCGCGTGCATATAAAGCTAATAATAAGTATCCCTTAAAAACGCTAGTATTAAATAAACAATTAACTGATTTGACCATACATAGCCTAGATATCATATATATATATACCCATTATGTTGTTTTGGTTTTGCAAGTCTAAAATAATATTACTTGCATAAGGTGTCGATGCTCCAAAACATGCTGAACCATGAAGAGGAAGTGCGTCAGATTTTGCAACAAGCTTATAATCGAAAAGCTGGCATGCCATTTCCGATCCCGAATCATCTCCCCCCTCAGGTAGGATAATTTTCCTATTATCTCTAATGTGTAATCCAGACGCTTATTATTAGCTATTTACCTTCTTGTAAAAAAAATAAAAATTAGTTCTTGTTATGAGTGTTCGTTTGTGGGCTTACGAATGTGAGATTGAGTTACCTAAACTATAACGATAGTGTCAAAATTACCTAATTTTTCTACTTATAAAAATAATGCATACCTTGTGATAGATCGAGTTACCAAACTATAACACCAGTGTCAACATTACCTAATTTTCTACTTGTGAAAAAAAAGCATACCTTCTTTGGGAGGAGGCATCGGGCATGCAACCTTATAGACAATTTTCAATTGACTCAATCTAGGGGCGGAGCTACTTTGACTGATAGAGACTCGATTGACCATACTTAAATCTAATAGTTTAAGAATTTTGTTATAAAATATGAGATTTTTGAAAAATTTTCTATAAATTGATAACATTTCACAATCAAGTAGAATATTTACTTTATCCTTAAGGTGCGTTCTCTTCACCTCAAAACGAATAAATTTCACGTTTAATAGGTTCAAAAAAGTTCATTTTAGATATGTGTAAAAGAATTCAGGTGAAGGTAACAAACCCTACTCTAAGTGTCTATTAGATTATGGGCCAATTATTGCGTCATTCTATTATAATGCGCAATAACCTTATTTGGTCCATGAGGTTATTTTACAATTGTATATGTACGCAAAACAATCAATTTAGTACACAAGTTTATTCCATTACCGTAACATCAATGTATCCATCTAATCCTCTCATAGAATCCAACAAAATTAGAAATAACTTCTTATAAATCGAAAAACCAAATTAAACTACGGGTGACCAAAAAATCCCTGGTTGATACAGTAAAAGGTAGCACCATATGATCCAAGTTGCTGATGCAAAAAATATGAAGGTCCTAACTTCAACGCTTGCATTGCAAGTTTAATTAATATACTCCGTAATAACGTTGAATTTGCACTGATCATGAGTTGGTATCTATTGTACACAAGATGAAAGACCTCTTATCAGAGTTGATGATTGTTGAAGATGAGATTGTTGGACTTGAAACTCAAATAGATCAACTTCGCCAAGATGTTAGAAACGAGAAGGAAGCATCAAAAGAATTAAAAGCAAAGCAGTCATCACAGTTGCGAAATAACACAAGTATGGCAAGATTAAACCATCAACAACAAAACAATAATAATCACAATGATCACAAGATCGGTTTCGAAACTCGGGCGTTACATTTCATCAGTAAAGCCATCAATGGTTATAGCCTCACTGATTTCACAATCAATGAGAAACATGTGGGAAGTCCTACAATAGGAGGAGGAGGAAATTTATCACCTTATATACAACATGCTAAGCAAAGTGGAGTTCAAGATCAGCGCTCTATCAAAAGAAGTGGGATTCTCAAGCCTTCTGCCTCACCCTTGCGAACTTTCAGAGATCCCACTCCTTTTAAGGTGATCTTTAGCTTTATATTCACATATTTCATGGCATCACGGAGTTGTCTCTAGTACATGATACACATAACGAGCATATTCATGACTTGGTTTTTTTGGTTGAATGAATCGTTTTTATTCAAATCTAACCGGTTTAGTTCTAGTGTTATGTGTCTAGATATATGCTCATTTCTCGTCTGAAGTTACTTCATGCGTTTCTTTTAGTAAGGCATGTAGAATATTCGATTTCGAACTTTGACCGTTAATTAATGTCAGTGCATATTGATTTGGAATTTTAAGATAACTATATTATTAAAGTGTTCTTTGAATATAAATTTGATGTTGTAATTTTTATAATATTTATTATTACTTCCCCTGCTTTTTCTACTTGCGACGTGTGGGTTTGCACAACGACCAAAAAGAGGAGAGAGATAAAAAGAGAATCCCATGTGCTAGGAGAGAAAAAAAAGAACATATGGCTAAAAATAAAAATCTTGCAAGTAATAAAGAATTGCCAGAAATGAAAAACATTGTAAGTGAAAAAACAGAAGAATTATAAGAGATATTTGTGGTCAAATTAATGAAAACAAAATTTCGAGAAGCATGCTTGTCTTATACTTAGAAACCGGAGGAGTATGAAATACATAATTTCATGTCATATTGGATACATGAGATTCATCCAAGACGCAACCAACTTCTCTTCCATATTGCTCTAGAATCTAGACTATTAGAAGTTAATGACGTGCCTTTTTCATTAACAATAACAAGAATATATACATTAATTAACCTAAGGATACTTACGTAATTAACAAACTAATTAATACACAACTATATATACAATATCTATCACACCCCCTCAGTTGAAGCGGGAGGAGGACGTATGCTGAGACTGTCCCGAAAATCATCAAAAAGTACGCGGGGAAGACCCTTCATGAATATATCAGCAATCTGATAGCGGGACGGAACATGAAGAACACGCACTTCACCACGTTTGACCTTTTCCCGGACGAAGTGAATATCCATCTCAATGTGTTTAGTGTGTTGATGGTGAACAGGATTACCAGACATATATATCGCACTAACATTATCATAGTAAACTAGTGTTGCTTTAGAGAGAGGGAGATGAAGCTCAAGTAACAAATTGCGAACCCAACAAGACTCGGAAACAACATTAGCAACACCTCTGTATTCAGCTTCAGCACTAGATTTCGACAAGGTGGGTTGTCGTTTCGACGACCATGAAATCAGATTGTCACCAAGGAATACACAATATCCAGAAGTACTACGGCGAGTGTCAGGACACCCGCCCCAATCTGCATCTGTATATGACACAAGAGACGAAAGTGAGGACTTGTAAAGATGCATACCATAGTGTAAAGTCCCCTGCAAGTACCGGAGGATGCGTTTCAACGCTTCCATGTGCTCGACCTTAGGATCGTGCATGAATAAACAAATTTGTTGAACAGCATACGAGATATCAGGTCTCGTAAAAGTCAAATACTGCAATGCACCTGCAAGACTCCGGTATTCGGTAGGATCCACATAAGAGGCCCCGGAAAGAGCACTCAATTTGCCTTTTGTATCAACAGGAGTAGGGCAAGGCTTGCAATTTGTCATACCAGCGCGAGCAAGTATATCTAATGCATACTGTTTCTGCGACAAGAACATACCATGTACATTGCGAGATACAGCGATGCCCAAGAAATAGCTTAAAGGGCCCAAGTCTTTCATAGCAAACTCAGGACTCAAGCTGGATATAATAGCCTTCCGAAAAGAATCAGAAGATGCAGTCAAGATAATATCATCCGCATAAATCAGTAAATAAGCAATGTCAGAACCACGACGGTAGATAAATAGAGAATGATCAGATTGACTATGACAAAAACCAATCGTGGCAACAAAATATGCAAATCGCTGATACCATGCTCGAGGGGCCTGTTTAAGACCTTACAAAGACTTACGAAGCAGACAGACATGATCAGGGAAATGCGGATCGCGGAATCCCAAAGGTTGATGCATGTAAACAGTCTCATTTAAATTACCATGCAAAAACGCATTTTTAACATCCAATTGATGAATGGGCCAGGATTTTGATAGAGCCATACTGAGCACGACCCGAATAGTAGCAGGTCTGACAACGGGACTGAAAGTCTCATCACAGTCAACAACCTCCTGCTGAGATTTGCCATCACCGACAAGTCGAGCCTTATACCTTTCAAAAGAGCCATCAGATTTCAATTTATGCCGAAAAATCCACAATGACCGAATGATATTAACATTGCAAGGACGAGGAACCAAATCCCAAGTCTTATTTTCAATAAGAGCATTAAATTCATCTTGCATAGCATGTTTCCAATTCGGGTCATTAAGGGCATACACGGGTTTTCGAGGGAGAGGAGAAATAGTGGATGAGTTTAAGGCTGCATGGTATTTGGGATTAGGCTTAATGATACCGTGTTGACTACGTGTAGTCATACGGTGAGGGATAGGCGCTGGAGAAGGGGGGAGGAATAGGGCCAGTGGTGGGCTAACTGGGCTGGGGGAAAATTAGGCCGTGTTTATGGGGCTGCCAGAGGGATTGGGTGCGTGAGAGGAGGGAGCTGGGAGATGGGATTGGGCTGCTGGGCCTGGGATCCCGCGTAGGGGCTGCACGCTAGTCAGGGGAGCGGGCTGGGGAACAGATTGAGGGGAGGAAGTAATAAATGGGTTGTTTGATGTGTGTGCCGAGGGATTTCAGATTTCGGTTCTAGGCCCAGTGTCATCACCAGTGTCATCAATTGAAGGAGGAGATAAATAATCATGTTCACCTACACCACTTGCAATATCATGAAGAAGGTGGAGCCGTAAGGGGGAATCAACGTGATCCAAAAAATCATATGAAGAGGAAGGAGAAGGTTGAAGTCTTGAGAAGGGGAAAGTAGACTCATCAAACCAAACATGTTTGGCTATGATTATTTTACGACTTGAAAGATCATAGCATTTATTGCCACGATGATCGGATGGATATCCTAGGAACACACAAGGAGTAGAGCGAGATTGGAGCTTGTGAATTGATGTGGATGGAAGAAAAGGAAAGCATAAGCAACCAAAGACACGAAGATGAGAGTAGGTGGGATTCTTTTGATATAAAATTTGTGTGGGAGATTGATATCCAAGAAGTTTAGAGGGAAGAATGTTGATGAGATTAGTAGTCGTCTCCAAGGCATAGTGCCAAAAAGAAGGAGGAAGAGAAGCATGAGCAAGTAAGTGGCGAACTATGTTATTAATGGTCTGAATTTTGCGTTCGGCTTTTCCATTATGGGGAGAGGTGTAAGGACAAGAAAAACGAAAAAGCATGCCATTTTGAGCACCAAACTTACGAAACGGCCTATTGTCAAATTCACGGCCATTGTCACATTGAAAAGTTTTAATTTCTCTTTCGAATTGAGTTCGAATAAGAGAACGGAAAGACACAAACAAATTATATACTTGAGATTTTCGACTAATAGGAAAAGTCCAAAGATAGTTTGTGTAGTTGTCCAAAAATAAAACATAGTAACGATGACCATGAGAACTAACAACGGGAGACGTCCATAAATCACTGTGAATGATATCAAAGGGCATAGTAGTAAAGGAAAGAGAATCATGAAAAGGAGTTTTTATTGATTTGCCAAGAGGACAAGAGTGACAAACATCCAATCTCTTTGTATTACAAATAATAGAGTTACTACTACGTAAAGAGCTAAGAATGGCATCGCCTGGATGACCTAAGCGGGAGTGCCAGACACTAGCAGATAGAGCTGCAAGGGCGGACGGAATGGATGATGAAGAGACTCGAGAATGAGTAAGCAATGGATAGAGCTCCCCCGAACTCTCACACCTCATTAGACGGCTGCCCGTCTGCAAATCCTTCATAGAAAATCCAAAAGGATCAAATTCAACAGACACCATATTATCAGTAGTGAATTTACGAACATAAATCAGGTTTTTGATAAGCTGAGGAGCGTGGAGAACATTATTGAGGTAAGGGGGGGGTTTGTTTCAGTTAGGGGTTTGGTGCCATAACCACGAACTGGAATCATGCTACCATTTTCAACAATTATAGAATTATTATTATTTTTGCTCAAATGAAAATAAGACGAGAGAGTATCTTGCGAGTTAGTCATGTGAGAGGTAGCTCCCATATCCATATAGTAAGTGTCATCAGGAGGAGCAAGAGAAAGAGTGTGCATGGCTTGATTGATATCCGTAGGCACATATTCAAAAGGTGGAGGAGGCGGGCCCATGAAATAAGCTTGAGATGGTCGCGTATCAAGGACACCTTGCTGCTGAGCAAGGTGGGACCAAGCAGAAGGTCGAGGCTGTTGCCATGGCCAACCACCAGAGGTAGGATACGGGCATGGTGGTGTAGGCCAAGGTTGAGGAGGCCATCCTCCCCAAGAAGGATAAAACCACGATGGCCCAGAGGATTGTTGTCCTGAGACTTGCTGTCCACCCTGACCTTGCTGACGATTGCCTTTACCACCGTCAATACGGTTGCCGCCACCAGTACTACGGTTGTTGTTGCGGTTGTTACCACGGCCACGGTTATTATTATGATTTTTCTGCCTAGATTGTGACCTGTTGGAGGAGGAGTTGGAAACATGTGTGGTGTGGGCATTGGAAGAGGAGTCGTGGTCATGAGAAGCTTGGCCCATAAGAGCCGTGTCAGATACGGCGGAGAATTCCTCATTAGAGGTTTCTTCAAGTTCAAGCATGGAGCGGGCTTCGTCAAACGAAGGAAGGGGTTTATGATGCTGCACAGTTGATTTAAATGACCTGTAGTCGTCGAAGAGGCCACGTAGAAGACGCAGGACCATCTGGACATCAGTGACCGGTTATCCGACATTGCGGAGCTTGTCGGCAAGGACCTTAAGACGGGTGCAATACTCTTTAACACTCGAAAACTGACTGAGATGAGTGTTAGTGAATTGCGCATCCAATTGACATGCTCGGGCAGTTTTGTTGTCAAGAAAAAGGTTTTCAAGACGGGACCAAGCTTTGGCGGCAGTATCATCGGCGGAGATGATGGTGTTGAGGAGATCAGGCGTAATAGTGCTATAGATCCATTGACGTACGATGTCGTCAAGGCGTTGCCAGAAAGCCTGCTCGGCAGCCGTGGAGTCGGTAGACTTGACCGGGCAATCAGAAAGTGGTGGCTCAATATGGTCGAGAACAAGGTTACCCCGACGGTGGAGTTTGAAAAGAGTAGCCCAATTGGAGTAATTGGTGCCCTCGTAGTCAAGTACGATCGGAACAACGAGTTTGATATTGGCAACGGTGGTAGCAGGATGGAGTTTCTCAGCCATCACGGACGGCGGTAGAAGAAAGAGATGATGCGGAAGAGGAGATGGGAGGCTGAAGGAGAGAGATTAACCTGAAGCTGCTGATACCATATTAGAAGTTAATGCCGTGCCTTTCTCATTAACAATAACAAGAATATATACATTAGTTAACCTAAGGATACTTACGTAATTAACAAACTAATTAATACACAACTATATATACAATATCTATCATAGACTAGTAGCAAGCAATTATATTTTGCATATTCTTGACCTTAGCTTGTCGATACTAGGGTTGCTCTGTTGTTGTGTAAGGTACTAAGATTAGGATCTTGTGTGTTTTGTTAGTTGTGTCTTTCTTACCAACTTTTTGTGGGTTTTTGCAATGTTACTTAGGTCATGAATCAATTTGACTTGGCTTGATAGGTTAGATGTGAAATTGAGCTATTTTAAGTATGTTGGGCTAGCGTTGAGTCAATCATTCTTAACTTTCGAGTTTAAAGTGTCATTTAATGCACTACATGATATATCAAGATTTCAGATCAATTTTAGTTGGGAAGGTTAAGATCAGGTCAATATTTGACTATGTCTGTAATCTTTAGATTATTATATAAGCATGCACTCATCAATTATTACGTTCGAGATTAAGTATATGATGATAATTACACTCGTTGATGTAGCCAAAAGAAAGGAGCGTAGAAGTCCGAGTGGATCCCCCTCAGAAATCAATAACAGGCCCAACACAATTGGAAGAGAGTAGTGGCTCAAAATGGCAACCTAACAAGTTGTCTGAAAACATAATGAAATGTTTAATCCTCATATATGTGAGATTAATTAGGATATCAAGGCAAAGTGAGCTAGAGAAATCTGGGCCTATATCAAGATCCATGTATTCTTCATCAAGCTTCAGGACTGAGCCAGGGATGAGTTTGTCAACAAGCCTCATGAAGGAGTCCAAACAACAAGATCCATACGGCATTTTTGACATTGAAGGGGCTATACCAAGAGATATTGGTCCTTACAAGAACTTGGTTGTTTTCTCTTCCAGTTGCTTAGACCCAAAATTTGTCTCCAATTCCAGCTCCATTCCCTTGTTCCAGAAGCTTAAGTATGTCGAATTTTATTTTATTCTACGCGAATAGTATTGCTAAAATTTGAGTGTATTTTAGATCTCTTCACCTAAACTAAACTTATTAGACTTAATTGGATCTGATCAATTATGATTTCACCTTACGTTTACACTTTACACTAAATTAGATCTGATCAACCCTAATAATTATGTTTTTTAGGTGAAGATAACGCATTCATTGTAAACTATGTTACTCGGACTTGGTATAGCTATATTATGAAATTTCTCCATATTTTTTTCTTGCAAATAAAATGTCTAAGTGCTTATACCTATGTTGAGGTCTCGAGGATCCACGGATGCTTGAGCTAAAACGAAGAGTCCTCTAAGCTCCGAGTAACATAGTTCGTTAAATACATATATTGTAAATACTTTCAGTATAAGCTTAATTTCTTGGCATTTCTTGTTTGGGAACAGAGGATTATTCAACAGCCTTCAGAAGGTGGATCTCAGATCCTTGTCAGATCAACACAAGCTTGCATTTTGGATCAACATATACAATGCTTGTATAATGCATGTAAGTTTTTTCTTTGAATATGCAGGTATCATAATTCGGATCATCCTTTTTATTGAAGTCTTCTTATATCATGTAAAATTGTAAATGCTGGAGTATATTATATTACTCAATCTGCTTCTAATTATGTCATATTTGATCTTATTGGTCAAACTATACCAAATTTTGACCAAAATTTGTTAAATATTTCTTTAGATTTATCTCAATATATAGTTTGATCACATAAGTCAAAGGAAATAACTTATAAAAGATGATGAGATATATATTTTGGCATTCTGGTGCAGGGATTTCTCAAGTTTAGTGTACCTTCAAGTCCAGAAAAGTTACTCAATTTATTAAATAAGGTATTTTCCCTATCTTCCTCCCCCAATAAACAAAAAAGAGACAAGAAAACTTGATATACATGCCATTTTCTTAATACAGGCAACACTGAATGTAGGAGGAAAAGTTGTGAACGCGCAAGCTATAGAACGATGTATTCTAAGGAAACCAACACTCTTATCTTCTAAGGATGGGAAAGAAGCCATTATCCATGAACTATACGGCCTCAACAACGTCAATTCTAATGTCATTTTCACTCTCTGTTGCGGCACCCGCTCTTCCCCCGCTGTAAGTCACCATACATTTTACCATTGTGGCATGACCTAAGACGAAAAATATCTACAAAAACTTTCTAAATATAGGAAATGAATTATGAGTAATTGCCGGTTGATCTTGGGATAAACGTAAGAGGTATATGTTTAGTTGGGAGGAAAGTGTTTCCAAAACAATTATTTTCCTCACTTTCCTCTGTTTGGCTTGGACGGATCAAGGAAGGGAAATATGGGTTGAACTTCATTTTCCTAGAGGCAAGGGAAGTGACACTTTCCCCCCACTCTATCAAACAATACCACAACATTAACAAAGAAAAATGAATTCAAAGGAAAGTTACTTTCTTTGCAACCAAACAAAGGAAAATCAATTCAGAATTTAAGTTTTCCTCTAGAAAATCACTTTCAGTTGGAGACGTTTTCCGTCCAACCAAAACCACCCCTAGTGTCATTATTGTAATAAAAATAATGTAATGTCGTAGAATTTAAATACATTGTCATAATATTTCCCTTTATTTAAATAAAAAATAAACTTACGAAAATATATATTCTTAAATAATATGCAGTCATAGAATCTAAATATACAAGTGTAATTTGTAAAAATCAATATGGAATGTGCAGATAAGAATATACACAGCTGAAGGAGTAACATCTGAACTAGAAAGATCAAAACAAGAATACCTACAAGCTTCAATATCTGTAGCAACCACAAAGAAGATTTGGTTACCCGAGCTACTAATTCAAAACATGCATGATTTTGCAAAGGATATGGATTCTTTAGTTGAGTGGGTTTGTCATCAGTTGCCTACTTCTGGTTCACTCAGGAAATCTATTGTGGACTGTTTCAAGGGCATCAGCAACAGTGGTAGATTGTCTAATCTTATCAATATTGAGAAAATGCCTTATGATTTTGAGTGTCAATATTTGTTGCAAGTCTAGATTTATTATTAGAATTACTCTGGTTGCTGTTTTGTACTTTCATCAAACGAAAGGCTTTTACTGAATTTTGTTTTAAGAATGGAATTAACACTTCTTTAGAGAAGGAAGGGTTTTTTTTTGTCATATATATCCACCAATAGATATTGTATAGAAAAATTAGTTATCAAACTTGTGCAATGTTCAGGTTGATTATATTGTTATGGAATGTGATAGACATTGATAGTACTTTTTTTAATGAACTGGTTTTGAGAGGGATGTTGTTGGTAAGAGTGTTATTAGAACAGTTCTTGATGATGAACTTCTATTCATCGCCCCAAATTTACTTAAAATCGCCCCAAAAAAAGTTGAAATTACATTTATAACCGTTTCTTTCTTTTTCCCTAAACCACCACACCCAACAGCCACCTCACTCCACCACCATCCACCTTCGGCCACCACACCCACCTCCTTCCACCCCCACCAGCAGCCCCCCACCCCAACCCCTGCAACCACCACGAGCAAGCCAAAAAAAATTTATGACGCCACCGCGGAAACGTCCGGCCTAGACGTTTCCGCCATGGTGGAAACGTCTGGCCTGGACGTTTCCGCCCGTGTCCAAGCTAGACGTTTCCACCATGGAAAAGTCTACCCAGGATGTTTCCGCAGTGGCGCCCAATTTTTTTTTTCCCGGCTTGTTCATGGTAATTTGCGTGGTTTCGGTGGTGGTTTGCGTGGTTTCGGTGGTGGTTGTGAGAATTGAGGTGATGGTTGTGGAAAAGAAAAGAAAAAAAGGAAGGGTAAAGTTGGAAATATTTGGTGGGACCGGAGCGATTTTAAGTAATTTTGGGGCGATGTTTAACAATCCCCTTCTTGATGTGCTCTATGGATGGAATTTTCCAGAGAATTTGAATAAGGCTTTTCTATGCCTCATCCCGAAGATTGATAACCCGCATTAGTTACTCAATTTTGTCCCATTGGACTGTGTAATATAGTCTATGACTACAAGGCCGACAAAAGTCATCGTGAATCGTTTTAAAACATGTTCAATGCTCTCTTATTTCTTGTACTAAATGTAGCTTTGTCCATGTCGGTAAATAACTTACAACGTTATTATCGTCCAAGAAATGCTACATAATGATGAGAAGAAAACAAGGCAGTATAGGGTACATGGCTATTAAAATTGATTTTGAAAAGCCTATGAACGGCTTCGGTGGAGCTTTATCAAAGGATCACTTCTTGAAATGTGCTTACCTTTGCTCATGATTGAGGTTATTATGCAATGTGTGACCTCCACTCAACCACAAATTTTATGGAATGGAGAACCAACAGAGCCTTTTTCCCCCACTCGAGTAATACGACAAGGGACCCTTTGTCTCCGTATCTCTATGTTATTTGTATGGAGCGATTATCCCACCTTATTGAAAGTGTTGTACAAAATAAGGCTTGGAATCCAGTGCATGCAAGTAGACATGGGCCTCAGATTTCCAACTTAGCATTTGTAGATGACTTAATCTTGTTTAGTGAAGCTACTGTTGATCAAGCTCAAATCATGCAGCCTGCCTTGATCATTTTTGTGAGGCTTCTGAAGGAGAGTATGCTCTACAACTCATAGACTCTTTTGAGCTATAGAATGATGAGGATGCTATAGATAGGGTATACTGGAATGGGTCCTCCACTGGAGGCTTCACTATTAAATCAGCTTTGACCATTGTTAGAGGAGTTTAACCTCTTGTTGTTTAACATACCTGGCAGGTAGTGTGAAATCTCAAGTTCCACAATGTACATGATTTTTTCTTTGGCTAGCATTTTACAATATCGCCTTATGACTAATGCTAACCGGGTTTCCGTGGTTTTACTTCCGATCCAAGTTGCTTTGTTTGTGGTGCTACTGAAGAAAATGTCGACCACATTCTACAAAGTTGTCCAGCTGCAATAACACTTTGGTGTCATTTCCCAGGTATGAATGATGATGAATTATTTGGGTTAAATTATAATGCTTGGATTACCCAAAACTTTTCCCCTCGATATGAGACTAGAGATTCTAATTGGCCAATTGTCTTTGCCACAACTCTCTGGTGGTTATAGAAGTGGAGGAACAATAGGTATTTTGGGCGAGTGGTTGATATTCCAATTGATCAAATGGGTTTTATTTTGGCTCTTGTTGGCTTAATTCATCAAGCTATGACTCGGACAAATAAGGTAGAAGGGACTTCCAACCATAGAAAAGAATTTTTTGGTGAGATGGATGCATCCTAGAGAAGGTTGGGTGAGGCTTAATACGGATGGGGCGTCGCGTTGTAACCCCAGAGCAGCAGGCGCATGAGGTATAATTCATGGTTATAGAGGAGAAATCCATGAGATGTTTGCTGCTAATTGTGGTTCCTGCTTGTGTACTAAGGGTGAACTCTTACCGGTCTTGCGTGGTGTGGCCATTGCTTGGAATGCGGGTCACAAAAGAGTCCAGTAGATTCGAAAGTCGTGGTATGTTGTCTTGAGACGATCACCTCCTCATATCCTTACTATCATTTACTTAAGAAATGCAAAGCTCTGATTCTTTGTGCTAATTGGGAAGTCACAATTCAACATTGTTATAGAAAAGCTCACCAAGCCGTGGATTTGTTAGCTAAGTATATTGCCAGACTATCTCCTAAGCTGGTGCTTCTTTAGGCGGCCCCAGTGAGTCTTCGTGTTGTTTTATTGGAGGACTTGAGTGGTGTGGCTTTAACTCGGAAGGCACCTGCGGTGGCGGCGTAGTTTTCCTAGTTTTAACTTTCGTAGTTTCTTAGTTTTTTTTTTTGTTTTCCTTGTGTTCCAGTTTGTTTTCCTTGCTTCATTGTCTTTCTCTTTGCCATTGTCTGTTTCTGGTTTGTGTCGGCTTTGCTTGGGGATTTGCCCCGCTCTTTCACCAAACAAAAAAAATTAAAGTACTTTTTTTGCCATATATTTTTTTGTAAGAATTGTTTTTTTCATTGTTATGGTCAAATATGATTTGAGGTTGGAGTGTCCCCCCCTATCCATGCTAGCTCGTAGACATATACACTCTGATCCTTTTCATAGATAGTTGGAGGTGTACACCTCTGAAATGAATATTATAAATAAATCATACAACCGATAAAACATATAATTATAAGCTAATCTTTAAATAACAACTCTAGAATCTTCTAAGACCTTTTTTTAAGTTCCAAATTTGATACTAAGATTTATAGGCCTTAAAATTCCAAATCTATTACAGATTTCCAATACATAAACAAAAGATTTTTTAAGATACTCATAAAACAATTCTTATTCCATGCACGCAGTGGCGGAGCCACGTTGTGTCATGGTGGGTCATGTGACCCACCATTATTTTTCAAAAAAATGGAGCAGTTTTTTAAAAAAAAATCAAAAAAAAGAAAAACAAAGAAAGACAACCTGCAAGCACGCTAACCAAAAGAAAGCCTGCAAGCAAGCTAAGCAAAAGAAAGCCTACACGACGTCTCTCCTTTCTTTCTCTCCTTATAAATAGCGTCGTCGTTGTTGTTATTGCGGTTGTTGTAGGAACATATAGATGCATATAGCGGAATTTCAGGAAACAAATTTCCTAACATCTATCACAAGATCGCATGCATAAAATAAATATGAATCATATTATAAGGAAAAGAATGTACAACCTTTGTAGCGTGTTTTCCACCGGATTGCAAGTGCTAGAGATCAAAGAACAGCAATTGATGTCCTTCTACTTAGTCCACGAGCACCAATTGAATTCCCACGTTTGCTAGAACGGAAGAGGATGAACAGATTTCACTCTCTTGCTTTTTAGGGAGGGTGGCCGGATTTTCCAAAGGGAAATAATAGGGTTTTTCTCTCTCTTTTTCAGTTTGAAAGTTACTGTCAAATTGAACGTTTTATTCCTTTCTCCTATTATAACCTTTTATAATAGTAGGAGAATAAAATAAGAGAGAGACCTAACCTAACCCTAATTTATCCTATTGGCCGGTTTCCTTACTTCAATTAGTTACTACAATGTGTGACCTCATAGGATTAGGTTAACTTGGTTGTAGGTACAATCAATATTGTTCTACTAACCAACATTTATTCTCTAGCAAGTAAATGTGATTATTAAACTAACGTAATTAATTATCTCTATAATAATTTCTTTTATATTTAGTAATTGCCAGGATGTCTAAGGACATATTCCTTCAATCTTCCACTTGTCCGAAGACAAGCGCAATGCTAAATTCCTTAAGTCACTTAATGCCAAATTTGATAACACCATGTTATTCTCAAATTTATGTTCCTTGATCGCTGAGTTCGAACTGCTCAAATAAGGATTAACTCTTTAATCCTATTCCGCATGGCCATGCAATATTCCAGTTCTCGCTCATCAAGAGGCCCAGAGACCATTCCTATTTAATAGGAGGACTTATCCACTCTTGTATGACCATAACTCCCACTCAATTCTTAGCCCACCTGATCACTGCCTTTATAACCTCCTTTTACGGCGCGGCGTTTAACAATGTCAAAGTTAAACTAATTATATTGTGGTTATTAAGACATACTCATGTCTAAGGAATCCACTAAATATAGTAGTTCGATTCTACTTTTAGAATCTATTTAGGTCAAGTCTCAATGTATCAACTATACATCCATATAATCAATTAGACATCTCTATGTCTTCATAGCCCATGGAACTGCGCTATCAATTAATTATATACTAGTCTTTTAAATAAATCACTTATGTCCAATTTAGTGATTTAGACTAGGGACTTTAAATAAATTGTGATTTTCAGTTCACTTTATAGGGTTCCAATATCAAAACGTTTTCGATAATCCTATTTGAAAACACAAATTATTTGGACATTTTATTTAATACTAAACCAAACAACTAAATAAGAACGGAATTTTATTGATAAAAATTTCAAAGCATAATAAATGTCTTTACAATTGTAAGCATGAAGTAAACAACCTAAAGCCATTCTCCCATATGCTTAAGCCCCATAGACCTAGTATGACACTCATGCTTAGGTTGAGTAAGCGGTTTAGTCAGAGGATCTGCTACGTTATCCTCAGTATGAACCATGCTTACTTTCACATCCTCTCTACCAACGATTTCTCTAATGAGATGGAATTTCCTGAGCACATGTTTAGACCTTTGATGCGATCTGGGTTCCTTATACTGAGCAATGGCACCATTGTTGTCACAATACAACTCAATGCCATTCTCAATGCTAGGAACTACACCAAGCTCACCAATGAACTTTTTGATCCAAACAGCTTCCTTTGATGCATCAGCTGCTGCAATATACTCAACCTCTGTTGTAGAATCCGCGATGGTACTCTGCTTAGAGCTCTTCCAGGTCACAGCTCCTCCATTGAGACAAAATATGAAACCAGATTGAGATCGGAAATCATCTTTGTCACTCTGGAAGCTTGCATCGGTGTATCCAGTAACAACCAACTCACTATCTCCACTATAAACCAAAAAATTATCCTTAGTCCTTCACAAGTACTTAAGGATGTTTTTCGCTGCAATCCAGTGCGCATCTCCTGGATTTGACTGGTATTTGCTGCATATACTCAAAGCATATGTAGCATCCGGTCGAGTGCATATCATGGCATACATAATGGATCCTACAGCAGAAGCATAGGGAACATTACTCATACGCTTAACCTCATCAGGACTCGAAGGACACTGAGTCTACCCAAGTGCAATGCCATGTTGCATGGGAATGAAACCTCTTTTGGAGTTTTCCAGCTTGAACCTTGCAAGAACCTTATCAATATAAGTTTCCTGACTGAGCCTAATTAGCCTTTTCGATCTATCTCTATAGATCTTTATTCCCAATATGTACTTTGCCTCTCCTGTCTTTCATAGAGAAACAATTTTTAAGCCATTCCTTGACTGACTCAAGCATGGTCTTATCATTTCCTATGAGAAGTATGTCATCCACATACAAGACCAGAAAAGTAATACTACTCCCACTTAACTTCTTGTATACAGAAGATTCCTCTTCATTTCTGAGAAAGCCAAATTTCTTGACTGCCTCATCAAATCTGAGGTTCCAACTCCTTGATGCTTGCTTTAGTCCATAAATGGACTTCTTAAGCTTGCATACCCTCCCTGGATTTTCTAGATCTTCAAAACCTTGAGGTTGTGTCATGTACACATCCTCTTTCAAGAATCCATTCAAGAAGGTGGTTTTGACATCCATCTGCCATATTTCATAGTCATGAAAGGCAGCAATCGCAAGGATTATCCTAATGGACTTCAGCATGGCTACTGGTGAGAAGGTTTCATCATAGTCAATACCATGAATTTGTTTGAAACCTTTCGCCACCAACCTTGCTTTGAAAACACTAATGTTTCCATCCTTGTCTGTTTTCAACTTGAAAATCCATTTGCATCCAATGGGTTTTACCCCATCAGGCAAATCAACCAAGTCCCATACTTGATTTTCAGACATGGAATCCATTTCAGATTTCATGGCCTCAAGCCATCTTTCGGAGTCTTGGCTCTCCAAAGCATCTTTGTAGCTAGTAGGTTCTTCTGATTCTAAAATCGTTATTTCAGAACTTTCAGTCAAAAGGAAATCAATATATCTCTTTGACGGAATGATGGTCCTACTAGACCTACGTTGGGGAACAACAGAAGAAGTTTCTACCTCATTAGGTTGAGTGACTTCGCACGGAGTATCTCCAAGTGGGACGGTAGGAGGTACGTGAATTGAATGCACCGCCTCCTGAGCATTTTCATGCCGGACCGCCTCTGATGAGGTGTTAACCTCATCCATTTGTTGCTCATCTCGAATTTCGTCGAGATATACTTTTCTCCCACTTGTTTTTCTGGAAATAAACTCCTTTTCTAGAAAGACACCATTACGAGCAACAAACACTTCGTTTTCGCTTTGGTTGTAGAAGTAGTATCCCTTAGTCTATTTTGGGTAACCCACAAAGAGACATTTATCGGATTTGGGTGAAAGCTTATCAGAAAGTAAACGTTTTACATAGGCTTCACAACCCCATATCCTTAGAAAAGACAATTTTGGAACGTTTCCAGTCCACATTTCATATGGTGTCTTTTCCACTGCTTTGGATGGTGCTCTGTTAAGTGTGAATGCCGCTGTTTCAAGCACAAATCCCCATAATGGAATAGGAAGATCAGCAAGACTCATCATGGATCGAACCATATAAAGTAGAGTTCGATTCCTTCTTTCAGAAACGCCATTTAACTGTGGTGTTCCTAGTGGAGTCCATTGTGAAAGTATTCCACAATCCTTTAAATGATCACCAAATTCTTGAGATAAATATTCACCACCACGATCGGATCGTAATGCCTTAATTTTCTTCCCAAGTTGGTTTTGTACTTCATTCTGGAATTCCTTAAATTTTTCAAAGGATTCCGACTTATGCCGCATGAGGTAAACAAATCCAAATCTGCTCACATAATCGGTAAAAGTAATGAAGTAATTGTACCGTCCCCTAGCCAACGTACTCATGGGTCCGCACACATCTGTATGTATGAGGGCTAAAAGGTCATTGGCCCTTTCACTTGAACCTGTGAAAGGTGATTTTGTCATTTTCCCCATTAAGCAAAACTCACAAGTATCAAATGATTCGAAATCAAATGATTTGAGAATTCCATCTTTATGAAGCTTCTCAATACGCTTTGAACTTATGTGGCCTAATCGACAATGCCATAGGTATGTCGGGTTCGAATAATTTGTTTTAGGTTTCTTGCTGTCTATGTTATAGATGTGGGTTTCTAAGTCTAGCACATATAAACCATTTGATAACTTAGCTGAGACATAGAATAAATCATTCAAATAAGCAGAACAACAATTATTCTTAATTTGAAATGAAAAACCTTCCGAATCCAAAACCGGAATCGAAACAATATTCTTGGTAATAGTTGGAACATAATAACAATTATAAAGTTCTAATACTAAACCAGAAGGTAAAAGTAGACTACAATCTCCCACAGCCAAAGCAGCAACTCGTGCTCCATTGCCCACGCGGAGGTCCACTTCTCCTTTGCTCAATAATCTACTTCTTTTTAGTGCCTGCACATTACAAATAATGTGAGATCCACACGCAGTATCAAATACCCATGAAGTAGAAGTAGATAAGTTAATCTCTATAACATAAATACCTGAAGTTGAAGCACCACTCTTCTTATCCTCCAGATACTTGGGGCAGTTCCTCTTCCAGTGGCCAATCTTATGGCAGTGGAAGCACTCATGTAGTGCTGCTACTTTTGCCTTAGGAGTGGCCTTTGGCTTAGAAGTATCATCAGTGGCAACAACCTTGCCCTTGTTCTTCTTTAGAGGTGCCCCCTTTTTCTTGAATTGCTTGCCTTTCCTAACCATTAGAACATCCCTATGTTCAGGTTCAGCCGGCAAGCTCCTTTCAGCATGAGTAAGCATACCATGCAGCTCTTGCAAGGTAGCCTCCCCTCCTTGCATGTAAAAATTCAACTGAAAGTTTTAAAAATTTTCAGGCAAGGATTTGATCACAATATCAGTTGCTAGTTCTGGGGGATAAGGGAAGCCTAATTTTTCCATGATCTGAAAATGTCCAATCATATTGAACACATGCGGACCAACGAATTTTCCTTTTCCCAACTTGCACTCCAGCAACTTACAATGAGCTTCAAACCTCTCCAGCCTCGCGTTCATCAGAAACATAGTTTTCAGCTGTTGGAGGATGGAATAGGCGTCCAGACCATCAAAACGTTTTTGAAATTCTGGTTCCATGCAAGCAAGCATCAAACATGTTACTTGCACAGAATTTGCCTCAATGGTTTGTCTTGCTCTCCTTTCAGCTGGAGTAGTAGTGTCTAGCAGGGGTTCAGGGAGAAGATTATCAAGAACACTTTCCCTTCCTTCGGCTCTGAGAACGATTCTCACAGCCATTTCCCATTCTAGGAAGTTATGTGCAGTTAGTTTGTCCTTTTCGAGTAAATAGCGCAAATTAAAATCGGGGTGGTTGTTGTTGTTTGAACCAGACATGATAACTACAACAAAAGAATAATAAAGCAAGATTCAATCAATGTTTATCAAGAAAGCAGCAATTAAACAAATTTTAATTTAACTACTACCCTTTATTCGAAATAAGAGTCCCCTATTGAATAAAGAAACAGCAAGATCCCCTTCCCACTACAATCAAACGGACTTTGGCCCTGCCTTCAATGTATAGTAGTTGAGGTAAGTAAACACTTTACTAATTATAACTAATTATAATTCTTGGTAGACAGGTTAACAACTCCTTGTTTACTCCTATCTCTTAGCTTCAAAACCCAAAACTTTGTCTTTTGATGATTTTGTTGAGTTAAACCAAACATTAACATGTAAGTTTCAAAAACCTACTCTACTATCCCCGGATAAAATGAGCAACACCCTGCTTTGGCAGAACCTATTACTCACTATCTAAGGCGTTATAGGTGTTGTTTGGAAAAGCAATTAAACTCAATATTACATGTTGGGGGACCTAAGTTTACTATGTTGGTTAATTAAAAGTGAACACATAACATATATAACCACACATATAAACTTAAACATGTTAAACGCTTAAATAAATATAAGCATAATTAAAAGTGATCCTAGTATGGCCCTAAACCTTATAAAACTAATCTTCATGAATTCCTCCTTGAATCTTTATGGATCTCCATCCTTGATTCTCCATGGAACTTCATTCTTGATTACATGTCATTTATAATTTAAATAACTAAAATTTAAATTACAAAAATACAAACGATACGCAGATCGTATTTGATTTACATAAAATTTAACGATGCGCAGATCGTATTTTCTATCCTAGTTTTGGGCCATACTAGTCACAACATGCAAAATATAATATCATACATATTATATTAAGCATTCATGCATTTATAATATCATAATAAAATAAATATTAAAAATCACTTATTAACAATTAATAAGCAAATAAAACATGTCATTTACAAATTAACAATTAATAGTAAACATGTCAACCTATAGTAAAAAAAACGTTTCCATATTAGTCATAATACTTAACTATTTAAGTAGTAAACTAACTATAGGAAACTCCTTTATTTTAATTCAATTAGGACCTATTATGGAAGTAATCAAATTAAACTTTAATTTGCATGATTGAAGATTATTAATAATGCTCAAATTAAAAAAAAAAAAGAAAAAGAAAGATTAGGAAAAGTCAACTAAGTGCACAACTGCAGTCATTGAAAAAACGTGTGATGTCTCCTTTTGTTTTCCTTTTTTTTAAAAAAAAAAAAAATACTGCAGTCAAAGTGTCAAACTCTTCAACAAAATTTCCCCAAAATGAGGAACTGCAATACTGCCAATACCTACGAACACGGGGCTGAACTGAAGACCAGTTAGCAACCCACAGCCACGGCAGCAGGAACCACCCCATCACCGCGCCCTTATTTTCACTCTCTTTTCATACACCACCACCTCAGCTACCGTGGCTTCACCGGAATTTGATGCGCCACCCAGCCATGGTTGGGGAAAAATTCTTTGTTTAATTAATGCAAAAATTACATGAATTTAAACTGAAATTGGAATGCGCAAAGGTATACAAAACTGGTTGGAAGAGATTATTTGGGCCAAAATTTCGAATTCAACAACTAAAATCATAAATTTTTGGAGTTTAAATCTCATCAAGATGAGAAATTCGAAATTGAGAGAATGAAATCTGATATTTCGAAAGGAAAAAAAATTTTGAGCGTAATAATAATTTAAAACAATTTTTAAGAATTTCCAATCAATTAATATCACCATATTAATTATGCAAATTAATCCATAATAAAATCCCTTCCTTAATTGAATGAAAATAATCAAAATAGCACATGAATACATGATCATAAAATATTATGCAAGAGGCAAAACTGATACCACTGTAAGAACATATAGATGCATATAGCGGAATTTCAGGAAACAAATTTCCTAACATCTATCACAAGATCGCATGCATAACATAAATATGAATCATATTATAAGGAAAAGAATGTACAACCTTTGTAGCGTGTTTTCCACCGGATTGCAAGTGCTAGAGATCAAAGAACAGCAATTGATGTCCCTCTACTTAGTCCACGAGCACCAATTGAATTCCCACGTTTGCTAGAACGGAAGAGGATGAACATATTTCACTCTCTTGCTTTTTAGGGAGGGTGGCCTGATTTTCCAAAGGGAAATAATAGGGTTTTTCTCTCTCTTTTTCAGTTTGAAAGTTACTGTCAAATTGAACGTTCTATTCCTCTCTCCTATAATAACCTTTTATAATAGTAGGAGAATAAAATAAGAGAGAGAACTAACCTAACCCTAATTTCTCCTATTGGCCGGTTTCCTTACTTCAATTAGTTACTACAATGTGTGACCTCATAGGATTAGGTTAACTTAGTTGTAGGTACAATCAATATTGTTCTACTAACCAACATTTAATCTCTAGCAAGTAAATGTGATTACTAAACTAACGTAATTAATTATCTCTATAATAATTCCTTTTATATTTAGTAATTGCCGGGATGTCTAAGGACATATCCCTTCAGTTGTTTTTGCGACGCCGCTTCCTTTGTTTTCTCTTTCCTCAGCGGTTCACCACAACAATGCCTGCGCGAAACGTTCGCAGGAAAACTCCGACGAGGATCCTCCTCAAAACGACGTCGTATTACACAACGAAGATGAAGAAGAGGGAGAAGATGCAGAGGTTGAAGATGGAGATGAAAATGAAGAAGAACAAGTACTAGAGCACGATGATGGTGATGGTGATGACTGATGGTGATGGTGATGGTGATGAGGAAGATGATAAACATGGCGGCGGTGTAGGTTAGTCATCCACACTCCATAAATTTACGATTATTACTATATTTCTCTACTTACATTTGTGTTTCCGATTTAATTGAAGAATTTTTGCGACTTACGAGTAATTACGAGCAAAAATGAGCTGACATTTTTTGTTATTATGTGATTTTTGTAGTTGTTTTGTGGTTGTTTTTTTGTTTATTTTGATTGTTTGAATTCAGTTTTATTGGTTTAGTTTTTAGTTTGTAGAGATTTAGTTAAGTTTGCCATTGAATTTGTGTGTTAATTGCTGTTTTTTATGCTTAATTTGAGCTTGGAGGTTTCTCGCTAAACGCCTGCTTGCTGCTTGCTTAGATAATTGCTTAATTTGTGTGTTAATTGTTGTTAATTGCTGCTTAGTTGCTGTCTTGCAATGCTGGTAATGGTAATTGGTATTATTGTTGTTGTTAATTTATTGTTGTTATATTATTGACTTATTGTTGTTATTTTATTGTTGTTAATTTATTATTGTTATATTTATTGTTGTTAATTTAATATAATTTGTTAAAGTGGCTAATTGGTGAATGATGACTATGACTCTATGGGCATTGGATTAGCTTTGAAGGTTTGATTGATTTTTGTTCAAGTAATGCACTAGAACCCTTGTTTTTGGATTTTCAGAATTAGACCTATCATGTGAAGTTTTCGAAGAGGCCATGAATGAGCCTTTGATTTTATGTGTTTTATGTGCTGGTTGAATTAGTTGGAGATGGATAGGATTTCCCTCTAATGTGAAATTATTTGATATATATGCATAATGCATTGATATGAGATGAAATTTGAGCAGTTTAAGTGAATTTGATTGATATGTTTCCCGTATCCGAACCCGTAACCGTATTCGTTTTTTTGCAACCTAGTCGGTAGTGACCCACCATTCATAAATTCCTGGATCCGCCACTGCATGCATGAGCTCCCATCTCACTTTATCCCTATAACTTCAAGATACTAATTTGCTCATTGTTAGACAAGGATAAATGGGTTGTCAAAGTTCCATTTAAATGAACAGTAAACTTACAAATGCATGCACACAAGTTAGCTAGGTTGAGACGTACTTATAACTTATAAAACATGTAACCGGAACACTTGGATTTACATTCTCATGCCAATCAAAACCATAAATATATATATATATATATATATATATATATATATATATATATATATGTGAGTCAGGGCCGTCTCATGAAATATGGAGGCCTTGTGCTATCCATTGAAATGGGGCCCTTTAAAAAAAATTATAAAGAAAATAATTTATTATTATTATTATGTGTCATGAATCGTTCCTTACAGTTTGATAAATAAACCAAAATTTAAAAAAAAATCTAGTAGGATCTTTTATTTAAACAAAGCCATCCTTCTAGCATTCTTTGAAGCGAAATCGTCCACCAAATCTTCATAATCAACTTTCTCCAGAATATCGTTCTCTATCGCTATCAAGGCTAGTCCATTAAGTCTTTCTTGTGACATTGTAGAACGCATATAGGACTTCAACAATTTCAACTTTGAAAAACTTCTTTCTGCAGATGCAACAAGAATGAGGAATAGTCAACAAGATTCTATATGCAATAACTAAATTAGGGAAAAAATCAAGATATTTCAAAAACTTTAACATATCTAAAGGGCCCAAGTCTTCATTGGGCAAGCATTCTTTAACCGTTTGCAACTCCAAATACAATTCGTACCAATCAACATCAGATTGTCCATCTTTTTCCATTGCTTTTTCCAAACCTCTACAATAAGACTTTAGACTCTCATCATCAAAAGAATATAGCTTTTTAGAACTAAATAAGAATCCAAATATATTTTCATATTCTTGATATTGTTCAAATCTCTTATTAAGAGAAACGATAGCTTGATCAACAATATATAAGAAATAATTAACTCTGAATGATTCTTCTGGAGATTGGGAAGCAACAGATGAAGTATTAGTTGAATTCTCATCAAAAAAACATTTTCTTCTAATGACACGCTTTTCACGAAAAGTAGGATCAATGTTCATTTCAATTGAAATCTTTTTTGCTATGTCTAAGGCATCATGAAAACCGCTTTCTCTATATCGCTCAAAAAACGAAACCAACCCTTTTATTTTTTCAATAGCAACATCTATAAGCATATCCTTTGATTGTAAATGCTTACTAACCAAATTAACAGCATATAATATGTCAAACCAGACAATAATTGCCATTAAAAATTCAAAATCACTCAACTCATTTGTCGCTAGAGATTTAGCTTCACTTTTTATTTTAGAATCATTATCATTTTCTGCTACTTGAAGTAAAGCTTCTCGTATTTCCAACATTTGAAACCTTATAGCTCTAACACTATCAATGCGACTCTCCCAACGGGTGGATGACAAGGACTTAAGAGTCAATCCTTTTACATTGTCTTTCAAAATTTGCCATCTTTTTGTAGAGCATGCAAATATTGTGTAGATACGTTGTATGATACCAAAAAAATCTCTGGCTTTAACACAAGTATTAGCCATATCACACAATGCTAAGTTAAGACTATGACAACCACAAGGACTATAAAGGGCTCTGGGATTTATATCTAAAAGTTTTTTTTGTACTCCTTGATGTTTTCCCTTCATATTAGATCCATTGTCATAGCCTTGTCCCCGGACATTATCTATATCAAGATTAAGATCTTTCAACTCATTTTGTAAAACATCAAAAAGTCCTTGGCCACTTGTATCATTCACATTCAAAAATCCTAAAAAAGACTCTCCGATTATAGTGGAACTGGAATCAAAGTCGACATATCTTAATATTAAGGACATTTGTTCTTGGTGACTAATATCAGGAGTGCAATCAAGGATTACGGAAAAATACTTTGCTTGTTTTATTTTCTTAATGATTTCAGATTTAACTGCATAACCAAGTAAATGTATTATCTCATTTTGAATGTTATGACCAAGATAGTGAATATGTATTTCATCATTGCTAATGCGTCTAATATGTTCATGAACAACTAGATCAAACTCCGCCAACATTTCAATCAAGCCCAAGAAATTACCATTACTCTTTTGGTATATTTTCTCATTTGAACCACGAAAGGCTAAGTTATGTTTTGCAAGAAATTTTACAATTGAAATTATTCTTACTAAAACCTTTTTCCAATGCTCTTTCTCTTTTTTAATTTGTTTTTGAGTCACTTTGTCAATAGTCTCATTCTTTCCAAGTCTTACACGCAAATCATACCAAGTTGCCATATTCTTAAAATGTTCCATACTTGTATCATGCTCTTTAAGCCTTGTAGTAATATGAGACCAATCACCAAAACCTTCATTAATTAATTGACCTCTTCCATGGCTTTTTTAAAAAAATTTACAGCAAAAACAAAAAACCTTATCAAGCTCCTTCGAATAAACAAGCCATTCTCTATCACATCTCTCTCCATTTGACAATATTCTAGTATATAAAGTCGTAGAAAATCGCTTAGAAAACTTGTCTTTATGACCTTTTACAATAGACAAGTCTCTTTTGGGTCCCTTTTCTACTAATACTTCGATCATTTTAGAATTAAGAGTATCCCAATTGCGTGGATCGAATACATCAAGGGCAAATTGATTGTCATTACTTTCATTCGCAACATTATCATTTTCAATGGGATCATTATCTTCATTCACACCATTATCATTTTTAGCATGATCATCATCATTACCACCAATATCATTCTCACTCGGCACATTATTAGCATCAAAAGAAACATTATCTCTATCTAAAGGCACATTATTAGCATCAAAAGAAACATTATCTCTATCTAAAGGCACATTATCATTAGGAATAACACAATTATCATCCAAGGCTACTTCATCATTCACAACCACATTATTATTACTTTGAGTACCTACATGTGATTCTTTCACAACAAACTTATCAAGAGCTCCTCTTTGTGATTGAGTGAGCTCTTCAATTCTCTTTTTTTTTTTACGTTTTTCATAGCCACAACCATACTTCCTTATTTTGGGAGGCATGGTAGAACTAATTGAATAAAAATATATGCAATGTAAAATAGAAGCAACCTGAATCTAATGATATAAAAAAACAACAAGAAAGATAGAAACCACCTGTACTCCAATCTTTTTAATTTCCTCTATGCAATGTCATTCTTTGGAAAAAAGAAAAAAAAATCTGGTTGGAGGTTGTCTGAGACTGCATTCTCGCAAGACAAATCAAGCAAAGTAATTTCAGATTAGGCAAAATTGCAAAAGATAAATGAAAGACAGTACAAGATTATCATATTACAAAGACAAATTTTGACAGCAATTTACTTTTACACCTACAACTCATTATTACTCGTATGATCTCAATATTAAAAACTGAATATCACAATAAAAACAGTTGACCATCTGTAACTAATATCACAATATAATGATGATCTCAAAATTACAAATTCATCATGATCTGTTCGTCGTTCGACTGTTCTAGTTTCCAAACTTTAAAAGTTCATAGGTACATTTCCAAATAACAAATAAAGTAACAACGAAGCTAATCATTTATTCATTTTTCCCATAAAAAAAACATAAAATAGGCATAAAATTGCAGAAAAATTAATAAGGCAGAATTGCAGACAAACCAATTCATGAAATCGAAACTAGGCATCAAATAGGCAGAATTACATATTATAAATGTTAATTTCAAATTATAAAGTTGATCTCTACTAGAAAAATTGCATAAAAGAAAGTGAAATTACCTTAAAATTGAAGACTTTGATAACAAATTAGCCCACCAATTCTTGATTTTTCACCTCCGAACCGGACCTCCCACAATCAAAATTGAAGACTTTGTTCTTCCCGTATGGTAATTTGTAAACCAACGTTTGAATTTCTTTTTGGATGATAAAAGAAATCGATTCTTGGATATGAGTTGAGAAGAGTTGAATCTGAATCGCAAATTAATAGCAAAAAAAAATTCTTCCCGTTAGAAATCTCCATCTTTGGTGTTCTTGAGGAGAATTGGAAATATGGAAGGAGTAATGAAATTGAGTTTTTTTGGCTAAAATTAAGATTGGAAATGAGATAAATTTCCTTGAATAAAGAGATTGATTATCAAAATTAATATGGGAAGTTGAATAATATCATGATTTTTTGGGATTGTGATTTATGAAGAGGAGAGAAAATTGTGGCTTGAAAACTGAAGAAGATGGAAAGTCTTCTTGCGGTGAGTTTTGTGGCTCTGTGCATGCGTGGTTTCTTTCTCTTATTTTTTCTTTTTTGTTTTTTTTTTTTTTTTGGCAAACCTAAATTGGGCCCCAAAAATGGGCCCTGTTCCATTGAACCGCTTGGGCCGGTATTCAGCCGGGCCTGATGTGAGTTCATATGAGAATGTATACTTACATGAGAAATGAGAATGGATTTTACACGCTATCGTGCGGTTGAGATTCATTCTCATTTCTGAGCATTCTCATGTGATATATATATATATATACTTCATTTCATTAGAAAGCCAATGAATAGACCATCGTCATATGAATCACATGAGTTACCAAACCTCCATAGATCTTTATGATATATTAATGAATAATACAAGAACAAGGATTCACGAGCCATACCATTCTTAATTTTAATCCTTAGTATGGGCATATCTGCAAGAAAATCAAGCCATACTATATTTTTGATTAATCGTTTTAACCTTAAGAGAAATATTGTCGTCATAATATAGGATCGTGCAAGATCACTTCCTCTAACTTCTCTCCTTTCTTCAATATTGGTAGGGAGTCCATGCTAAAAGTGTTATTGTGATTTTGTCCTCTTATATGATTAACAATTAGCACTAACACAGTTTACATGATTCACTCTAACTTTTTTTTTACATCGGAAAAATTTGCATTAAATAAAACTCGAATTACACCCTGAGAACAAAGTAACACTACATAATTAAGTCATCATGAACAAGAGTAGCTACTAAGACATGGGGGAAAGGGGCATAACATTTCTTCCAGTAAGGGTAGCAAACGTCCTCAGTAAAACAGGATGGACTTCTCTTGGAGCCAACATGCACCCTACAAAACCAAGGGTTAGAAATAGAGGGACTTCTACGATTTACCGCATCATGTTGTGGTTTGATTCTGGAGTGGAACCGAGAGGAAAGTTTCATCATTCTGGTGGAATGATTGGTGACCCATTAAGTAGACTTTGTTGATGAGCAAAAGGAGGCGCTCAGATGTACAAAAGAAGAGATACAAAACGACTTTTGAGAATCCATACTTATAGCCCGATCTTCCGGGGAAAAACTTAGAGCTTGTTCACACTTATCATGCCCTTCAACAGGGGAGTGTCTCGTCTCCATTGGAGTATGGTAATTTGTAGTCGTACAACAATCCATCTTCTTTGTGATGGATTAAGAGTTCGGATGTTAATCATATGCTTTTGGGAAGAGCAATAGTAATTCAAAAGTTCTCCCCGCTGAAATCATCTCGTACCTTGAGGGGGTGATATACAAATAGGTATCCTGTCGTTTTTTATTTAAGAACCGGAAATTGGACCCTTATTTATTTTATTTTTCCTAAATTGGAATGCAGGACTGAACTAGTATATTTAATGTTGTGCTCTACTTTAGCAGCATTCATCTTCACCTTAGCTACTCTGATAAGGTGTGATTCTCCTCCACTTTAGTTTTATATTTTGTACCTTGGTAGGAGTTCCTTCCTCCTACATTTCTTCTTTTTTCCCCCTTTCTAAGGAGTGAAGAGTTCGTAACACTTCATCCTCTCAGACTACCTGAATAGTAATATCAACAAAACTTAAAGACCATCCTAACAATGATGTCACTTCATTAAATTTTTATTGAAATTCTCCATTGTTTGGGTGAATTTTAAGAGTTTGGTAAGATCAATAAAAGCTAAGTCTGGTTTTGAATTCCAATGCTGCAACTACTCTCCTAAAATAAGTTTTTGCATTTGTAGTATCATAACTTAAAACCAGAAAGCACAACTCACTCACTTTCTGAAAATCCTTTTCCTTAATAAAAAAGGAACCGAGTTCAAATTAATAGAGATAACTAAGCTAAAAAATATAGAATTATCCTCCTCATCATTAATGTGACCAAAACACAAGATCTTGATGGCTTGGAAATAGCATGTAATTACTGACCTAATAACCCCTTTTCTGTAGAATTGTAACCCTTATCTTTCAGACTTCGAACATACTAAAAATACCAAAAGGATTATCCAGGTGACCAATCCTTTGGACCAAACTATTAGAAGAAAAATCAATCATTTCAAAGTAATATAAGCACAAAACCCCCTTGAGCTCTTCATAATTGTTCATAACTCCTAAGATAACCACACAATACTAAAATACTAAACCCACTAATCCACTAGCACACAAACAGTAGACAGGGATCGGAGTATACCAATGCCCTTTTAATAGAAGACTGAGACTAGAAATACCAAACCTAATTTATCCTGTGAACAAATACAACTAGTGGGATGCAAGAAAAACAAGGAAAATAGGATAGATGAAGTGATAAACTCACAATACAATTTCAGATTTGAAATCAAATTACTTCTATTGCTGAAACTATGGGTTGTCTGCTTGATTTGTGAGTCGCTGGTGTCGGATATTAAACGCCTTAACCCTCAGATGCACTTTGCTCTACTTAAGCTTCACCGAGTTTCACAGGCTATTATGTTCGGGGGGGCTAGGATCGCCAACGACCTTAATAAATCCGGAGTTGCTCAGGTCACAGACGAGCCAGTGCCGGGGGGGGGGGTGGGAGGAGGTGGGTTAGCGGCTCCGCGGGTTTAGGGTTTCGCTAGAGAGGTTTCCTTTTGTGGTGGGTATTATTTTCGCTCTAGAGGTTTCCTTTTCCAACTTATTAATTTTTAGTATTTCACATATATCTTGTTTACTATATATATGGGAACTCCTCACCTTTTGGTTTCCACCCTTTTTACCCAAAATACCCCTAATAAGTAAATAAAACTACTAATTGCTTTCTCTCATTTTTTTTTTAAAAAAAAAATCCCTACAATTGCAAAGTAGTTACATCTTACATGTGCACAAGTAAAAACAAAAATAGAACAATATTATTTGAATGACGATTAAATTAAAACTTCCACAAAATCACTTACACACGATGTCACGCACGCATCGCGTGCAATAGATACTAGTATGTATATATGGGAACTCCTCACTTTTTGGTGTCCACCCTTTTTACCCAAAATACCCCTAATACTAAACAAAACTACTAATTGCTTTCTCTCATTTTTTTAAAAAACAAAAAAAAAAATTCCTACAATTGCAAAACAATTACATCTTACATCTGCACATGTAAAAACAAAAATAGAACAATATTACTTGAATGACGATTAAATTAAAACTTCCACAAAATCACTTACACATAATGTCGTGCACGCATCGCGTGCAACATATACTAGTATCTTGTTTACCAAGACTATTAGGTTAGAATCTTTATACTATAGTTAACCATGACTAAGGATCTATTATGTTCATTTTCTTATTTTATTTTGAAAAAAAAAATAGAAAGTTCAGAAAAATTAAGAATAATTCAAAAAGTCTCAGCAATGTTCAGTTGAGAAAAGTTCTAAGACCTTTAGGAGAAGTTCATATTAGTTAAGAAATATTAAGAAAAGTGAACAAAACATTCTGAAAAATTAAGAAAGTTTTGAAAAATGAAAAAAAGTCCAAAAAAGTTCTTAAAAACTACGGTAAGTTCTGGAAAAATAAGTTGTGTAGGATAAACATTAATTAATAATCATTTAGCAATCTAAGCTTATCATATAGTTAAAAATAATGGATTAATCTTCAGGGTTGCTGAAGTTAATAATCATGTAAAAATCCAATCTAGTTAAAAAGAATGGATTAACCATTTCAAAAAGAATGAATTAATATTCAGGGTTGCTGATAATTAATAATCATGTAGCAATCCAAGCCTATCATATAGTGAATCATATAGTTCTAAAGGAGGAGAGAGTGTTATGACTTATGAGGTAATGGTTATGGTCATTTGAAAATAACCATTTTAAGTACATTTTTATCCTTATATTTCTTTTATTATGCTTTTAATTGTAAACCACTGAGAATTTTCAGAAACTTTACGTTCTTTTTTTCAAATTTTGGAAGACAAATTAAAAGTTCTCAATTTTCGTTAGATCATTATAAGGGGGCGTTTGGTTGGAGGGTTTCAAGAAAGGGAAAGGAATTGAGTTCCTTGTTTCCCTTTGTGAGTGTTTGGTTAGTGCTTTTTTTCAAACCCTTTACCCCTTTTTCTTATTAGGATTACCCTCCTTCCCCTTAGATTGATTCCCCACCACCCCCAAGGTTTGGGATTACCCCATATCCCTCTACCATACAACTATTATTATTATTATTATTATTATTATTATTATTATTATTATTATTAGTATTATTATTATTATTATTATTGTTGTTGTTATTATTATTGTTATTAATATTATTGTTGTTGTTATTATTATTATTATTATTATTATTATTACTACTACTACTATTGTTATTACTATTATTATTATTATTATTATTATTATTATTATTATTATTATTACTATTATTTTCACTATTATTACTATTATGATTATTATTATTATTATTTTTATTATTATTATTATTAAATAATAATAATTTTCCATTCTCTTTGATGTTCCTAACCAAACAACATTTTTAATCAAAGGGAAACCCTTACCATTCTCCTTGTAACCCTTTCTCATACCCTTTTCCTTTCCTCTTAATGAACCAAACGCTCCCTAAGTGAATGGGAAGAAGTACTTGTGTGCCACTTACGCAAAGCACGGACAGGTCGTGAAGGCCTTTGCTACATAAAAAAGTCAATCAATTTGGCTTGACACATCGAATTAGCCGTTCGAGTTAGAGCAAATCAACTCTAGCCCGACATGAAATTAACTCTTTCTATAGTCTAGACTTAACTTTCCTGCCCAATTTTAGTGCTGAATTCGGCTCGACCCTATATACTTTTTCTAACCTAAATTAGTCTTAGACTTGATCCCAATTTTTTCAAGTATGGGCACATATTTTGGCCCCAAAAATTGGTTAGAAAGTGCATTTTCTAAGCCAAGCCTTATATATCAACTCAAAAACAAAAAGTATGTATAAAAGGCTTAGTTAGAAAATGTCACACCCCCGAAATTGATTTAAGTCAACTGGGTCGGTCTACATCTTGGATTAGAGATAGCCAAATATGTGACCAAACTTGGCCTGTAGTTTATTGGATCCGATCGTACTGATCAATATACAGACAAGTAAATCCATGAATCGTGTATGGGAATAATAATGATGCCAAATAGAACATACTATATTCCCCATTACTTTAACAACAATATACCGGCCCAATACGAGTATGATCATTCCTCTATTAGGAATAACTCGTTATATGGCCCATAGGCCCTAAGCGGTTCATTTACTTCGTTTAACTAACAAGTCACCGTTATAAATACCCAACTAAGGGTAAAGGTAAAGGGATCTCTCTCCACTCTCTACAAATTACCCTACTTTCCCTACGATATTTATCCATTTTTGGGTACTGACTTGAGCGTCGGAGGCTCCGCCATGGGGATCCCACCCCATGTTTGGAGTTCATCTTGCAGGTACATCTTACCGGCGAGGTTCAAGGACAGTTATAGATGGCGGCCTCGTAATATCAGGTACCCTCTTGTTTAATACCAAAACAATCGGCGCTAGAAGGAGGGGAAGTGATTAATTATTGCTCCGGAACCTCAAGGAGGGATGGTGGCGGAGATCGGTGCACGACCGAACGCTGATTACATGCTTATCTGTGTCAGATTTACACGCTAATAATTAATTCTAGATTTTAATAATCAGAATCAATAGTTCTAAAGAATTAGAAAATCGGGAAACTCGATAATGATCACCATGACCGGTGAAATCTGCAGTCTTTCCGGCAGCAAGCAAGCAAGCGAAGTATTGGTTCATTATTTAATCAAAATACCCGATTACCAATTGAAATTGGATAGAAATCCGTGGGAAATTTTAACGTAGCTTTTCACCTACTACACAAACAAATGAGTATAACTACTTCTGCTTGGTTTCGCTACTTCATCAGGATTTCAAGCTGATTTATTGCTTCAAATTGAAAAAAAAAAAAAGAAGAAGAGAGGGATAGCAACAACACACTTCGTTTGAGCAGTAGTGGCTCCGGTATTTTCTGCCATGACCTTCGCAACTAATGCCAGATTTTCAATGGCTTCTCGTGCAAGGATTAGAGCCTTCAGCAACAGAGCGAGGACAATTAATCCAATGGAAAGATAGGTTCTTTATTTGTGCCATTATTGTTAAATATACATTTTAGAACTTGAATTTGTGTGCAATGACTTGACTATTGGTCTGCATTGGTTGAGTTCATTGTAACTGAACATCAAACGAAAATACCTTATCAATTTGGGGTAAAATTTATCATTCAATGTCATGTAGGAAAGCACACCTCAATAACGCACATAAAGTGTTTGACAATATGCTTCAATGAAATCAGAACATTAAGTTGTCTTTCAATGAAATCAGAACATCAAGCTAGTGTTATGCGTGCCTCAGTAACCCCACTATTCTATTGAAATCAATATGGTATTAATGTGATAGGATGACTTGAGTTCACCTACTATTCTATTGAATAAGAATCACTAAACCAAGACACATTGGTCTCTAGGAATTCCAATCACAACATATTGAATTTCAATCTAACATTCATTTTCTTATATATCCTTATTATTTGATGGGATCAAGCATTTACTTGGACCTGGTAGTATCATCTGTTTGCACACTAATCATTCGACAAACTGCTCAGGATAAATTCATTTGCTATTTAGGCACCCATGATCAGTGCACTATCTAATCAACCATGTGTCTCAAGGAGTAAATGCATTCAGAAATATGTCAACAGCAAGCCAGGGAAGTTTCATTATTTTAGTCGGTTTTTGTTTGGATTTTGTGTGCTACAAGTTCCATCTACTTGGAGTTACTCATATTAATCTAGCATAATTAAAGCTGAGGAAAAGACCTGCAGCCCTCTTATGGCAGCTTGTAGCTGAGCAAACCCATCAATCATGGCTTACATACCTTGCTTCAAACCACACCTCACAGACCCCATATGACAGACTATGTCTCAGTAAACTCATGAGCAAACAATGGCTGGCAGACTCCACCTCTTTTACTAAAAAGAATAAAAGATGCCTTAAAGTCTCATAGAGTTGCTAGAGGTAGTGCTAGTCGCCAGACAAGGCTGAACTCAGAAGCTTCCATTTGCACACTCATGAAGCTCTTTATTTGAGCAGATGTATATATCACTGAGTGATTGTCATCATTTGAGCTATATCTGCACATTTACGTAATAAAGGTAAACATGCATATTTCATGAATCTGGAGATCTCTTCCATCAAGCTCACAGGGGATCAGATATGATCTTTTCACTCTATCAGATGAAAAATAAGCTCCTGCTCACAGCGCACTCCAAATGCTCAAATAAAATGCTTGAAAGTAGTCTGACACTACCGGGAAGAGCCACTTATTTTAATAAGATGAACATCTTCTTAATATTTCAGATATTTTTATTAGTATGTTTTTGGTTCATCTCAACTAAAGATATGTGCATTAACAACTAACCGTCAAGGAGAAGCAAGACCAAGTTCCTTGACGGTCAATGACCTACGTGGATCTGCAGTCAAGAGAAACTAAAGCGAAGCAAGACAAAGTTTATTGACGGTCAATGACCTACGTGGATCTGCCGTCAAGAGAAACTAAAGCTAAGCTAGACAAAGATTCTTGACGGTCAATGACCTACGTGGATCTGCCGTCAAGAGAAACTAAAGCTAAGCAAGACAAAGTTCCTTGATGGTTAATGACTTACGTGGATCTGCCGTCAAGAGAAACTAAAAATATGCAAGAGAAGTTCCTTGACGGTCAATGACCTATGTGGATCTGCCGTCAGGTGAAACCAAACAGACATGAGACTTGGTGTTGGTCAATGACCTATTTGGATCTGCCAACGCAAGTGATGTCCCCTGTCGGTCAATGACCTTCTTGGATCTGCCGACAGGAAACGGTCCCTACAACTCCCTTGCTGGTCAATGACTTAATACGAATCTGCCGCTAAAAGAGAAGCATATCTCAAATTGACTATCTCTGTTAACGGTCTACGACCTAAGTGGATCTGCCGTTAAAAGAGAAGCAAACCTCAGATTGACTATCTTTGTTAACGGTCTACGACCTAAGTGGATATGCCGTTACAAAGAAGCAAACCCTAACCTGGCTATCTCCGCTAATGGTCAGTGATATATTAATCCGCCGTTAAGTGAGAAGCAGGATATACAGATTGTTGCTCCCGAATTTTTGCAGATACTCACAGAGGATGGTGCATGCAAACCTTGGCCGAGCACACTTGTCTTGTATACAAACAGACCTCTAGATGCAAAGCAAAGGATATTATCAAACTCATGATTTCTTGAAGCTATGCTCTTTATTTGAGCTGAAGTATGGGCTATGTATTTCAGTAAGGGATATCACAAACTCAACTTCTCCCATTGGAGGAGCAGAGCTAAGTCCTTCTTCCTATATCATCTATGTGAGCATAAATTATGTCTCATTGTAACATTGCCTGAATTTCTCAATCTCTGTCTTATAAATTATTGTTCTATGCATTAAAGTAGACGAATTTAAATTGGGTATAAATAGAGGTCTAAATTGACACAAACTACTCAATAAACATGCTATGCTCACTTGCAAGAACATACCATAAGAGTGTGACTAGCTAAGTCCATCTCACAACAAGTGTTTATCAGTTTTGCTTCTATTATGCTTATGTGAAGAGTAATGACTACACCAAAGCAGATCCTTATGGCACAAGTAAGGGATCGTACATGCTCATATTCATAGCATACTTTGTAAATGTTAGACTATACTACTCTTAAGCCGACTCAAACTCAACTTAAGAGTATGCGGCTAGTAAGTATGTCATAATAGCTGGATAAAGTCATATAAACTCATATAAATGTTACCTCATGAAAAAAATATTGATGTCACTCTTAAGCTGACACAACTCAAGAGTGGGGGCTAGCGAGTATAAATCATTAGAAAAAATTTTGAGTATTAATTGCTCAAAATGATCATAGAAATGTAAAGTTAACAAAGTGACCAGCTTATTAATTGTTTAACTACATTCTTTTCTTTCAAGCTAAAATGAATTCGTCAACTTCCGACAAAGATCCATGTACTGTCAGCTGGCCGATTAGTAACTTGTGATTCGAAAAGTAGCAAGTGCAACGGTACAAGCTCGGCACCATGTATTGTCAGCTGACCGATTAACAACTTGTGACTCAAAAAAAAACCAAGTGCAACGGTACAAACTCGACATTATCTTTGTAACACTAATTGCCGAGATTGTAATATATTATAAAGTCTCTAGGCACATTCTATAGCTAAATTATAAAGTATCCAGCTCAAGTTCAATCTCCAATTGAAAGTAGACCTGTGGGGCTAGTTGTATGGAAATAATAATGATGCCAAATAGAGCATTTTATATTCCCCATTACATTAACAACAATATACCGGTCCAATACGAGTATGATCATTCCTCTATTAGGAATAACTCGTTATATGGCCCATAGGCCCTAAGCGGATCATTTACTTCGTTTAACCTAACAAGTCAACGTTATAAATACCCAACGTCAAGGTAAAGGGATCTCTCTCCACTCTCTATAAATTACCCTACGATATTTATCCACTTTTGGGTACTGACTTGAGCGTCGGAGGCTCTGCCATGGGGACCCCACCCCATGTTTGGAGTTCATCTTGCATGTACATCTTACCGGCGAGGTTCAAGGACTGTTATAATTGGCAGCCTCGCAATATCAGGTACCCTCTTGTTCAATACCGAAACAAATCGAAAGTCCAAGAAAGAGATTTGGATTTTGGAGTACGGTCATAATGACATATTACAAACATATCATAAGTGTGGATCAGTTTTTAAGATAAAAAACATATCATGTGTGGGAAAGCTTTATAAGTCAATGATTTACTTGTGCGCACCAGCATGCAGCACAATTTTATACCAATAAAAGCTGGAGTTGATCACTCACGGAGCCACGATGCAAAAGCAAAAATCAAAACCGTGTTGATAACGTTATTTTTAGATCCTAATTTCTTTGGGTGTCGGCAAAGACGACAAGTACGAAAATCAAGTGCAGCTTGAGCTAATAAGCTCAAGTGTTTGAGCTTCAACTCCTTCTCATTTCAATGATAAGTTCAAGAGGTGACTACTTGAAACTTTTTGAAAAGAAACAAAGACTCAAGCTCAAAATTGATTGGAAAAGATTTCTAGATTTTCTATATCATATTCAGTGAGAAAACGTTACAATGTTCCAAGGAAGAAAAGGCTAGTCTCTCTTCTATGTCTATGTATACATCAATGAGAACAAAATCCTACTGTAAAACCCTTAAGTTGTACAAAAAGACAAGAGAAGAAATGGACTAAGAAAAACGGCTCCTATGATTCTAGGATCAGCCAAAATATCTCCAAGGTACTAAAAACAAAAAGTAGAAAATATATTACATGAATGTGTAGGAGAATGAACTGTGCACTAGAGTCTAGAGATATATACATCTATTATGTACCATGTGTTCAATACACCCCCCTCCTAGTTGGACTAGTGGAGAACAATCTTGACTTGAAAGAAAGAAAATTGTGTGGTTGCTCACTCAAGCACTTTGTCATAAGGTCTACAAGCTCGAGGAAAGATCTGACATGAAGGACATTAAGAAAGTCTGATGTTATATGATCTCTAACATAATAGAATCAACTTTTGAATGGTTTGTTCTCTCATGAAAGATAGGATTATGAGTTAGGTAGATAGCAGACTTGTTGTCACAAAAAAGAACAATGAGAGTAGGTATCTGAAAGCCTAAATCAGTAAGAATGCCTTCAAGCCACACAATCTCACTAGTAGTTTGTGACATACATCTATATTTTGTCTCTGTAGATGACTTAGACACTCTCTTTTGCTTTTTTGTCTTCCAAGAAATAAGGAATTTCCATAGAAAAACACAATAACTTGCTAAAGATCTTGCACTGAAAGCACAATTCCCCAAATCAGAGTCACAAAAAGCGACGGAGTTTGATCTCACAATCTGCTGAGTAAAAAAGTCCCAAGTTGACAGTGCCTGCAAGATAGTTGATGACATGTATGGATGCCTGCATGTGTGGTTTTCTTGGCTGACTCATAAATTGACTCAACTGTTGAACTGAATATGATATGTCAGGTCGATTAAGGTTCAAGTATAGCAGTTTCCCTATGATGCTTCTGTAGAATTCAGGGTCTGGTAGTAATTCTCCTTCATCAAGAGAGAGTTTCACTCCCTTAGGAAAGCGACGTTTTGTAGGCTTGCAAGTTTCAGTTCCTGTACTCTTCAAAATATCAAGGATGAATTTTCTTTAATTGAACATTATTCCTTATACATTTCTAGCCACTTCTTTGCCAAGGAAGTATTTCATACTTCCTAGATCTTTAATAATGAAAGTGCTATCCAAAGTGTAAGGCGTGTTTTTATTGCCTGCGTGGTGTGAGCGCGTTATTGAAAAAACATTTTTGAAGTCGCCAACAAGTCTTTAAAGGAAGACTCATAAACTTAATTGGATATCGGGAAATCCTAGGGACAATTTAGGGACTTATCCGATATAGATTTCTCCGTCATAACTTCATAATTGGTCATGAACCAAAAACTGAGTTCGAGGGTGAGGGTACGAACATGATCAGGAATCACGTTCACCCATTGCTGGCCTCTACTTAACACGATTCATAGCAATATTTATACAGTAGAACAACCAAATAATATTTTCAATAGCCTAAAAAAGAGATTAGTCTAGGTTGGTTCATTAAACACATAAAGACTACTTTTTTGGCGACAAGTTATTAAACAATCAAAATTATTAGGTGTTAGAACAGTTCTTAGGTCTTGATTAGCAATAATAACATAAAGGTGATGAAAGCATAAGCATGGCAACATGAAAAAAATGTACAAAATAAAAAGGAGTAGAGATTAAGAGTACAAAGAATGAATTTTTACTTAAAGTTTTATATTATGAAAAGATGGTTACTAACTTCAAATAAAATAAAGGCAAAATTGGCCTCAACACCCTAAACTATAGCGCGGGTGTACCAAACAGCCCCAACTATGACTTATAGCCTGAATACCCCAAAGTACGAACCTGGGTGCAGTCCGTACCATAAATGAGGTCGGTGCCTAGAATTCTCACCGATTTCTCTCCTCTTTCTTATTTCCTTCTTTTTTAACCATAATATTTTTACTTAAACAAAAAAAAGCGCGTGCCTTCATTTTCTCCTTCCTCAACTGAACAAAAAGACTTCCTTCCCCAAATTCCCTCTTACTTCCCCAAATGAGCCCTGAATTCTGTAAGAGTGAAATCCGCATAACAACAATGAGCTCAGCGTCCGTACTTTGGGGTGTTTTGGCTACAAGTCATAGTTGGGGCTGTTTGGTGCACCCACGCTATAATTTAGGGTGTTGAGGCTAATTTTGCCTAAAATAAATAAGAAAATGATAGATTAAGGACCCTCATAGATATACAGATATGTCTTGGGTATGAGAGAATAACGATCTTCGGGATGAGCAATCGTGGAACCTTCAAAGAAAGTTCATGGAAGATCGATCAACGTATGAATGTGTTTGATGTGTCTATGTGTTTGTTATGAGTGTATGAGAGTGCTAGATGCCTTGAGAGATCGTAAGTATGCGTGAGAAAGGGTGAATATAATCGGAAAAATCGTGGCCTATTTATAGAATAATTTTCAAAAAAGGATAAGAAGAAACATTGAGCGGAGCGCAAACTCATGGGATGGGAGGGAGTTTTATTTTAATTGGGTAGCAGGGTTAATATTACTTAGGGTTAGCAAACTATACTAGGTTAGACTATTTAATGATACAACTAAAGTTATATAACAATGCACTAACTAATCTTACAGAATTCATATATACAATAATTGGGGGTTACCACAGAGAAAAGGATATAATAAGTGCTACCAAAGATAAAAGTTTAAGTTGGATACTAACAAAGAGAAATTTCCTATTTTTCACTAGTATATAAAGATAAAAGTTATCATATAAAATGTCATCTGGTTTATCTTAATGAATATTTTTATAATACCAACTTTTTATAATTTTTACCAAATACATAATTAGATATATTAATTGTCAAAGTTTTGAATGACAAATGTGAAAGTCAAAGTGTTCTACTTATCTATAATTAGATAAAGTATTTAATAGGGGCCTTGCAGCCATTCGTGCTTGCTCCATATGGCGATTAGCTGTTTCTATCATTTGAAAAATGAAGTAGAGAGTAAGAAAAAAATTGAAGAGACTCTTATACCTTGGGGTGATCCGAACTAGAATATTTTGGTTAGAGTTGAGTTTTTTTCAACCCATATATAACCTGAATAGACACGACTCAAGATAATCCATTGCATAGAGTAATTCACCCATATCCGACCCCACCAACTCGATTGATATGTTTACACTTGTGTGATATGAGAATAGAGATTGAGATCATCGGAGAGCAAAACAACTAAAACAGGAAATAACAAAAATTATATAAATATTGTGAAATATTCATATTTAGATAGGAGTATAAAAATTAGGTTACAAGTTATAAATAGCTATTGAAAAAATCTAAAAGTTAAAAAAAGCAAAGTATATTCAAAAGTTAATACCGTCTTTTTTTTTTTTGAAGTGAAAATTCATTCATTAATATGAAGTCATACGACATCTACAATAAAAGTCATAAACTGAAAAACACACATCAAATTGAGAGAAACTTAATTCTAATATGACAAAACCACGATCGTTGAGTAGAAATAACCCTTCTAAATACCCTCTTTCACATCGCTATCTGATGCAGCCTTCTACGAGGGGGTCTAACGATCTGATGTAGTTTTGATGTAAAACTAGAGTTGATTAAACCGATTGTACGCGAAGTACTGACCGCCGTTGTAATCCCGCACAAAATCCTATCAACAAATCAACCTTCAACGGGAACCAGGGTCCAAACCCCGCTAACACGCAAAGAAACCAAACTAATAGACCTGTCGTGAAGGGGTTGACTACAAAAACCATAAAAGAGACTAAAGCCATCACATAGATAGGACTTATTAAAAATTGCAAAAAAACGAAAAAAACAAGAAAATAAACTAGAAACTACGAAAAGGAGAGAAAGAGAGGCATACCATGGACAAAAATATCCATGACAGCCCCTCTAGAGGGTTTTTTGTGAAAAGAGGAGAGAGAGAAGAGGAGGGGAGAGCGGTTAGGATTTTAAACCTTTCTCAAAAGTTTATACCGTCTCACATTGAAGAATTCATAAAATTACAAAATTATTTCATCTCTATGTACCAATTACAAGTTGCAACTTTACACGTTCAGCATTCCATAATGTAACGCTTCCCATCTTTGACTTATGTCAATCATACATTAGTCTCCAAAAAGAATAAACATTAGCCTCTTTTGACGAGAAGAATAGATTAGTCTCTAGGAGCAAACGACACCGTAATATCAGTGGGCATTTTCATTTTGTCACACCAACCTTGTGACTCCAAGTAAAACTTGGAAATTTTACCTGCCACGCGTCGCATATCTGGGCGTTTATCAGGGTCAACGTGCAAACAATCAACAGCTAAGCGCGTCATCTTATCCGCCACCTCAACAGGGTAGGAGTCCTTGAGCCTTCTATCCACCCACTTCCTCAGCCTCCCCTCCCTCTCTTCACCACCGCCCGCCACCACTTTTCTGGCGGCGTCCACGGCGGACATTTTGATGTAGTCTTTCGTCACCTTATTGTATTTGTACTTCACCGCCTCTTCCCCCGAAAGCAGCTCCACCAAAACCACCCCGAATGCATACACGTCCGATTTCCGGGTGCCTACTCCCGTAATCTGGAACTCCGTCGACATGTACCTGTCATATATCATTTGATCTCATAAATTGTAAGCTATATTTGATTTTATCTTCTTCTATTTTATTTTATCTTGACAAGTACTTGAGAATTACATGGGATTTGTAGTAGTGAACAAAGTTTCTTGTTCCTAGTATCATAGTTAGTATTTTGCCTGAACCATACTAAAAAAGTGGTTAAACAATAAGATTGGTTTATAGGTCCATATTAAATACTCCTTTGATTTTTACTAAATGCATCATATTAGGTGGACGCATCTGTCAATTCATGTCTTCACATATTAAATATAATTAAAATTAAAATCTAAATAGTATAAAAAGTCAATATATTATATCTATTAAGAAAGAACTAAGAATAGTATTAATCTAGAAAGGTAGCCATGAATAGATAATCTTTACAAAAAAAAAATCTCCAAAAATATAACCTATAGTAGGTTAATAGTTGTGATATTTTGTCACATCAAGCTTTAAATGTAAACTCATTTAGTCACTTATATATTCTTAATAGAACTTTTTACAAAATGTGTATAAGCATAAATTAAAAATAATAAGTAGATAGGGACAGTTTTAATTAGAAATTGACACGTAATTCTGTTTTTGTGAAAAATTAACATATGTTATTTTTTCTTATGAGGAATTGACACGTGTTCTTTTTTAACGAGGAAACAAATTCAGCTAATATAAGTATATAACTAGGAAGTAGGAACCCGACATTCACAAGCTAGTATAATATAATTTTAGGTGTATTTCATCAAATATTACTATTGATTATCTAGTTGAACTTTTTATACATTATTAAGAGTAAAAAAATTGATTAAATTTTTTTACATGAATATAACACTAAAAAAATTTGATCTCATGTTGGATACTCAATGAATTATTGACTCTCTATTAATGGAAAATTGAATTAGATTTTCATACTCTCGTAGTCTCGTCATATTAGCTGCAATTTCTCATTTTCTGATGTAAATTCTACACAATTAAATGTATGTTAAAGAGGGTAAGAAATGTAAAGTGTTAATACTACCTTCGTTCCACAATAAGTGAAACACTTCTTCCCTTATTTGGACTAGTCACAATAAGTGCAACTAAGTTCTAAATGGTAAAAAAAATTACCCTTATTACAAATATCCCACCGAAAAGCAAGAGGGGACCATGTCAGTCTATGAAGCTTAGCTCCATTGATTTCAGAGAAAACTAAATCGAAGATAAGAGAGAGAGAGAGAGAGTTTAAGTGTTTGTTTTATTTAGTAGAATCAATTATTACAACTTCTAGAATGTAAGAGAGGGTGCTATATAAATACAGTAAGTTGTTAGGCATTGTAACAACCTCTAATTAACTATGATGATGTGGCAACCTAACTAACATTATCAATACACTAATCTACAATACCCCCACTCAAGTTGGGAGGTGTATGAGTAGACAATCCCAACTTGTGAAGAAGTTGAGTGAACTGATGAATGGGAAGAATCTTTGTAAAGACATCTGCTAAATGATGTTGAGTAGGAAGATAAGTGAGCTGCAAAATTCCTTCAAGAACCTTCTCCCTTGTAAAGTGACCGTCAATTTCGATATGCTTACTACGTTCATGGAATACAGGATTCCTAGCAATGTGCAATACGGACTGGTTGTCACAATGAAGCACCACTGGCCTTAAATTGGTGATGCCTAGCTCTTCTAATAAACGAACCACCCAAGTTACCTCTGATGCTACAGCTGCCATAGCCTTGTACTCGGCCTCAAAGGAGGATTTGGAGATAGTGCTTTGTTTCTTTGATTTCCAGGTGATTGGAGACCCACGAAGCAACAAGATATATCCTGTGATTGATTTTCTTGTGTCTGGGCAGGAAGCCCAGTCAGAATATGAAAAAGCTTGCAAACAAAGCTCTTCAGTAGCTTTTAACAAAATTCCTTGACCAGCAGATTGAGAAACATATCTCAATGTACGTTGTAGAGCATCTTGATGAGATGTTCTAGGATGTTGCAGGAATTGGCTGAAACTTTGCACTACATAGGCTAAGTCTGGTCTGGTTGTAGTGAGGAAATTGAGTTTTCCTACATGAGATCTATAATGCTCTGGATCTTGCAACAATTCACCAGCTTCTGCTGTTAATTTAATATTCAATGGGAGAGGTGTAGAAGCCTTTCTAGTGAGATCAAAATCACAAGTAGCTAATAACTCCTTAGTGAATTTCCCTTGACTAAGTAAAATACCAGTTGGTGTGTAACCAACTTCAATTCCAAGGAAATAGTTTAATTTTCCAAGGTCTTTGATGCTAAACTCATGATGCAGATGTGTTTTGAGAGCTTCAATCTCAGCAATATTAGTGCCTGTTACTATGACATCATCCACATAAACTGCTGCAACACATATATCTTCACCTTGCTTTTTGAGGAAAAGACTATGATCAACATGAGACTTATTAAAACCTTGACTGTGTAAGGAGTGAACCAACTTTTCATGCCATTGTGTGGATGCATGTTTTAGTCCATATAGGGACTTTCTGAGTCTGCACAAAGGATTAGACATTGTTGGGTATATGATGTCATATGGGGCTCAATGTGTGTATGGTGTGGAGATGAGGCTGCATGAAGCTCATTTGGCGTTTATCGGCTGTTTTGCTGGCCCGCCCGATTGCATCGGGCAGTGCCGCCCGATCGAGCGGGGTCAGTCAGTTGGCAGGAGCATGGATGCTAGGGCGCCCAATAGGATCAGGCGAGGTACGGATCTTCCGGGCGTACGACCGGGCGAAGGTCGTCCGATCGGGCTCGAGAGCAGAGCTGGTTTTGCGTCTTTAACCGCCCGATCGGGCGGATGTCGCCCGACCCGATCGGGCGGATGTCGCCCGACCCGATCGGGCGGCGGTTTATTTCACGCGGGGAGGGCGATTTCCCGATTTATGTTATAATTAGGTTTAACCTATTGCCATAACTACTTGATTATTCATTATTATTCTTAGATTCAAGAGAGGAAAAGTTAGAGAGAGATCTTGGAGAGCTTTTGTAACATTTCTTCAACATTCATCGATTCCTAGTGCATATTTGTGGTTTTTCTCCCAGTTCATGGGTTTCCACGTAAAATTTCTTGTGTGTTCTTTCTTGCTTTGTTGTTCTATTATTGTTTGGTATTATTTCTAGATTGATAGTCAATAGAACTTACAAGTGGTATCAGAGCCAGGTTGGTTTATTGTCTAGATCTAGAATAATTAACAATGGAGGATGCAAAGATTAGGATTGAGAAGTTTGATGGAACAAATTTTGGATATTGGAAGATGCAAATAGAAGACATCTTATATCAAAAGAATTTGTATCAACCTCTGTCTGCAAAGCCAGATGACATTGAAGAGGCTAAGTGGAAGGTACTCGATCGGCAGGCACTAGCGGTGGTGCGATTGACATTGGCTCGGACTGTGGCGTTCAATGTCAAGGATATCAAAACAACGGCAGAATTAATTAAAGCACTGTCAGATATGTATGAGAAGCCTTCGGCAATGAATAAGGTATATCTGATGCGCCGTTTATTTGATTTAGAGATCAATAATGGTAGTTCTGCTGCTGAACATATTAATGAATTTAATTCAATAATAAGTCAGTTATCTTCGGTAAATATTATATTTGATGATGAAGTGAAAGCCTTAATTTTGTTGTCCTCCTTACCTGTTGCTTGGGAAACTGTAGTAACTGCTGTTAGCAATTCTTCTGGTAAAGAAAAATTGGTGTATGATGTTGTCCGTAATCTGATTTTGAGTGAGAGTATTCGAAGGAAGGAGAGTGGAGAAACATCTGGAGCATACAGTACTGATGGTAGAGGGAGGGGAAAACAAAAGGGAAAAGGAAAGAACTTTCAGGGTAGATCAAAGTCTAGGGGCCGGAGTAAGTCAAAAGGCAGAGCTAGTATTACCTGTTGGCATTGTGGTGAGAAGGGTCATCCAAAGAGGGAGTGTCCACATCCCAAGAAGAAGGGTGGAAAGTCTGACCATAATGATAAACAGGAGGATAGTGATAACTCATCGATTTATTCTGCATCGAATGAGATTGAGGATGCTTTGGTTTTAAGTGTTGATAGTCCCATAGAGTCGTGGATCCTAGATTCGGGGGCATCGTTTCACTCTTCACCTATGAGGGAGCTGTTTCATGACTTCAAAGCAAAGAAGTTAGGTAAGGTCTATCTTGCTGATGACAAGACCTTGGATATCATGGGGAAGGGAGATGTGATTGTCAGGACTGCGAACGGGGGAACTTTAAAACTGCATAATGTTAGGTACATTCCAGGCCTAGCAAAGAATCTGATTTCTGTGAGTCAACTGGACTCATGTGGTTACAAAACTGTGTTCTGTGAGGGGAAGTGGAAAATTTCCAAAGGTTCCATGATCTTGGCTAGAGGTACTAAGATGGGAACACTATACACTATTGCGGAGGTGTACATGCATGGTTCTTTGCAGACTACGATAGATGAGACTAAGTTATGGCATACTAGACTTGGTCACATGAGTGAGAAAGGGATGAAGATTTTAGCTTCAAGTGGCAAATTGTCAGGGTTGAAATCAGTTGACATGGAATTTTGTGAGAGTTATGTCTATGGCAAGCAGAAAAAGGTGACTTTCACAAGAGCCAAGAAAGAGTTGAAAACTGAGAAGCTAGAGTTGGTGCACACTGATTTGTGGTGGCCTTCCCCACTCAGAACCCTTGGAGGCTCACGTTATTTTGTTACTTTCATTGATGACTACAGCAGGAAGGTATGGGTTTACTTCATGAAGAGGAAATCTGAGCTTCATGAGACCTTCAAGAAGTGGAAGGCTGAGGTAGAGAATCAGACTGAAAAGAAAATTAAGTGCATTAAGTCTGATAATGGAGGTGAGTATGAATTGGCAGAGTACACAAAGCTCTGTGAGGAGAATGGCATCATTCTGAAGAGGTTGTTCCAGGGAAACCTCGACAGAATGGAGTCGCAGAGAGGATGAACAGGACACTGACTGAGAGGGCTAGAAGTATGAGGTTGCATGCAGGCTACCTAAAACATTCTGGGCAGCTTCAGTTAGTACAGCAGCTTACTTGATCAACAGGGGACCATCAGTTCCATTGGAGTTCAAGCTACCAGAGGAGGTTTGGAGTGGAAAGGAGGTAAATCTTTCTTTTCTGAAATTATTTGGTTGTGTTGCTTTTGTTCAATCTGAGAAACGCGACAAGTTAGACCCAAAGGCCGTTAAATGTTATTTTATTGGGTATGGTTCTGAGAAGTATGGGTATCGATTTTGGGAACCTAAACGGTTTTTTCACCAGGTACCCCTGAGGTTTCACGAAATGCACCAGGTACCCTCGTTGTTCAAAAAATGCACCAGATGCCCTTGTGATTTGCATAAAATGCACCAAATACCCTTAATGACTAACGGTGTTAAGTCTCCGTTAGTTTTATTTACCATTTTGCCATTATTAACCCCTAACCCTTAACTCTAACCTAAACCCTAACCCTTAACTCTAACCCTAAACCCTAACCCTAAGATTAACCCCCTAACCCTCCCCCCACCACCCTAACCCCCAACCTTCCTCCCCACCCCACCCCAAAGACCAGCCCTCCTTCCCCACCCCCGTAGCCCACTCCCCCCACCACCCTCCCTCCCCTACCCCCCGTAGCAGCCCCCTCCAATCTCCCCCACCATCCGCAGCGGCCCCCCACCTCCCCCACCCCCGTCGAACTCCCTCCTCCTCCGTAAAAAACGCACATGACACAACAGAATTCCTATTCCCCCCGACGGCGGTGGGGTCGATTGGTTGAAATCGACGCGGGGGGGGATTCGACGGAAAACGACGCGGGTGGAGGGGATTCGATAGAAGTCAACGGGGGTGGAAAAACAAAGGGGGGAATTCGACGGAAATTGACGGGGGTGGGGGAAATTCGACGAAAATTGACGGGGGTGGGGGGAATTCGACGAGAATTAACACGGGTGGGGGGATTTGACTGAAATCAACAGGGGAGGGGGAATCGACGGGGTGGGGGACGGGGGTAGGGGCCAGCTGCGGGGGTGGGGTGGGGGGAATCGACGGGGGGGGGTTGTGTGGGTGGGGTGGGGTGGGGGGTGGTAGGCTGTTGTGGGGGTGCGTGGGGCAAGGGGAGGGAAGTGGTGTGGGTGGGGTGGTGGACTGCTGCGGGGTGGGGGTAAGGGGAGGGGAGGTGGTGGTGGTTGGGTGGTGGTGGGATTAGGGTTTGAAGTTAGGGGGTTAAGGTTAGGTTAGGGTTTAAAGTTAAGGGGGTTAGTATTAGGATAGGGTTAGAAGTTAGGGTTTAGTTAGTTAATTAGGAATAATTAGGGTTAAAGGGTTAATTAACCCTAAAAGCTAACGGAAATTTAACACCGTTAGTCATTAAGGGTATTTGGTGCATTTTATGCAAATCACAAGGGCATTTGGTGCATTTTTGGAACAACGAGGGTACCTGGTGCATTTCGTGAAACCTCAGGGGTACCTGGTGAAAAAACCGGAACCTAAAAGTAGGAAGATCTTGAGACACTGTGATGTTACTTTTGATGAGACTAAGGTGTACAAGGATGTTTATGGTGATAAATCTGAGATTACTGAGCTAGTTGGAGCTCAGGAGGAGGAGTTTGTGGAGACTGAAGGCATTGATGGAAGAGATGTCATTGTTCCAGAACGGGTTGAGCAACATGGAGATGAAGCTCATACTCCTGCAGGGTCTGATTCAGATGAGTCAGATAACTCACAGCAAGGTAATTCAGATGGTGCTACTGTCACACCACCAAGAGGCTCCAGTTGTAGTACAGGGAGAATAGTCTCTCAAGTTGACTTGAGAAAATCCGCAAGGGTGTCCAAAGCACCTAATCGATATTCCCCTTCTATGTTTTATTTGCTACTAACTGATGCAGGTGAACCAGAATCATATAAAGAAGCAATAAATTCGACTGACTCATCTAAGTGGGAGTTAGCCATGAAAGATGAGATGCATTCCCTGGAAAAGAATCAGACATGGGAGTTGTCTGCATTACATGCAGGAATGAGAGTACTTAGCAACAAGTGGGTCTTCAGATTGAAAAAAGAGCCTGATGGAAGTGTCAGGTATAAGGCGAGATTATTAGTAAAGGGGTTCCTACAACAGGAGGGCATTGACTACAACGAGATATTTGCTCCTGTTGTAAAGTTGACTACTATACGTATCTTGTTGGCTACTGTTGCTGCTGAAAATTTGTTCTTAGAACAGATGGATGTTAAGACCGCGTTTCTACATGGTGATCTGGATGAGGAGATCTACATGAAGCAACCAGATGGCTTTAAAGTTCGGGGAAAAGAGAACTTGGTGTGCAAGCTCAAGAGGAGCTTATATGGATTGAAGCAGGCTCCGAGACAGTGGTACATAAAGTTTAATATTTTCATGTGTAGCAGCGGGTTCATGAGAGCTGATAGCGATCATTGTTGCTATTTTCAGAGGTATGTAAATGACTATGTTTATTTACTTCTGTATGTTGATGATATGCTGATTGCTAGTACGAGCATGGAGGTGATAAATAGTGTGAAGGGAAAACTGTCACAGAAATTTGAGATGAAGGATTTGGGTGAATCCACACAAATCTTAGGTATGAGAATTTTCAGGGACAAGTCTACTGGCATGTTGAAGTTGTCTCAGGAAGATTACATTCTAAAGGTACTTAAGAGGTTTAATGTGGGACATGCAAAACCCAGAAATTCGCCACTTCCTAGCGACCTCAAATTGACAAGGGAGCACTCACCACCTACAGAAGAAGAAAATGAGCGGATGGCCACTGTTCCCTATGCTTCGGCGGTTGGTAGCTTGATGTATGCCATGGTTTGCAAACGACCAGACATTGCTTTTGCAGTGGGAGTTGTGAGTATATTTGTTTCTAATCCAGGTGAGAAACATTGGGATGCTGTGAAGTGATTACTAAGGTACTTGAAGGGCACTTCAAGTATGGGGCTTTGTTTTTGGAAGAAAGGAGTGAAGCTTGAGGGTTATGTTGATGCTGATCTCAGTGGAGATATTGATACTAGCAAAAGCACGTCTGGATATGTCTCTACTGTTGGTTGTACTGCAGTGAGCTGGATGTCCAAGTTACAGAAGTGTATCTCTCTGTCTACTACAGAGTCTGAGTATGTGGCTATGTCAGAGGCAGGTAAGGAGATGGAATGGCTTATTGGTTTTCTTGAAGAGATGGGCATTAAACAGGAGAAAGTGGTACTTTACAGTGATAGTCAAAGTGCAGTGCATTTGGCTAGGAATCCTATGTATCATTGTAGGACCAAGTATATTCGTCGGCGCTTTCACTACATCAGGAGTTTAGTGGAGGAGAATGTGTTGTGTCTGGAGAAAGTGTTGGGTGCTAAGAACCCAGCACATATGCTCACTAAGAGTGTGAGTTGTGACAAACTAAGGTTGTGTCGAACCTTAGTTGGCCTTCGGTAATTGTTGATGAAGGTGGTGCTTTAGGAATTGAGATGAATGAAAAGAGGATGATCGTATAAGGTATTCTTCACTTACACCTATCTCCAAGTGGGAGATTGTTGGGTATATGATGTCATATGGGGCTCAATGTGTGTATGGTGTAGAGATGAGGCTGCGTGAAGCTCATTTGGCGTTTATTGGCTGTTTTGCTGGCCCGCCCGATTGCATCGGGCAGTGCCGCCCGATCGAGCGGGGTCAGTCAGTTGGCAGGAGCATGGATGCTAGGGCGCCCGATGGGATCGGGCGAGGTACCGATCTTCCGGGCGTACGACCGGGCGAAGGTCGTCTGATCGGGCCCGAGAGCAGAGCTGGTTTGGCATCTTTAACCGCCTGACCCGATCGGGCGGCGGTTTATTTCACGCGGGGAGGGCGATTTCCCGATTTATGTTATAATTAGGTTTAACCTATTGCCATAACTACTTGATTATTCATTATTATTCTTAGATTCAAGAGAGGTAAAGTTAGAGAGAGATCTTGGAGAGCTTTTGTAACCTTTCTTGAACATTCATCGATTCCTAGTGCATATTCGTGGTTTTTCTCCCAGTTCTTGGGTTTCCACGTAAAAGTTCTTGTGTGTTCTTGCTTGCTTTGTTGTTCTATTATTGTTTGCTATTATTTCTAGATTGATAGTCAATAGAACTTACATACATGCCCTCATGAACCTTCATATATACCTCTTCTTTTAAATCCCCATGTAGAAAGGCATTATTCACATCTAATTGGAATAATGGTCATTTCTTACTTGCTACCACTGCAATGAGACTTCTTACTGTGCTCATCTTGACTACTGGGCTAAAAGTTTCCTCATAATCAACCCTATATTTTTGATTAAAACCTTTAGCTACTAACCTAGCTTTACATCTCTCTAGTTCCCCATTAGCCTTGAGTTTAACTTTGTAAACCCACTTTGATCCAATGGTCTTCTTACCTGGTGGAAGAGTGACTAGCTCCAAGGTTTTATTAGTTTCAAGTGCTTGAATTTCAGCAGCCATAGCATCAACCCAGATATGGTCAGATGAAGCTTCAAAATAAAAGCTAGGTTAAGTGATATCACAATGATGTGATACAAAAGCTTGATGATCAGTAGGAACTGAGAATATGAGACAAGATTACACCAGTGAGTAGGAGGAAGAGAAGCATATGAAACATTACACTTGTAATCTTGCAAGTAAAGAGGAAGTTTAGATGGTCTAGTAGATTTTCTAACTAGTGGTGGAGTAGGATTAAGAGATTGAGAAAGATCAACTAGTGAAGATGGAATAGGAGGAGAAGAAGAATGATCTGAATCAGATATGACAGGAGAATTATGAGCAGGAGAAAGAGTGTCTGAATCAGAGATGACAGGAGAATTATGATCAGGTGAAGAAGTGTGTGTGGAAGGAAGTGGAGAAGAAGAAAGAGAGTCATCATGTGAGGGAAAAATAGCAGAAGTGGAAGAGAAATTAGGAATATCATGAAAGATAGGAGCTGAACAAGAGGGTAAGTAGATGACACTTGTATATGTGGAAGAGGGATGATTTTGTTTGTGAAGTAAATGATATGGGAAATGTCTCTCGTGAAAATAGACATCCCTAGTAATAGTAACTTTGTTAATATCAAGAGCAAGAACCTTATAACCTTTTTGGCTCTCTGAATAACCAAGAAATACATAAGGTGTGGCTCTTTCTTGCAGCTTGGATCTTCTGAGTTTAGGTGTAGAGAGATAACAAAGACACCCAAAAGTCCTGAGATGAGAAATGTTAGCAGATTTTCCATGTAGCCTGAAATAAGGAGTGTCATGATCTATGGCTTTCAGTGGCATTCTGTTTATCAAATAAGCAGCACAAAGCACACAATAGCCCCAAAATCTATCTATAGTCTAGCTTGAATATACAGAGCCCTAGCTATTTCCAATAGATGCTTGTGTTTTCTTTCTACAACCCCATTCTGCTGGGGAGTATTGCTACAACTAGTCTGAATCAAAATGCCTAGTTGTGCATACAATAATTTCATATCACCTTTAATCAATTCACCAGCATTGTCAGATCTTACACATTAAACCTGAACATTGAACTGAGTATGAACCATTTGTAAGAAATTCTTCATAACAGCAACATAATCAGTTTTATTCTTCAAGAAATGTATCCAGGTAAACCTACTGTAATCATCCACAATTTTGAGAAATTAGGTACAACCAGTATTGGTTTTTACAGTGTGAGGACCCCCATACATCAATGTGGATCAGCTCAAAAGGTCTAGTTGTCTTTATTGAACTTCTAGGAAATGAAACTCTAGTTTGTTTGGCTTTGGGACATACTTGACATATTATGTCTAGCAAACAAGCTTTAACATCACAAGAAAGATTGAGAAAATGTAACTGACTAAAGGGCAAGTGGCCTAGTCTAAGATGCCAAAGTTTGGCACTGTCAACAGCAGCAGTATGATAATGTTTACCCAACGTGATAGAAGAAGCTTCAGAATTCTTCTTGTCTGAAACAGTGTAGAGACCAGCAGACAGCCTACCAAAAAGAATCAACCTCCCTTTCTGAGAGGATATAAAGCAATTATCATGAGTGAAATGCAACTCACTATGTAAATCTTTACACAATTTATGCACAGAGATCAGGTTGAACTTGAATTGTGGTACATGAAGAACATTTTGTAACACAATATCATCATGTAAGAGAACTGTGCCAATGTGTTTCACATAGACTTTACTACCATCAGGGATGGTAATGAAGTTATCATACTCAATAACACTTTTATATTCAGAGAAATAAGATATGTCAGAGCAAATGTGGTATCTTGCACCACTATCAAGAAGCCATTTAGTTTCAGAGAAAGAAATCAGACATAAACTGTTACCAGCTACCATAGCATGGCCAACAGCTTGAGAGTTTGCATAGGAGGATTGAGCAGACTTCAACATACTCATGAGCTGAGTGTATTGCTCCATAGAAAGTGAAGGTCCAGGTTCATCATCAGTATCCATAACAACAGCTTCATTAGATGACATAGCTGCCACTCTTTTGTCTTTGAAGCCTTTAAAGTTTGCTGGATATCCATGCACTTTAAAGCATCTGTCAATGTTGTGCCATGGGACTTCACAATGAGTGCAATAATACTTGAAGCCTGGTTTATCACTTCTAGCAGTGCCTGGGCCCTTAGGATAAGTTTTCTTGAAACAAGTAGGATATTTCTGGTTGTTGCCAGAGACTTTAGATTCAGTGAACCTTCTTTTATCTGCCATCAAGGCCATGGAATCAGATTGTAATGGCAGAGAAAGTTCCTTGTGTTTTTCCTCCTGTGCAAACATTCTATATGCCTCTGTAACCTTTGGTAACTGCTGCATCATCAACATGTTACCTCTGATTGTTGCATACTGATCAGAAAGTTTCATCATGAATTGTATAACCATTTTTTCTTGGTGCCTCTCATATAACCTTTAGGTCAAGTTACAAGAACAGTTGTTGCAGGTACAGTAGGGAAGAGGATGAGCTTCATCCAATGCATCCCAAACAGATTTTATGCTAGTAAAGAACTCAGACACAGATTGGTTCCCTGCTTGATGAATCTCATAAATCTTTTGTTCTAAAGCATATATTTGAGCTAGAGATGTATAACCATAACGCTCTTCAAGATAGAACCAAATTTCTCTAGCTGACCTTCTGAACATGACACTACCAGCTATTGTTTCATCAAGATTGAACAGAATCCAGGAACATACTAGATCGTTGCATCTAGACTAAGCATTATATTCATCAGAAACCTCATCAACAGGTGGTTTGTATGTTCCATTAACAAAACCTACCTTATTTTTAGCTGAAAGAGTTAAGAGCATTGCTCTTTTTCAACTTATATATCCTTCACCATTGAACTTAAAGGAAACAAGTTGTGCAGAATTAGCATCAGATGGATGAATGTAGTATTTACTATTAGGATTCTAATTCAAAGGAAGTGGAGGTGGTGTATGATTATTGTTGTTGCTATTGTTTTTACTGCTAACATCAGTAGTCATGATTCAAGAATTGGAATGAAATTCAGGCTAATTAAGAAGAAGATGTATAGAGAGAAAGTATTTTCAGATCTAGAAAATTGCAAATGAACTGAACTTGTAATTGCAACGAATTGAGAGAATTCTTTGCGAGAAAAGAAGAAATTCAAAACGAATTGTGAGAATTCTTTGCGAGAAAAGAAAATTATGAGCAGATTTCAACAATCAAGAAGGATTAAATCGAAGAATGAAAAGAGAAGATGACCAGATCACAAATTTCAACAGATTTCAGGGAATCAAGAAAATATGAATTGATTTTGAAATTAAGAACCTAATAATCCTAATTTCAGATTTTCAGCAAGAATCAATTGATTTCCAGGATTTTCAGATGAATATGAATGAAAAAAAAACTAGAATAATTCCAACAATCGAACTAGTTTTGATAGAAAAAAAATGAAGAAGAATTGAGTGAATTACACCTGATTCTGCAGAATTTCAACTAGTTGAACACAACTATGCTTCAACAACCTCAAGGTAATCAGAAATAATGCGGAATTTCAAGAGATTTCAGCAAAAATGTCCACAGATTCGTGATTTTGCTCTGATACCATGTCAGTTTATGAAGTTTAGCTCCATTGATTTCAGAGAAAACTAATTCGAAGATAAGAGAGAGAGAGAGAGTTTAAGTGTTTGTTCTATTCAGTAGAATGAATTATTACAACTTCTAGAATGTAAGATAGAGTGTTATATAAATACAGTAAGTTGTTAGGCATTGTAACAACCTCTAATTAACTATGATGATGTGGCAACCTAACTAACTAACATTATCAATATACTAATCTCCAATAGACCACAACCTTTTTGTTTCATCACTCCACTTCATTGTGGTCTCAACTTTCTCTCTCTACATTACTTGGTATGTGTGTACTTTCTCTATGTTTCACTTATTGTAAAACGAATGAAGTATATTACAAGTTCAAAGCAGTTAGAAATTTTGAAGTTCACAAAAAATTCAGGTAAATGAACTGGAACCACGACACTGACAAGCCAACAGAACAACGAGAAATTTTAAATTAATCTAATTTTAGGTGCATTTCATTAAACATTATTAATTATCTAGTTGAACTTTTTCTAAAATATAAGAGTAGAATTTAGATTGGACTTTCTAACATGAATAATAAATCGAATTCGATTTCATTTCGGAATGTCAATGAATACTTGACTCTCTATTAATGGAAAATTGAATTAGATTCTCATATTCTCGTCATATTAACTGCATTACTTCAAATTTCTGATGTAAATTCTACACAAATTAAACGGTTTCATACCCTGTAGTGCCGTTGAATTTCACACTGTTGGATCTGGTCAATTTCTTAGGTGAAGACGTCGTTTTCTCCTCTTGATCTTCATCAATCGTCAACTTTTGAGTATTACTATCAAATTCATCCTTTTCTCTCTCCTCGGTGGGTTCACCGCAGAGCTCCGACGTCCCAAAATGACATATCTTAGCGTTACAGGACGGTTCCGTAACAATCACACTGCTCGATTTGATGTGATTATGAACAAATTTCACATCTAACCCAGTATTATTATGAATATAATCAAGCCCATTCGCTAAATCAGTCGCAACCTGCAGAAGAGTAACGTATTCCCAACTGTTATAGCACAGAATTAAGTGAAGAACTTCCGAAAGAGTATTTTAGTATATTACAAGTTACGTTTAATCGCTCTTTAGAGATAGATATAAAGTAAGACGTGCGATAGGAATGAGATAGAGAGGACATATTAGCCAAGAAATGTTCTAATTAAAGTTGACAAAGCAAATAGTTCCTCTTTTTTTTTTTTAATTCAACCTTTGCTTTTTTTGGTAGGTGGATTAAAATAAGTAAATGTTGCATCTAAAATAACACAGGCAGTATAACAGTTAGAAATTTCGACTTCTACGAACCTGCATCCTCGAAATCCAGGAATTGAGGACAGTGAAATCAGGGTTGTTCTTATTATGTAGGACATCATATAAATTAGCCCCGGTAATAAAGTCGTAAACAAGGTACACGTATTCACCAGAGATGGAAGCACCAAGAAGGTTAACAATAGCTATATGATGCGATTTACAGATAGAAGACAGCTTCTTCCGAACACTTGATGGGCGTAACTGGCTAACTTTCTGTGATTTTCTTTGGAAGATGATCACATCTTTGCCGTGGAGAGAGCACTGCCAGCAGCGAGAAGAAGAGGCGGAGAAATTCTTAGCGAGGAAATTGTTGGTTGCGAAGCGTAGTTCGGAGATGTCGTATAAGTGGGGGTTTTCAGGGAGGGAGCCGCGGAGGCTGGAGAGAGAGTGGCGGCTAGATTGAGAGGCAGAGGAGGAGGAGGTGGTGATGGTGGGGGTGGAAGTGTGTTTATTGTTGTTGGTTTCGAAAGAGGCGGAGGAAGTTGGTGTTGGGGTTGGGCGACGGTTGTGTTTGTTGGAAGGAGATGATGTGGGTGCGACGGCATCTACTGCCATTTTGGACCTGCACATAACAATTTGGGATTATTGGGACCAAAGTTTGGGGGAAATGGATTTTCAATTTTGTTGGACTGTATTGTTAATTTGGTATGATGAAACTATGAAAGTGATGAGTTTTTTTATTGTTAAAAGACGGACAAAGTTTTTATACTGTAAAGATTATTAATTATTATGATACAATTTTAAATAGCTGCCCAACTTTTAAAGGTGGGTTGAGTTTTTATGCTTTTTTTGGTGTTAGAATTGGTTTACTTTTTAGAAATTATTCACTTGAATAATTTGAATTATAAAAGTCTTCTCATAATGATTTCCAATTTAGTTTACTTTATAATAGTCCTAAACTCCTAACTCTTAGTTATGAAGGGTGTTCTAGCAAAATAATCAATTGGACTATGAAAATCTATTAAAATTGTTGAACAATGATGAGTTTTAGTTAGGGTTAGGCGGCAAGAGATAGGAATGAAAATGACTAAAAAGAAATAACATAAAAGACAAATAAACATTATGTTTGTAAACTGGGATCATTGTCTCCCTATAATTTCAACTAGCTTTCTAAGCACGCGATGCGTGCGATGCCAATTTTTTCATTGTGATATTTCATAATGTCAAGTAGCTGGTTTTACATGCACGTAATACATGCAGCGACAACTAATTGTAATAGTTTAAGTTGATAGTTTTTTAATTTCAATAAAGGCTCTGTTTTATTCAACTTATTAGAAGTTATTTTCAGCAAAAATAAGTTTCGATAAGTTCATATCAGTTCTTGATTTGGCCTTATTATCCTCTATGTAATTGACCTACACAAATTGAAATTACAAAAACCCATTAAAATGATCATTTCTTTACATAACTATAATGTTGTGGAAGTATATTGCTGATTTTTTATTTTTGCAATTTTTCCTTTTGATGGATGATTTTGATATTCTTAAATGAATTTTTTATCTTTGTTTTTTTTTTTTGTAAACTTTTGTAGTCTTTCCTTTTTGTTTTTAAACCTAAAATTTTAAGTTATTCTAATTGTAGTTTTTTATAATGGCAAACATTTTGTTTGATTGATTACCTATTATTATTTTAAAAATTTAAACAAAATTAATGTAATTAAAAAAGTAAGGGTAATATAATCATTTAATAGGAGGACACCATGCCCCCCTTCACTTATATAATAGAGATTATTTAAGAATAATCTATATTTGAGTTTCTTATATGAAGACCAACTATTATTCTTTATATTTGTAACTATTTTAATACATTTATGTTTATTATCTATCATTATATGTACATTTGACGTAGATAATAGAAGTTAAATAAATTGTCGTTAAAATCGTGATTCGGGTCGTATGATCTTTCGATCCTACAATCCAAATATGGCAAAAATATCCACATCGTGTGTTAAATCGGACTGTCAACCAGACCGGTACATAATCGGTTAGAATCAGTCAGGATCGTACAGGATCAAAACAGGATCGTACAATCCTAAAATGTAGTTCTAAATAAATATTTAATACTACTTACATTTTCATAGTCCAATAGATTTTATGAAAAAATCTATTGGGCAACTTTTATGAAAAAATATATTTAATACTCCTTAGGGGTAGTGAAGCCACAAGGTGGGATGGCAAGGGCCCAGACCCTGTGGCCACCCTTGCGGCCCATATATTACGCAAGCGGTCCCTGTAGATTTTTGATGTATAGTATTTTAAAGTGCCTACTATATCTTATAAATGATCTTGGTTTAATGGTAAAGTATGTTGGTTAAATAACTCTTTTAGCATGAGGTTAGGGAATCGGATTGTGTTAGCCATTATTTATTATCAATATTTTAATTCTTAAAAGTTTACCCAAACTTCCTTCTATTTTATAGTTGTCGCCCTTTCTTTTTCTATTGTTTTTATTCCTTTGACTTTCTCACCTCTTCGTCTCCCTTGTTTATTTTTTTTTCCATGAATCCTTTACCCTTTTAATTCTCATTTCTCCAACTTTTTACCCGTAAGAAACTTTGCATCTTGAAAATACTATGATCTAAGAAAGTGATAACTCAAAACCTGAGACAAATAAAAGATGCGGTGGTCCAAATTTTGGAACCCAACCCCCAAAAATTTAAAGAGTCGACATTTTTTAACTACTCCCTCTGTTTCTTTGTAGTTTACTCACTTCACTTTTTTTGGGGAACCGGAGGAGAAGTACAAAAGTACAAGAGAGAAACTGAAAAGGTGGAAAGGGAAACTGAAAAGTGAGTTAAAATATTAAAAAGTGGATGACATGGGTGGAAAAAGAGGAGAAAGTAAATGAGACATGTTACCAAAAATAGAAAAATCAACATTGTATAGATTAAAAAGAAACATAACAAAAAGAAAATGCGTAGATTAAAAAGAAAACAAGGGAGTGTGAAAGAAGGTAAGGTAGGATATATATGTTTTACGTATATATATAATAAGGCAAAATTGGCCTCAACACCCTGAACTATAGCTCGGATGCACCCCATACCACCAACTATGACTAGTAGCCTAAACACCACCAACTACGGGGTGGGGTGCGATCATACCACCAACTACCTGGGTGTGGTGCGATCACTACCATAAAAACCCCACCGTCTTCTAGGAACATTTTAGGCTTTCCGCCTCATTTATGGTACAGAATGCACCCCACCCCATAGTTGGTGGTGTTTAGGCTACTAGTCGTAGTTGGTGGTGTTGGGTGCACCCGAGCTATAGTTGAGGGTGTTGAAGCCAATTTTGCCTATTTTTAAACGTGATTAAAAGATAGAAATGGTCAAATGTATGTCTTTTAAACTGTGAAAATAAATAAAAAGGTAAATTAATAAAATACGAACAGCGTATATTAAATAATCGGCCTCCTCTAACTTTAAATTTCTGGCTTCGCCCATGCTACTCCTCAGTCCTCCCTAAGCAGGTGTAAACTCATGGAAATTTTTTACTTCCTTTGTGAACAAACAAACAACATTATCCAACTTCCATAAATTTAACAAAGAAAATTAATTCAGTGTATTGAAAATTCTGAAAATTTTTACTTCTTTATAATAAACAATGCAAGCACTTCATCTTAAAAAGAAGGAATTAAGAATATATTCCAAAAGGTACGTATATCAGAATTATTTGTGGAATATTATCGGTTGCGTAATGTTGTTGTCTAACCCAGCTTAACAAAAGCTTGTCATTGCAAATTTGCAATTTGCAAAGTAGGGTCAACTGTCAACAAATGGGAAACGGCCAGGACCCTGGTTATGAAACTTTAGCGGAAAAAAAATAAATATACAAAACAAAACAATGATAAACAAACAAACGGGCTGATTATGAAAAGTGCTCGCCATAGGAGAAATAAAGTGGACTTCATCTACTTTGGGCTTTTGCCATTTGGGGGCTGCACAGTCGCACACCACCAAATTCTGCAACTACTAGTTGTTGAATTCTGTGTGGGATGAGAATCGATCTCAGGATCTCCTAAAATCGGAAGAGAAGCTTTAACTAACTGAGCTACCCCTCACTCTCACGAATATATTTATGTGGTAGAATTATATTCATATGTCATTACGTATAATAATGAATACAATAAAAGTAAATAATTTCTCCATTTATTTTGCTACATACATTTTTTTTTTTTATCTGGGACGTTTTCGAATATAAAGTATTAATGATTGACATTGCATTTAGCAATATTGTTTTTCCTTTAAAAAAAACAATATTGTTTTACTTAGGATTATTAAATCTTACGATCTTAGGTAAGTGAATACTCCCTCTGTCCTATAATATAATGCTTGCAATCTTTTTTGGGTGACCCAAATATGCCTATATTCTTTTCCATCAATTTATTTATGTCATGTTATTTGCCGTTCGTATTTACCGTATATCATCCGCATTTATACGTTTTTTTTTTCTTTTTTTTCTCCTTCCTTTACTTCTTCTTCCTCCATAACCACCACATTGCCAATCACCCCCAACTCCCTGCCCTCCACCACACCATTCCCACACCCACAACAACCCCCACGCAGCCCGACAACCCCCTATAGTCCCTCTCATCCCACCCCAACCCCCCCACTCCTTGCAGGCCGCCCAAACCCCTCCACCCAAGCCCCTGCAAGCCGCCCACCCGTGCCACCTCCGTCACCCCAAAGTCCAGCTCCTCGCCCTCTACCGGGGTCTCGAATTCCCGGCGACCATGAGCCTCTTCAACCTTGCTCCAGTCCAGATCGGGGAAGGTATGCCTAGTACACCGCATACGGCGGCCCAACCCCCATTGTACCGGTTGGCTAAGCGGTTGACAAAGTCAATCGACCGCCGGTATTCAGCCACCGCGTTGGCTTCCCAGTCCTTTGCAGCTGTCAGCTCCTCCTTCACCTTCTGAAGCTCAATGTCCTTGTTCTTCAGGAGGAGCTTACTGCTGCCGACCTCCACTTTGGCGAACTGGAGGTTTGCCTTGGCCATGTCAAGGTCAGTCTGCACCGACTTCAGCTTATTCCTTTCGTTGGTGACATTCACCAACTCAGCGTTCTTCGCGGTTAGCTGATCCTGGGTGGCCTGGTGACTTTCAACCTTACCGTAGTACGCACCCTAAAAGTACCGGTAAAGATCACAGAGTTCTTTACTGGAATGCGCTGACTGCACAAACGAAACAGAGGAATAGTTAAACAAGGATAACTAAGTTAAATTCAAGAAAACATCATACCACGACCAAGTTATGAGCATGCACAGCTGCTACTGCTTGAACTTGGTCTACCGGCATATCATATTTTAACTGGAAGCCCTTCAGGAGCCGGTAGCCCAAGTTACCACCCTCGAGGGGACGGTCCAGCAGAAGGGACTCGTCATCAAGGACGTTAAGTTTAGGGTGAAAAAGCTCGCCGTCATGGACCGGGGACCGGTCCCACCTCTTCTGGAGGATTTCCGGCACCTCCATCTCGGCCTGTTCTATGAAGCCAGACTTCCGCAGCCAAGCGAAATGTTCCAATTTGGGAATCATTGCCGGCAGAGTCAGCTGTTTGTATATTTTAGGCCTTAGGGAGGAGGTACCCACCTCGGCAACGCTCACGGTGATTTTACTCTTGGGTCCTTCTCAGCCACCTGGACCTCCCTCTCGTCTTTTTCCTTCCTAGGAGCCTTGGAGGGAGCCCGCTTCGTCACTTGGTCACCCTCCCCTTCAGCCTTCCTCTTGGAGGGAGCTGGGGTAACCTTCTTAGGAGGAGGCTGGATAGCCTTCCCAGGGGCCTGGTCACCGCCATCACCTCGGCTGGCACCCCGTCCTTGCTTTCCACCCCGACCGCTAATGCTGGGGGGAATTGATGTGAATCTCTTGGCGGGTTTGGGAGGCATGTTGCTAATCGGTATGAAGTTGAGGTTGAGGTGGAGAGCTTCCCGAATCAGATGTTCCCGGCCTGAAAAGAGAGAAAAAGAACATAGTCAGATACATTAAAGTTAAACACTGAAGAAAAAATAATACAGGCAAATAGCGAACTTCTTCAAAACCGATATGGCCCATGATTACCATGAGGTTCTGATTGGCAAAAGCCAAGGGCCAAAAGAGGCGCATTGCCCAAGATATACTTGGAATGCGGTAGCGAAGTTCGCTGTATAGGGACAGGCTTGCCAGCTTTAAGTCCCGGCTTGGTGGAAGCATCAAAAAACTTATACGCCTCCAACTCTCGGCGTGTCAGACGCCGGTCAAGAATGTGTTCCATCCTGGGAAGGGCCTTCGTCCAATACCAGCGAAGGGAAAAATTATCAGGCACTCGAACCCAGAAGAAACGGGGCTGCCAGTTCTTTAGAGATGTTAATTTCGGATACACCGTCAGCTTCTTCGGCTTAGTGTACATTGACATCCATCCACCTTGGCCGAGTTCCTTCTCGGCCTTTGATCTCTTTCTTTTGCCTTTCCCCTTGCCTTTCGCCGAACCGTCTTGTTTAATCCAGTGAAGTTTCCGGAAGAGATTCAGAGTTTCAAGAAATCTCTTATACCGGACGGTCTAGGCGTAGCATATGAGATTGCGCCAAGATAGCACTGTAAGCTGGGACAGGCAGATGTTCCAGGCTTTGAAAATTTTAACAATGAAGGGGTCTAGTGGAAATCTAAGCCCGAAATCTAGCATGTGGGCATACACTGCCACGTGCCCTGGTGGGCAATCCGTTATCCGACAACCCTCAGACGGCATGATAAGTTCATAGTCGTCCGGAAAAGCGAAGTATTCCGCTCCTTTACGACATAGATCGTTATTTGATTCCGTCCTTCTCCAGCTCTTGTCGATTTGAACAAATGAAGGGCTACCGGCCTCGCATGGCGGCATGTAAAGATCGTCCAGCGTTTCATAATCGTCTTCCGGAATGACTTCAGGAGGATCCTCATCATCATCGGCTTCCAGAGATACCGACTCCCCGTCGGACATCATATCACGCAGGACGCTATCCACGTCCTCAGAAGCAATGGAAGAAACTTCATCTTCCTCCCGGCCGTCCTCCTCTCCTATATCGTCGTTGGACGAAGGAGCATGTGATGCTCCCTCTTCCAACGCCTCTGCCGGCTTGGGGGATGAAGGTTCATCAGGGGGATTTGTAGAGGTACCGGCCAGGTAGAGAAACAGCAGCGGGGAACGCTCGGCCAAACCTAACATCGTGCCATATTGGCTGGATATCGGTACACCTATGGCAGCTCCAAGTGCCCGGATAGCGGTCAAAGGGGTGGCATGAAGTACCGGTTCCTCATTCGCCTTCCCAGAAGTGCTACAGTCCTGATTTGATTTACTCCTATGTTCTCGGGTCAATTCCACTATAGGTGAGCCAACAGATAATGCGGGACTAGGAAATTTGCTATCAGATTTAAAGTCACTATCGGTTATGGACTGGGGGCTCTCAGAGATATTTTGAGAATCAGAATGAGAGGACATGATTAAAAGCAAAAATTGCGAAGAAGGAAATTTTGTGAAATACCTGGAAAGAGAAAAGAATGGAAGTTGGCGTCAAGATCAACCGGTAAGAGAGTTGATGAGATTGGCTAGCTACGACTCGAAATGTCACGACGAATGGCTAGTAACTGGATGACGCTAGGACTCAGAGAGTATGCTGAGGGTAAGCGCTTGAAAGTTCGAGAGCAGTGTGAAAGTGTGAAAATGCGTTTGGCCAAACACTATTTATAGAGAGCTTCATAACTCGGATCAAGTGACGTTTCGTCTTCCCGTCCGGATCATGCCACGTGCATATCAGCTCAGAAACAGCTGTGAGCAGTTCCTGACACGCTAGTCAAATCATTACAAAGATCAAGGCGACGATTCATATTCTGTTAACTAATCCCATTTCCGGAAATTTCTAAACGGCTTGAAGATGAAAACATGATTTTCATACCATCCATAACGGCTCAATATTGAACAAGCAGGATATGCTTGTACCAGACATACCAGCGTGGGGGCTAGTTGTATGGGGGCTGTATAATTTCCCTATTGATCCAGTTATACCGCCATTGACCGTCATGGTCACCTCAGTCAAAGAAACCCTATTTACTGAGTATGAGCTAAGCCCGATGCTGGCGTATTCTTCATGCCGGTTATATTCATATACCTTACCGGTATCCATCACGTGGGCCATTACCAAATGGGCCAGGATTGATCCAGTACTTACTCAATGTGCCTATGGGCCTAAAGATAAGTATCAGAAGAGGATAGAAATGTATCCATCCAATAGGTTCAGTGTCCTACCTTGCTAAGGACACTGCCGGCTCCTATAAATACCCCCATGATCTGAGTCATAAGGTACGTACATATATACTAATATACTCTACTTGAGATATACCGAGGGGCGTTCCTCGGATCAACCCCCGAGGTTAGTTTACGTGTTCTGTCTTGCAGGACATCAAACCGGCTTATTATACTAAGGAGATACCGGTTCACTCCCAATCACTTATTCCGTACTGGAACACATTATTTTTTTTCCAGATCTAAAAATTCTTTCTTATGTTGAATGATTGTTTTTAAAAAATCTTATTGCATGCTTATTTTTCTTAATGTTATACTCCAAGGACTAAGAACAGCATGATTAAAAAAAAAAAAGATATGCTCCAAGGACTGATTGTAACAAAGAATTTGTTGCTTCTGCTTCTGCCGGTGGGCATAAGATTAGTAATGTGTTATAACTTAACAAATTAATTTGATTGTATTAATTCATTTATACATAGATACATCCCAAATATTTCCATTTAAAGCTATATCTTTAAAGCGTCAATTTTGGAATTGATTATATTAGTACTAAAGGAATTTATCATTTATGTATTGATTTGTCCTTGATTAAAGGCGAGTGAACAGTAGGCCACAAGAATAGGATTAATTTGGTAGCGACACATCAGCGAGTGCAATACAGATGGCATATAATTTTGTAGGATGAATTTTGAAGACGACATGTGGACGAATTAATAGTGGGTTGACACCTAAGCAAAATGAACCTAGTTTTATATGTAGATATAGATATAGATAACTTTCAAATATGATAATTAAACAAACAACTATATTAGAACTACAAATTACTCAGAAGTATTTCGAAAATATAGTTGAATACTTAAGTGATAAAAAAGAATTAACTTGGTAATTATACGCGCATAAAATATTACTTACTATATATAATAAATATAATATCAACATCAATAAAATAATAGAAGATCGTTAGTAAATATAATATTTATATTTCAACTTAAATAAAATTAGAATACTTATATATAATTTGGCTAATAATAATAATTAACGATAAATATGCCGGATTAGAAATCAGGGCTATTATACCCTACCACCCTTATAAAAAGTTTTGTCCTGGAAACTTGCAAACAGTTACTTAAAAATATTATTAAGTAAAACATTTAAGAAGCAGAATTCATTTAAACAAATAATCAAGAGAAACTTTACACTCATGTGTCAAATTCATTTCAATAAAACAAAATTCTCAAACTCCTAAGATATAGGTATCGAGCCTCATATGTGATGAACACATGACAAAGGCTTAGGGCTTCTCTTGTGGTCGACCCTAAGGACCTTAAGGATTACTCTATAGTGAAATGTCTAAAGGAAAAACCCTCTGGTGGGGTATTATGACAGTCGCCTTGGAATTATTACCTCTGGTGGGTTGCTTCAAGGGGTGTATACACTAAACACTACGGTAGGCCTTATATGTGATGAGAAGACGTTCCCGGATAAGCGATGTGTTTGCAATCTGGTATTGCCACCTTGGCGCCATTCCCTTACCTGTTGCCAAATAATTGTGTTAAAGAGATGGAAACAATATGAATGTCTGTAAAGGAATTGATTAAAAGGAAGAAAGATTGTTTTGTAAAAGAACTGTGAATTCTCCTAGGGTATTGGATGACAAGTTTAAAACATGTTTGTTGTCGAGATTGTTCCGCAAGGAACCTTGAAGTCACCAAGGGTACTGGATGACAAGTTTAAAGTATATGTAGATGTTATCATCGTTGTAATAATAATAATAATAATAATAATAATAATAATAATAATAATAATAATAATAATAATAATAATAATAATAATAATAATAATAATAATAATGATAATCTTAACAATAATAATAATAATAATAATAATAATAATAATAATAATAAAAATAATAAAAATAAAAATAATAATTAATTGGCTAGTCCAAAGGAGAGCCATCCAACAAGCTAAGCCCAAAATCTTTTTAAGAGCCTAAAGTCTTTTTTTTTATTCCAAGCCCAATTTTTTTTAAAATCCCAATTAATTATTCATGATAATTTATTGTATTTTCAAGCCCATTTTCAAAAGCCCAATTAATTATTCTTGATATTAATTGTATTTATAATATCTATTTTCTAAACAAAAAGATATTATGAAAAATCAGATTTTGTCCTTTAGATAATTGATTTCCAAATACAAATGATATTATTTAATGCAAGATAGAAAGGATCTTTTAATTTTGGATAACAAATAAAACCCAGTCAGATCTGCAGTTGTGTGACTCGTATCTTGATGCGTCCCACCCACTAAAGTGCGCACACGCAACAACGAGACAATCAGCAAAACTCATACACGTAAAGGCCAGTGCATACCGTGCATCGTGTTTGCGCTCCGCGCTACGCGGATCTTATCTCGTTTTTCAGATTTTCCTATAAATAAACCTTGTTCCATCCGGTTTCGAGACAGATCTTTACATGATTTTACGGCTTTCACACCCAAATATCTTTAAAGTACTTCAAACATATAATCAGAATAATTCAATTTCCATTCAAGTTTCAAGATTGCTCCTCCTGCGGATTTTATACAAGACCCAAGCGACAAAGGTATAATTTCCTGAGGATCCATAATCTTTCAGTTCTTATTTGATTCTCTGATGTTACTAACAAATTTTTCATGATGCAGATCATTAAACAATTCATATCTTCTTGTATATTATAATCTTCAATCTTTCTTTTTATTTTTCTTTATATTGCATATTATTCTTATGCATGCCTATATTTTTATTGCTTTAATCACCTCATATGTTTATTTTTGCTAATCAATACCTAAATAGATATTCTCATGCCTAATAAGATAATGTAGATAATTGGATTAAGTTCCTAGTAATTTGATTGCACAAAGAACATATCACAAAAATTAATCTTTTGCTTGTTTAATAAACCAACATAGATTAATTTTTAGAATGTACGATCATATTGTTTGGTTGTTTATTTGCATAAAACTAGACATGAATCATCTTAAGTAGAGGCCAATAATGGGAGAATTTGATTCCTGACCATATTCGTACATTCACCCCTGAACTCTATCTTTGGTTCATTGACCAATTATGAAGATGACGGGAAAATCACATTGGATAAGTCCTTAGATAAGTTGTCCCTATGGTTTTCCAATATCTAATTAGGTTTAACTTTTGATCCTTTAAAGACTTGTTGGCGACTTCTTTCTCAAAACAAATTTTAAAAAGTAAAACATGTACAATGAGTTAGTCAAATCCGGCTAATCCTGCATAGGCAATAAAAATATGCCTACAATTTTGCGACTTCACTTAGGAGGATTCAAAATTCACTTTAATGAGTGAATGAAACTTGAAAAGTATGATTCATACTTTTGTATACTTTTAAATGACATTATAATCTTGCATATGCATGGATATTCTTCAAAGCCACTATAAGTTCTTGTCCTTTCCCTACTAGCGCATATTATATTCATGGGGCCACCCTCGGGGGTTTGCGCTCTGTCCCTCCAAAAAGCTTCATGAGGGATAGTATTGGATCTTAGTCATAAGTAAAGATACGAAGTGTGAGATCAATCTCTTATCCATGGACCATTGCAAGCCTAAACCTAAGCCTGACCATAGTATCAAACATAGATCTTGACTTTAGGTTTGAACTGCATACTATCTCTTGCCTATTTGACATTATTAATTGTTTGTTATGTTCAACATGTTTTGCCCATGCTTTCTCCTCGAAGTAGTCTAAAAACGCAACAGTCATGCAAGACGCACACCTTACTTGAAACAAACCCAATTGCCATTTTGACGAATTATTTGCCTGTTTTGATTTGTTGCATTGGTCGTCGTTCATGATCAATTTTAGGTCAACTTTTTTAAAATAAAAACTCACCAAATTGAAAGATCAGAATTAATCTTTTTCATGCATATCATTATCTAAGATCGAGTCTATCTTTTTGAGTCCATCTATGAGTCGTCATGTATCACATCATATCCCATATAAATCCTTCCATCCGACATATCTATTCTATCATATTCTATCTGTTTCAAAAAATATATACTAATAATATCTTTTTAAATCAATCCCACTCATTTCTATCCTATCTTTTTCAAAAAAAAAAAAAATTTATCATCATCGAATCACATTTTCGGAAAAAAAAGGAAAAAAAACTATTTGAAAATCATCATCATGTTTTTCAAGAAAAGATAAATTCAAAACAAAGGGGTCCTTTTAGAAAACAAAAGGAATTTAAAAAATTCTAAACCCAATCCAATCAACTCGATCCAATCAACCCAATCGAATTCCATTTGCATTCATCTTAGGCCCCATGTATATTAGAGTCCATGCATTCATCTTAGGCCCATGTAAGTCTAGCACATGTCAAAGTCTAGAATTCCCTATTACCTAGTCTATTTACCCTCCATGTAAGTTCAAAGTCTAGTCTTCCCTATGCCTATCTTGCTTATTCTCTATATAAGTTCAAAGTCTAGTCTTCCCAATTGCCTAGCCTGCTTACTCTCCATGTAAGGTCAAATAATAGTCTTTTATATTGCGTAGCCTGCTTACTCTCCATGTAAAGGCTCAATCTTTAAATCTAGCCTGCTTACTCTCCATATAAGTTGAAAGTCTAATTTTCCTTATTGCCATAAAGGTCCAATAATTGAGTCTAGTCCGCTCGCATAGTCCAGTCCTCGTCGCATATTCATATGGTAAGGCCCATATCTCCATCATGGTCAAGCCCATCCTATTCGAAAACCCATATCCTTTTCAAATTATCCATCTCAAATCATTTCTTATTTCCAAAATCATTTCTAAAAACTTACAAGTGAGGTCCATTCGAAATGTGTTTAGGTTAGGTCGTGAGGTTACAACTCGGAATGCCCAGCAGAGAGTAAAAAAAGTCATCCCACTCCTAGACACGTCAAACGAACTATCACCTTTTGAGACGAATCATTTGAAATTTCTAAATCATCATTTGCAATGGAAGATTCTACTAAACAGCTCGATGCCATCATGGGTCAACTTCAACTCATGGATTCTCGTCTTGAGAAACAAGACAAAGAGCTGAAAACAATAAGGGAACGATTGACACCTCATGAAGAAGAATGGGATGAGACTACACCACCGCCAATTCCCGTGAAGCCTGAAACTGATATGAGGTTTGAAAACTCGAGCAATTGATCAGGTCAATTTCTACACTCGAGAGTCAGACTCATGGTTAGGGATGGGCATGGATCGGGTCTGGCTGCTAGACCCAGACCCAGACCTGCAAATTTGGATTTAGACCTAGACCCGACCCAGACCCACAAGGTCTAGAAAATCCGGACCTTTACCCAGATCCAATGGGTCCGGCGGATCAGGGGTCCAAAACGGGTCCAAAATGGGTCTCAAGCTTATTAGGAGTTTTGATTGTTCTTTTTAACCTGAGAATTTTTACACCCGTTTTTTTAGTTATTAAAATGATAAAAGAACAAAATAATACATAGTTTAATTCTTGTACAAACATTTAAAATTAAAACATTCACAACAAGTTGAGTTGAGTCTTCGTAAAAAGTTATATTACTACTTTATATATTTTGTATTATAATACATATATTTAATATGTAAAAACGAAAATAGGTCTATGGGGTGGGTTTGAGTCTGAATTCATGAGACCCGGACCCATACCCGAATTTTACCACATAGACCCAGATCCGACCCAAACTCAATGGGTCTTAATTTTTTAGACCCAAACCCTTCAAAATGGGTCGGGTCCAACCGAGGCAGGGTCTGTTCCTGGATCCATGCCCATCTCTACTCATGGAAATGATATCATTGATCCTGAACTAAAGGAAATATTTCCTGAAAAGGTAGCGTCGGGTGACCTCCCAAAAATTTAGGGGGCTGAAGACCCATATGATCATCTAAGAGCCTTCTCCATCTCTATGGCTCTCAAAGGCACGAGCAGGGACTTGTTTGCTTATGTGTTCCTGTAACAACCCAGAATTTCCATTTTCTTTAGAAAACATAACAGAGTACAAAACATGAACAATTCAAGAGCTGTTATGCCGCGATTATTAAACATTTAATAACCGCAAGGCGAATGATATTACTACTAATACATAAATCCATTATTAACTATTACAACTAAAAGGAAATATAATTAATTAATACACTCCTATAACAAACCATAATTCTAAACTATTGCATCAGAACTCTTAACTTTAATAAATCTACATCTAAGCGAAGTCAACGCTCTCACCCCAATATAAGCTAGTTACCATCAAGCCCTGCACATTGAAGACAAGTAATATCAGCCAAAAGGCTGAGCAAGATTTCATACCAATAACAACTTTGAGCTATCCATTGTGCAGGTGGAATACATACATAGTATTCCACAAAATCATTTCACTTGTAGAACATTCAATCTTGAATATAATTGACGACCTTCAATAATTCAAATCCACTTTACTTTCTTTCTAAACCATTCTGTAAAACTTTCAAATATAACCTTTCGTAATCTGTGAGTAGGAAGTATTAAGATCCAATGAGCTAGCTAGGCTCACTAGATAAGGTAAGCACCAAAGTCCCTAGTATGCATACGCGTAACTCGATAACGAACCGAGAAGGAAGACAATTGGCAAGAGTATTGATCAACATACTCCCAACTACTAAATAGATTGTTGAGACACCGTTAACTCAAACTACTTTCCATACTCGGGGAATACCGCTTACTGGCAACCCCACATTTTATACAAACTTAATAAACTTAGTAACAATGAGGAACTTCCTCCTTTTAATAATCTAAAACTTGTCTCATGAGGAACTTCCTCCTTTCAATATAATTCTCTTAACTAATCTCATAAATTATTTTGATATAAATATCGTCAAAACAATTAAAAGCTCCATAAATAGCATCGTAAAAAACGATTCCAAACTCAATATAATACACAAATCAGTATGAAATACTTTCTAAAATAATCTGTACAAGCTTAGTATGAAATCTTACCTTATTAGCAAACCACAGTCAGCCAATCTCAATAACAAGTCAAAAAGGTTCTTCTACGAACCCGCGATCTACAATATAAAATATATTATAGTATAAATCACTTGACTATACTTTACATAGTTTACACATAAACGACATAACCTAGTTAATCAGCCTTGACTACCTTTATAAACAACTCACTTTAAATTTAATCCAAAAAGAATACAGTAAAGTCAAACTGGTCAAACTTGGTCAATAAAAGGCAAACTATAAATATTACTCCTACTAACTACATGAAAAGCTTTTTTCTCCATCTTACATTATATAATTACTAACAACTATACAACAACAACAAAAAACAACAACAACAACTACTACTACCAGTTCATCATATAGTATAAAATAATTCAACTATAATTAAACTTAGAATTTAAACTAACAACTAACAATTAATCCACCATGTTCAAGAATTTAAGAATAATATTTGAACTGATTATAACTACAATAATCCCAATTGTAATTCAACTAATAACTCAAATTAAGAAACTAACCATAAATCAAATATAATAAGAATTCAAAATAAATTCCAGAAGTAATAATTTTGCAACCCAAACTCGAAAATATGCCTAACTAAAACAAACTAAACATCTAACATGAATCAATTTACACTAATTTCAAACACTAAAATTTTACCCAATTCAATTTATCTCAAGAACCCTAAACTAACAAAACACCAATTAGAAATTAAGCCAAAACTGAAATTAAAACATGACAAAGAATCTTACTTGATTAAGGGAAGTAGATGACAGTGAAATTACTCTAAAAAGGGCCCGAAAATATTTTCTTTGATCCGATTCTCGACCCGAACTGAAAGCCCAAGAACAAAATTCCCTTTCTTCGAAAACAACTCCACAAACCGAAGATGAAGATAGAGATGATTGGACAACACTTGATGTTTGATGATGGTTGATAGGTTTTTTTGTAGATTTAATGGTGTTGAAGGTTGAAGGAATATTTTTTTTTTAAAGAAGCAGAGGAGGGTCGTGGGTTTTGGAGGAATAAGGATGCAGTACCTTTCTTTCTTAATTCCTTTTGCTTTGCTTTGATTTACTTTCCTCCTTTTTTTTTAATCACACTTTCTCTTTCCTTATACTAGTAACATAATAGTAGTTAGGTACTTAACCTAGGAAATTTAGGAATTAGCTTTTTGACTCCTTCTAAGGTAAAGTCAATAGGTGAGAAACAAAATATATTTAATAATATAATATTTTAAATTATGTTTTTACAAACTAAAATAATATAAATAATTACTAAACATGTATAAAAATACAAGGTGTTACAGTTCCCTTGACTTTGGATCCACATCCATCCAAATGGTTCAAATCACTGAACAAGATAAAGTTAGATAACTAGTACCAATGTTATTAGGATCTGGATCGTACTTTGAATCGCAATGGTTGGTAGGATCAGATCGGCAAAATTGGATCGTAGAATCGTGAGATCCTACAAATTTGGGTAAATAGTGATAATTATGCTACAATATGGTACAAGACTTATGTTAAAAATTTATACACACATTAATAATGATTTTTTTCATTTACAAATGGTGAGAGTAGTTCAATTTTTTATGATTGAAGTAACATGCAACCAAAATCTAATAGGATAAAAATAATATGTGAGCTAACTTTATGATTTTTTTATGATAGGACCGTACTAAGATCCTACCATGCGAATTTTTGTAGTTTGGTAGGATCGAAAGATCCTACAAAATTAAAGATTCTACATAGGATTGGGATCAATGAGGTCCTTCCGGATGGTAGAGTTGTTGGATTGTAAAATCAGAATCGGGATTTTAATAACATGACTAGGACTACATCAAAGAGGAGTTCCACAAACATTATCGGTTCAAGGCGAAGCTTTCAGTTGGCCAACCTGAATTGGAATTAACTAAGCGGAACCACATTGAAGACTTTGTGACTTTCCTCAGTAGATGGAGGGAAAAGACCGCACAAGTGACAAATAGGCCATCTGCAGAGGATCAAGTCCGACTGGTGATCCGTAACTTACAGTCTAATTACGGAGATCACATTGAATTACAGCCTATAGGGTCTTTCTCGAAGCTCTATAAGGTTGGTATACTTATCAAGGAAGAGGTTCAACCCTCTAAAAATAAGGGTTACAACAACAATAACTTCTCCAAAAAGAATAAGAAACCCTATGGCTCCAAGAGCAATGAGGTCAATGCCTCGAACACTAAAAAGAGGGGTTATCAAAGGTCCCAAAAAACCTTCTCCCCTAGGCATGTATCTAGAAGAAGCCTTTAATAGGCTTAACTCAAGAGGAGCACTCCTTCCTCTTGTCCCTACTCCATACCCTTCTATTGAAAAGAGGTATAAGACACGGAATACAAGGAAATAAGCATCTGACTTCTGAGTGTTGGACCTTAAAGAATGCCCTGTAGGACATGGTTGATGATGGTAGCCTTCCAATTCCTCTCGCAGCAAATATTAGCGACAACAACGACAACAACAACCCTTTGGGCATTGTCTCAACCATGCAAGGGACTTAGTAATTTATTTCTAGTTTTCTAGGTCGAGTGGAAGAGTCCCTTTCCTAGCTCTTTATTTTCCTTCCCTATCAAGTCTATGTCACTTAGGACTTTACATTTATCAACCTTCAAATTCTTATTAATAAAATAATTGCATTTTCTTTTCCTTTTCATGGGTTATTCACCATCCTTTATGATTCAATGATGAAACACAAATTAAATTGTCTCTAATGACCTTTGACTAATAAAAAAAATGAATAAAAAAATGAAAAATAAAATATGGACATGCTTTGGATTAGGATTCCTTTCCTCCATCATTTCAAAAAGTCATCACCTCCATAAACCATCTTCTTCATCCAAAAATCCTTAAGCCATCACCTCCATGATCATTAGCCAAAAATCCCTTTAAATCAAAGCTCCACAAAAAATAGACTTCAAACCTTCCATACCCTAAACCACAAGAACTTATGTGCAAGCTTCAGTACATAAAAAACCAATGCCATGCAATTAAAAAGATAAAAAGCACAGGCATAAAATGTAAAAAGGAAAAAATAAAGTAAGGAAAAAAAATTCAAGCTAGAGAGATTGCACACAAATTTTACCTCTCATTCCAAACCCTTCAATCCAATACAAAAAAACATTAAAACCCATAAAAGCCATAAACCTTACTTGGCATTCAAAAAAAGAAGCCATTAACCCTACCTTGGCCCATATAATCCGAAATCATAGTCTAAACCTCGAACCTTTCATATTAGTCCTAACTCCTTCTCCAATGTATGTCCAACCCCGCTAGGTTGAAACCCCGAAAGAGAGGCCTAGGTAAAAATTAGGGCAAAAGAATTAGATCAAGAACTATGAATGATCTGATTCCGCAAGGATACGTAGGAATCTTCATCTCATGGTTCGACCGCTTAAATAAAATGTAATTAATTAAGGTCTCCAAATTTGACTTTCTAGAATTCAGAAGCATACTCTTTCTAGATCCCGACATAGACTCGAGTCTGAACCTAGCTACGTCAAAGCCTCTTCCAACCTATATCTATGCGAGTCACAAATTGAACCTTTTATTTTCCAATCCAAAATCTCCTTGTCCCTGAAGGACTCTCTGGTACTTCCATGATCTCCGGCGATATCTGACTTTACCTCAATTCAAGGCAAGTGTTCTGCAGTCAAAGCTCCAAACAAATGTTTAATTCAAGTCAAGTATTTTTTAGTCTAGGCTCAGAGTGCCTAGTTCAATTCAAGCTTTCCCAAAGTGGGGGTTTCTACATTCTTGGTGGTGTGCTTATTCCATCAAATTAAACACCCAAAGAGTTGTAATATGCGTATGTTACTGCGGACCTCGATTTTTATAAAAAAAATAATTCAAAATCAATCTATTTCCATCAATCCAGCTTTGCATAATCGTGACCTCGCATAGCGTTTTATCAATCTATCTCTCTTATATTTGCATAACCCCGACCTTGCATAGCATCTCATGCATCATTACATTCTTATCTGAGTTGTTTGCACCTATCTGCTAACATCTTCTTTTGCAGGCTAATCAAATTGCTTGTAGTTACCGTCTTGCAAAATAACTTTGTTTTGTAAAAACTAGGGATATGTAGACCCATTCTAGATTGCAGAGCATCTCGAATTGTTCTCCGTCCCGACACAAACTAATTTAACTTCCGGTTTCACGAACCTTAGTCAAAGTGGAGACTTCTATAGACACATAATCGTGTCTCCCCAATTTAGTACCTAATGATGAAACACACCGCCGTCCTAATTGGTCTGGTCTAAGTAGAGCAATCCAATAAGCTAAGCCCAAAATGTTTTAAGAACCTAAAGTCTATTTATTTATTCCAAGCTCAGTTTTAAAACAAAGGCCCAATTAATTATTTATGATAATTAATTGTATTTTCTAGTCTATTTTCGAAAAGCCCATTTAATTATTCTCGATAATTAATTGTATTTATTTTCTAAATTAGAAAATATTATGAAAAAGCAGTTTTATCCTTTAGATAATTAATTTTCGAATTCAAATGATACTACTTAATGGAATTTAGAAAGGAACTTTTTAACTTTGGATATTAAATAAAACTCGGTCTAATTTTGTGGTTGAGCCACGCGCATCCTGATGCGTCATATTCCCCAGAGTGCGCTCGCACATCGACGAGACAGTCAGTAAAACTTAACATGCAAAGGCCGACGCGTGTCGTGCATCCCCAGTGCGTGCGGCACGTCGTGCAACGCAGATTTTATCTCATTTTCCATATTTTCCCTATATCTAGACCTCGTTCCATTTGATTTATGGATATATCTACACACGACTTTTTCCACGCCTTTCACACTCAAATATTATTCAAAATTCTCTTAAAAATACTTCAAACATATAATCAAAACACTACAAGCTTCAAGATTGGTCCTCCTCCGGATCGTTATACAAGACCCAGGCTACAAAAGTATAATTCTTGAGGGTCCATGATCTTTCAATTCCTATTTGGTCCTCTAAAGTTATTAACAAGTTTTTCATGATGTAGATCATTTAACAATTCATGTCTTCTTGTATATTCTAACCTTCAATCTTTCTTTTTATTTTTCTATATATGATATATTATTCATATGCATGCCTATATGTTTATTGTTTTCATCACCTCATATGTTTGTTTTTGCTAATCAAGACCTAAATAAATGTTCTCATGCCTAATAAGATAATTTGGACAATTGGATTAGGTTCCTAGT